>LPNX011154815.1:725661-757740 GCA_001517045.1 Pseudotsuga menziesii | reverse complement strand
ATTCAACCTTCTTCGAAGACTCTAGCATTTTTAATTTATTTCATTTTTAATTACTTATAATTTTTTTTAAAAATAATTTAAATTAACTAACTTTCTTTATAATTCACCATCATAATAATAAAACATTTTTTTATAATAAAATTTAGATATATTTTGGTGTGGCTTTAGAGTAGAATTTGGATATATTCGATTATGGCTTATTGATTAGAATAAAGGAGTGTCATCCAAATAACATTGATGAGATCAATGCGTGTTTAACCTAACACTACGCCAACAAGTTTGCTAAAACAAAAAAGAATATAGAGAAAAACATGTCGCCTAATTTATCAAATAATAAAAACCCAATAATAAAACTAAATGAAAAAGTAATTAAAAGTTCCATGTTAAACCTGAATTTACCAAACACTAAAAGGATCAAAATGTTTGAGGTGTAATTTTTTATGAACATTAAAAAAATTAAGATAAGAATAACTTACACCTAAAGAAATTGGATCCATTTGGGTGCTTTCTAGATCCAAATTTAGGATGGATCTATCATGGTTGTATACATCAACATAAGATGTTATCACAACATACATAATAGGTCCTAAACATGTATCCATGGCATTCCACCGTGCATGCTTCTCCTCAAAGAAAGAAGGCTCTTCAATTATTCCAACATAATGTATAAGTGCCATTTGATCAACAAGTAACTTGAAAAGGCCACCCTCTCTCACCCCCCCATCCAAATTCTTTGGACTAGATAGACTACAATCATTGATGGTACAATGTTGTCCCTCAAAAAAATTTATCCATTGTACATCTATCATACAAGACAATGAAAAAATATTCTTCTTGAACCTAGTAACACATGAAACAAAAACCAACTCAACTTAAAATTATCCAAAGGTATATGAAACTACAAGAAAAAGGTCCCATAACGAAGGTTATAGATGAGGTTTTTAGTGTTACAAGATTGGTCAAAATTGTAAAAAAAACCTCCACTACAACCTACGCCAATGATATCAGATGTTTTGGAGAAGATTTTTACGAAAAATTATTATAACTAAAAACTCGAATGTCAAAGGATTTAGCAAAGGTTTTGTCATCGACGCGTCCTTTTGTTTTATGTTCGGATCCAATACTTACATAATTCAATATTTAAAATAATCTGGTTGCTACCAAATCCTCCCCGGTAAGTCTCTCTTGCAAAGTAGTCCCCTCTAAATTTCGTAGTGATTAGTTTTTTTAACACTTTATAGAAATAGTTTTTGAAAAATAAATTCTCGCTCCTTTTTCAGTTTATGGGAAAAACAAATTTGTGGTTTATTTTATTTTATTTTTCAAACATCGGTGTGCTCATATATACAAGAACACCGGTATAACATAACATACAACACACTCTTAATATATAATTTCCCTTTTTTTAAAATCCGGAAAATCGTTGGGCCAACAAGATATGCATTCATCAGTGCACTATATTTTTTACAATGCACCATATTGACATACAATAGAAAAATAAAAAGTAAAATTATCATTCATAGGTGCATATGAAAAATATGATTGCATTGGCGCGCTTATATATACTAAGAGCACTAATGTTAGTAATCTTGAAAATTGCATAGATAAATATCTGCTATTAAATATAACAAATATTTTCTTTTGCAGACATTTTAATGGATGTTTCAAGATGGCGTGTACATGATTTAGATGCACCAATGCATTCAATTACTCAAGGCGCACATGTGCAATTGTATTATTAGGGCGCACCAGAGTAATTAAAAAATCCCTACGAATCTATGTTTGAAATTAAAATAATATATTTATCTCAAATGTTTTTTTTTGTTGGTTAAGTGCCCTGTGACTTGTTGGGCGAACCTTTGGTCTGAGAAACCATGATCCAGGGGCATCTAAGCCATCAAAATCACCCAGGGATCGCACCCGGCCTAGCCGCACCAACCCTTAGCATGGTTGGATTTAAATGTCTCCTTCTAGGAGTAGCGGGTTTTGATCGTGGGCTGCCAAGCAAATGAAACCCCTCTTGACCGTTTGATCTACTGAAATTTGACTATTTATCTCAAATGTTATTTAAGGATTACCACATCAATTACAATAATTTAGAGTATGCGTATGCTGCTTAAACTAAAAATGTTTCAAAACTATATTGGAAGTTATATTGTGATATGGTTGCCAAATTTTATTATATGAGTGTAGACACATTTATTTTTGATTTGGCTCAAATGAAGGGATACAATGTTATAATATCAAATGGCCAATTCTTCAAATTCTAATTGATTCAACATTGTTCAAATTTCATCGAGTTATTCCTTTCCATCTCTAGTAAGTTCATATTTTATTTATATTTTGATTATCTAATTGAATTTATGTTATTTATCTATGTGAATTTTAATATTAATGTATTCAATTTTCAGGATCCCAATTCAGGATTGAATTTAGATGCACAAAATATTCTACCAGTTGAAAAACGTCGCAAGATATTATAAGGAGCAAGATACCACAAAAAGTTGGTCGTTGAAAATGGACAAGTACTTAACCCCACCAATAGTAACAAGCCATCTTCCAGCTACAATCTCAGGTCATCGCTCATCGTGAGATAATCTCTTTTATGACACTACGTAGTAATGTAGTTTTTCAAAATGTCAAGGGTTGAAGGAGAACCCTTGGCATGTATCACTCGTCCATTATACTAATGATCGACTACCCAATGTTGATGTTCTAGTACCTCCTATTGCAGTAAAATATCCTATATGTGATATAGAAAAGACAGGTAGGAACACTTCCCTCTGCTTATTTTTGTAAAACTTGGAATCCAAAACAACTATGTTTCATCCTAAATTGATCAACCCTTTTGATTTTGTTCAGTCAACTAAAATTTCTAGTGACCCAAAGTATGATATCAATACCACTAAAAACATCTCTATTAGGAGATCCAAAACGTTCTGTGAGTTGAGAGAAAAAATGTCAAATCGCACACTAAGGTTGGTCCAATTGTTGGAGGGTAGCGATGGATTCTCTCTTCCCGTGCATTTGAAAGGTAAATACAAAACTTGTTACAACCGTAGTTTGTATGGTTCTTGGTCATCTTCTCTTCTTGTTCCCGATGTTGGAATTGAATTCTCCTTTTGTGTTAATAATTCTATGATTCCCAATTATAAGATAGATGTTGCATATCTTGGGTTGTTTATTCTTTCACATGTATTTGTCCCTCCCAAACAATCAGTAGAACTTATGTCATTTTGTTGTTTTATTTATTGTCGACCTGATTCCTTAAATATTGTTAAATACAAACATATCATTTGCATGTATAGTATGTGCATGAATGGTTATAATTCTAGAAACTTTAACAAGAATAACTTGTTGCATATCAATGGTCGTCCATGCACTCATGAGAACATTGCAGGGTTTATATATAGTTCTAGCTGGGTTTTATTTTATACAAATTGTTCATTTGAGGAACACTCCAATAACCAAGAGTTCTTTATGAAAATAAAAGCGTCTAGATTTTTTGTCATGCATTCAATATGTAGTTTGTTTCCTTTAACAAGTTGTCAATATAAAATAACTTTCCTATACCACCAACCGCTCGTCAAATACATCTTGCATTGGGACTACCTTTAGATGTCACAATGGGGAGCAAGACAAAAAAAACATTGATTAATTGTATTTTTTTTAATATTTTCAATGGGATTAATGTAAATGTATTGCTCAATTTGAAATTTTGTTTTATAAATTGTTTGTGGTTGGAAATTTACTATTGGAAAAAATTCCCATGATTCTATAATAATTGTTTGGTATAATGTTTGAAAAAACCAACTGTATTGTGCTTATTAATATCATCGATGTAATGTTCAATATTTTTGAAATCAAGATTTTGATCATGAGCAACCTATCTACTGTATTCTTTTGCACCCCATTGCAATGTCAAATCAAGAGAAGGATGCATAAAGAGTGCAACTCAAAGAGGAAGCATACCAAGCATGGTTGAATCAATCACATATTCAATTCCCACTACATCCATACTCACAAATTAGAAATTCCTACAATAACAATAATTCTTCACATGTTGGCAATGGAGGAAATGAAACAGAGGTTGGTATGGATGCCTTCTTACGAGATATAGGTTCCATGGACACAATTTTGTTAGATGAATTATAGGATGATGAGCTAGGATATGATGCTCATATAACTGATACCTTCTTCAAAATCCCTAAATCAGCTTCAACCATCCCTCTCTCTGGACTTCGTTAGTTAAAGTATACCCAACTAGGGATAACAATGTACTATACAAGTTTAAATCAATGTATAGCATGCCAAACATGTGTTTCACGACAATTTTGAGGTCAGACCATCGAGTCCCTTATATTTGAGTAATTCTGTCAGACAATCAACATTGAAAATAGTTGATTTTATGAACATCAAATGACATTGTACATTTATATTTCCCACTAACTACAGGTTATTCAAATACAAGGTAGTACTTCTAAGTGATAATGTCTTTCCTGACAGTTACGAAGAGAGAAAGTAAATGTTTAAAATGTTCAGTGTTGAGTACATATCATATCATGTTTGTCTGAGTGATTGTATTCTATATAGAGGCGGTTATGTAGACAAAGAGATATATGTCCTGAATGTGGGCATGTTAGGTACCATAAATCAAGAAACAAGGATAAAAAACACCGTACTCCTCATAATATATTGAAGCACATCCCTATAATTCCAAGGATTCAAAGGATATTTAATTACAAAGAATTAACTATGTTACAAGGATGGCATGCTTTGCACTGGAGCGAGTAAGGAGTTACGTGAATTGTTACACATAAATCTCGTCACCATCATGTGTTGAGGCCTAAAACATCATAAATTTCCCTCAATTCCTAAACTGTGAAGTTGGATATTCACCCAGATTCATAATTTCATATTTGATTCCACCACCACCTTTTCCTTTAATGCAATCAACATTATCCTCTTCAGTAATGCCTATTGTCTCTTGACAATAAGCGGTGTCACCTCCTTTTTTATTTGAACAAAAAGTGGTTCTACCTTGGTAACACTTTGTCTACATAGTGAAAGAGCGGTGCTCAAGTTTTAAAGAGAAAAAGAGAAGATTCATGAAGCTTCTCAAAGGAAGACTTTGTGGCACCCTCATCACTACTCTTGTGGACCACTGGGACTCGCGATCTCCCCTAGTAGGATCTCCCTTCCACCTCATCCACCATTTCCTCAACCATCCCTATCCTCCCAAGGCCTACAAAACTTGGCTCACCCTCCATGGGAAGGGAGATAAAAGTTATGCTGCTGCACTGAGGTTCTGGCCAAATCTAGGGTGAGCTTAGAAGAGACAAGTTGGAACTTTGAGGACAAGACATGGAATGTGAAGGAGCATCACAACACTAAGGAAAATGGTTGTAATATCTCTTCTTCATTTTAATGCAAAGATGGTTCCTTTCCCATAAAATGTATTATGTTGTAATCATTCATTTTATTATTGGATTCCTTAGTCACTAATATAGAAATGTAGATCATTTTTTGGTACCTTTGATCTCGCTTGTTTTTTGATGTGTTTGTTGCAGGTACATATGTGGAGATTCAACACCATAGAAGACAACTACATCATACTGCATGATAGATAAAGGAATTATTCCAAATATCTACAAGCTTTAGGTGAAGTATCCATCCTTGTTATCACTCATTTGTTCTAGATCTGAACCATTCAGACCTAGGCAAACAACTCTTGTCAGCAAGAGGTGAGAATTTCTAGCAACAAATCTGGTGACTCCACTGGGGAAGGAATTCGACACATTTGATATTCCTTGGTTTTCAAACTATTGTCTGTAATCCAAACTTCAACTTTTAAGTGATCAGATCTACTAGTTTTCTAGTGAGATTTTGGTCCAGTTTAACCAGATATGCTTAGATTTGAGACACATATGCTTTCTATACTTAATTTTCCTATTATTTTCATGATTTGATGCTAGTTTTTCAACACTTAACTTTCTCTTTTTCGCTAATTTTTTGTTTTGACATCTACATGAGTCACCGCGCATTCAGTGAGGACAATAGGCAGTGCCACCGCACTTGCTCAGTAGACATTAAGCAGTGCCATCGCTCTGCCATAGTGGACAAAATTTGGTTCCCAGGCGGTAACGCTCTGTCACCAACCATCTGCAACTGGTTATAGGTAGGGTTTTGATACCACTATGATTTTAGAGCTTAGTTAGATTTGCTTTTTGTTATGAGTGTTTTTTCGGCTTCACTTTTTAGTTATGGACTGTTAAATTCAAAATCTGGAAGTGGTAAAGGCTTATTTTGTTTTGGTTCAAAGAGCTAGGTTGCTTCCATCTGTTTAGGTGCTTGTATGCTTGGATTTGATTTTCGAAAAGAGTGCTTGGAATTCAGTATAGTCAGATTTCTTTTTTCTATCTAATCAACTGAAAAGGAAGCTTTGCTTTTTGCTTTTTACTTTTTTTGTTCATGAGTTTATGAAAGCTTTCTTTTTTCTTTTGATTCGAATAAAATTTTGAGATTTGATCATATTTCTATTTGAAGATGAACCATTGAATCCTTGATTAGCTTCACAAACTTTCCAACATTCACATTCTTATTTTCTTGCCCAAAATATATCATAGTTGTAAGTTAGATATTTTTCATTTTTTGAAGAATGGTAAAAAGTGCTTAGTGTGCCATTTAGTTATAGTGTCTTTCTTTTTGGGAAAAGAGATCTCACTTCATTCTTGCTTTCAAGATAAGTTTAGAAGTTTGTTTCTTGTTTTCATTTTTGAAAGATAAGTTCAGTGTGACTGTTTGGGAGTTTTTGTTTTGAAACACAAGTAAAACAATCTCTCCTTCTTGTAAGCAGGGAATACTTCAAACGATAAAGTGAAAAATTTACATATCATGCTGCATGGTTTTAATTTTCTATCCACACCTCATGCATTCACCTAATCGTTCAAGATAAAATTAACGTTAGCTATAGGTTAAAATTTTTAGTAACTTGAGTGATAGGATAGAGACATGTTTTGACGTCTTAAAAAATAGGAGTTTTCGTTCTATTTCCTGCACTGAATCCCGAGAAATGTGTGGTTCTTCTAAGTACTTTCGTTATATTGAACAACCTTTCATGTAACCTTGAGGTATATAGAAAGGTACTTCACGTACTCGATTGTATATCAGAAGGCCCCTTTTGAACGGTTGTGCATTAGACAACACTAACATGGATTTGAGCTCCCACGTACCTTGCATATATTGGGAGACCCCTCTAGGATTCCCTAAACCATATGAGAAAATCCTTTTGGCCATCTTTTCAGAGCAATACACTGAGAACAACACTCGGGGAGCTACTACGCATGTATCGTACAGGTAATCGGGTATTCAAGAAAGGGTATGGTCCCAATCCTCCTTGTCACACTTTACTGTTGGACCCTATGGTATATCGTGAGTTGCAAAGACTTGAAAATTCTAGTGAGGAACCAGATTTTATTAGTCCCTCTTATCACCTAAGTTTTATTGTGACCTTTAGCTTGTGTAGAAGTGGTTTTATGTGTGATTCTAGTTTCAACCCTAGGTTAGGTTTTTAGTGACCAACAGTCTGGATGGGTTACCTTTGAGACGATGTCAAAGTTTTCAAGGCTTACCACATGACCTTCCTCCTATTGTAGGAGAGAGTCCAATGGAAGCCATAGGCCAAGGTGTAGTGGCTGATTCTCATGTGGAAGGGAATCCAGTTGTGGAAGTTGGGAAATAATTCACTACGTATGACAATCCCTTGGCTCAACAACCTCCTATGGATGATACTGCCTTTCATTTTTCGATGGAAGGTCATGTTGGTTCATCAAATTGGGTTGCCAATCACCCGTCTGATGATACCGAGGGGACATAATATGGCCCTAATGCTCCTTTTTGGATAACTTCTTTAAGTCAAGCTATTTATGAATTTGGGACTACTAGACTTTCCTTTGTTAATTCCAATAGGGATGCTCCATGGAATAAGGAAATGTTTAGAAGGGTATATCCAACTATGGATCTTTTATGTAATTTTCAGGAGCACCGTACGAACATCATTGCTTCTCCTCTTCCTCATCGGGAGCCCATGTCGACTCTTTTACCCTATATTTTGGAAACAACCCCTCCCGAATACCATCCATTCTCGTCGTCTCAAGTAACTCCTAGTTTGACATCATCGACTCGAGGATCATCAGTTCCTGATATGATTCAACCCTCCAAACTTATTACTATAGTTCAAAATATTGGGTTTTCTTTTGTGTCTCTCATATCTTCTACCACTGGGGGGAAACCCCCAACTCAATTTGCATCAGTAGTTAGTGGAGTCACTTCCATTACAAGACAAACCCCTACTGTAGGACAATCAATAGTCGTAGTTCCTTCCACGAAAACCAAAGCGGTTGCTCCTCCTCCCAGTATGGGGAAACCCTCAGGGGTACAACCCATTGTGAATCAACCTTCTTGGGGATATACTTACCCAGGAAACATGCCATCTGTAAGAAATGTGAACTTTAAACCTACATCTACAGGAATGGTATATCCAGGTATGCCTTACCCCGGAAACCTGTTTACACTAGGGGGAAACCTAATTGGTCATATATGGCTATGCCTGGAGTGATACCTATGAATACTGCTGGAGGTTATGGTGGCCCACCTTTTGGAGGGCCACCTAGTGGAGGCCCTCTTGGTGGAGGCCCACCTGAGGGAGGTACACCTTCTGGGGGACCACCACCTAGAGGAACACCTTTTGAGGGACTACCACCTAGAGGACCACCTTTTGGGGACCTCCTTCTGGGGGACCGCCACCCATAAGAACACCTTCTGGGGGACCGCTATCCGGAGGACCAACTTAGGGAGGACCACCTTCTGGGGTACCACCTTTCATAGGACCACCTTTCAGAGGACCACCTAGTGGAGGCCCACCTGGCAGAGGACCACCTGAGGGAGGACCACCTGGAGGAGTACCACCACTACCACTTAGATGAAAAAATCCTCATGGAGGCCCACCTCTATTTACCATATCTTCGGGAGGATGGTTTGTGAATCCAAATCCCCAACAACCAGTGTATCAATTGACCTATGGTCCTACTAGTATATAGATTCCAGATCAATATCACCAGTATATACAACCTAAGCGACATCTTCCTTTTTTGGTAACTTTGGACTTTCCTGGTATTTCCAAGTTGATCAATGACCCCATCTAGCATAACCCTTTGTGTCTTGCAATTCAAATTAAGTTACCATTAGATATCCCAAAATTTGATGGGAAGCGGGGAGAAGATCCCAAAAACCATACTATGACATTCCATCTATGGTGTTCTTCCAACTCCTTGATGGATGATTCAGTCCATTTGAGGCTCTTCCAACTAACTTTGACTGGTACAACTGCCAAGTGGTACATTGACCTTCTGCAACATTCGTTTGCGGACTTCAACTCATTGGAAACAATTTTTCTTACTCATTTCTAGCCGCCCATCAGTTACGTAACTAGTACAGATATTTTGACATCAGTTCGTCAGAATACTTCCACACATATATCATATCATATTCATGAGTGGAGGAGACGATGCATGCTTATTAAAGCTCCTATCCTAGACCAATTGTTTGCTTATTGGTTCATGAAATCCTTGTTTCCTCCCATTGCAAGTGATGTGGCTATGGGTGGTGCCATTACTGAAGAGCAGGATATCAGTCACGCTTAGTATATAGACTTGGTTTATTCCTAGTCTGGAACTTTGTATGATCTAATCCGTCGGGCTCCTTGTCCCAACACAGACCTGTTGAGGCATGGAAAATCCCAGGTAACAATAGTAGGGATTCTCCCCAATAAACGTTCCCAATTAGCTTGTTATTTTTTGATATGGGGAATCCGTGCGGTTTACGGTCCGACTACCATAGGTCAAGTAACGGTTTAAGCTTACTTTTACTGGTTGTGGCCTGGTCCACCGTTTAAGTATATTTTTTAGTTTTCTTTTATATATGATATGCAAGTTCCTATTCTAACTACAACCGATAGAGACAACAAAGAGTTCACAATGTGATGCACAGGTTCTTACCTCTCGTCTTATTACCCCGTTTGGTTCTAAATCACAAACAAATAACACCTATGCTAAACTAGCTAATTCTATATGACCTATCCCTAGGGAGCAAGATTATATTTAATGGTGAGTAATGTACTGTAAAACATGCATAAATAATATTACAGATAGCTTTTCATAATTCAGGATACATGAATATACGTAGAAATATAAACAAAGAGATAGCTCATTGTTAGTTGAAACATTCATTAATCAATATACTATATAATTTTCATAAAAATAACAAGAAATCATTGATAACATGGAAGTAATTCATAAGTCAGAATGATCTCACAGTTTGTAGAATAAGCTGAAACATAAATAATTCGACATTCAACCAATCTACAACATGCATTTGAAACTTCACAGCTCCTTCTCCAGCAGAAAATATGGCTTCTTTATTATAAAATGAAGTAGTTCTTCTTACAATAAACTTTGAGAAAAATATAGCATGGAAAATTCCCTACTAACATCTACTTCACCTCTACTTATACAAAAAACAAAATGACTCTTGAGTTTCCCTCCAACCTTTTGGGCTTCCTCGACTCTTCCTTTACAAAATTTTGTCTTCTAGTGCATGCAATTAGAAAGGAATAAATAAAAAATATTAAATAATCCTCATCTTGTGAATAATAAAAAACTAACTGGGCCCAGTTGGTGTCTTGAAAAAAATGTCCCAAGCTTGTGCTTGTTCACAAATGACCTGGTCTTCTGCAGGTTCCAATACACGAGCTTCCACCTCATGTTATGACAACTGAGACTCGATTTCCTTCACCTTGGGTGTACTCTGGCTCAAATATTATTCCAACAAGAGTTTGTGACCTGATGCTTGTATAATCCAAATCTTGATGTCTTCCTCACTAACAAATTTGAGCCTGGATATGTTTTCTTCTCCTTTTTGCAGCCTCTCTTGCAAGTTCTTCAAATGTTCTTCCCTGACTAGGAAAACTTGATCTGAGGAGACTGTTAGAATCAAGCAATGATTGTGAAACATATGTATTCCTTTGTAAAATTTAGCATATGTTTCAATAGTTTTCTTAAGGGATGTGTTTAATCTGACCGCTGTTCTACACCCAAAATTCAGTATGGCTATCTCCATCTTAAGACTTCCTACAAATTTCTGAGGCATGTTAGCTGGAAAGGTCGAATGGGTTCCTATTCATGCTAACTGATTTTTTACAAGCTCTACCACATCCGATAATCTTCTTCGAAATTCCGATGAGTTGAGTTCTAGCTCTTTCAATCTGACATCAATTTGTTTAACTCTATAAATCTTCCTTGCAAGGTTCAACAAAACCTGGTTTATCTCTTTTTGTAGCATCGAGGCAGGATTCCAGAATGGAGTGATGTCCATCTATTTCTCCTTCACCACTTGCAGTTGTTCTTTAAGTAAAAGGTTCTGAGCTTCCAGCTCCTCTACTCTTTTGCTCGCTCTATCTCCTTTCTATACTACTTCCACAACCTGCTTCTTGAGGTCTTTCTTCTCTCCTTCAATGATGTTCACTGATAATACTAGAGCATCCTTGTCAGATTGTAAAGTTTGGCATGCCTCTTTTTGACTTCTCAATCTTACTGAGCATATCTTCATGCTTCCTCATTAGACTTTGACCTTCACCTCTTTCCCTTTTTAGAGTTTCCTTATTTTGAGAAATATTCTTCTGATATTGTTCCAAATCAGTCATTATTTTATCAACATTGTCTTCATTAGAAAGGGCTGAGGCTACACCTGCCCTTTCCATATGTCTTAGATCTTTTCCAGTCTCGTGAACAATTGTTTTCTTAGTTCTCATGATTCCTTGCTTTTCCTCGGTGTCCACTTTCTTCTCAATTCTCATTAAAATTATTTTCTTATTCTTTTCATAAAAAAGTGTATTTAAATCGGCCACCTCCTCCTCTTGGTATGGGATAAAAGAGATTAGTTAAATCCCTAATGTTGGAGCTGAATCTCCCATGGCTATGCTGCTATATAGGACAGAGGATTCTATCAGATCATCATAAGATCGAGTTTGCTCCAGATTTGCACGATCTTGTTCCTCCTGCTCCTTTCATCAAAGCTCTTTAGCCGCTTTCTTTGCATGTTCTCTTTCTTTGTCAACTACTTCAAGTCTAAACCTCTCATCCTCTTCCTGCCTTTTCTGAGCTTCTTCTTCTTGATTCTTTTTCGCAGTTTCTTCTTCTGTTAACCTTTTCTCATCCTCTTCTTTGGCTCTTATTTTCTCAGCTTCTTCTTCTACTAACCATCGTTCTGCTTCTTTTGATAGTCTGAGTGCCTCCTCTTGTCTTTTCTTAGTAGTTTCCTTCACTTTTTTCTTCTGCCGCTCAATAGCTTTTCCCTTTCTACCTACGATCGTTATATTTTGTTTAAATATCTTCCTCAAAGCTGTAATATTGTGTGCATTTCATAATATTTCTTCATCTTTATCCTAGTAGTTGGCGTACTCAAAATGTACTCTTGTTGCGGCACAATAATTAGCGACCTTATCCTCAGAATCATTCCTATGAAAACTTATCTCTCCAAAATGGAATTACTCTAACTCCTTTACAAACTCTGGTGCACTCTTCACTTTCGAGAACCTATAACTTCCTATATAAAATGGGGGGTATACAACCTTCTTCTGTTCAAATAGGAAATTACTAACCCCATCAATGTAAAGTTGCCTTACTACTTCCTTGGGAATAACATAATCTGTAGCATATTTTGGAAAAATAGAAGGGGCCCTCATTGCCAAAGATCCTCAGATACATGCCTTCCTCTGTCAGATAATAATGACCATTATCCTGTACAATCTTCAAGGCTTCTTCAGACATGCAATCACACTCAAAAAGGAATATTAATCTGTATAATGGCATTATGAAGTCTTCACAAATACTTTTATAGTGATTGAAATATTTGTGTGCCCACAACAACTGATATGCATCATATACAGGAGTTTTGGCCTTATTCCATTGGAACTTCAGAGCTGGGAACGTCTGTGTGCACAAAATACAATCGATCAGAAATGAGCTCATATAGAACTCTGATTTCTTTTGTGAGACTCCTACCATTGTTGCACTTATGCATGAGGACAAACTGTTAGAAACTATATTGGCCCAGTTGAAAATGGTGCCTTGAGTGGCCACAAAGAAGATTATGGGTACCCATCTCAGTTTGAAATTATTTCCATTTTCTCTTCCAAAGATCCTGTTCAACATCAATGTTATCAATCTGTAGGGAGTGTGAAGGTTCATAGTTTTATATTCCCTGGACAACCTTGCACAAAAAATTCTTTCCGGGAACGATCATTCTTTTGACATTGTCCAAAACATCTATATTAAGGTCTTTTAACCATCCTTTAGTTAGATAGGTCTAGGGTGTTGCTAGCTTATAGGACATAGCCACATAAGCTGGGCTATAAGCAGCATAACCTTGTCATTCAATATTAGACAAAATCATTTTTGTTACATCAGCCCTTGGGAGGATCCAACCTATTACTTATGAACATGGAAAAAGTTCTGGACGCATGGCAACCTTCATGATTGATGACCTCTCTATATTGGCGTATATGGGTAAATATTCCAACCCTACATCTGGGACGCTTCGATTGGTGATCATTCGGTAGATTTACCCCCACTTGTACTTAGGTTTGATTCTCGTGACAACTTTGGTATCTCCATATATAACTTCAACTCGGGTTATGATCTCTATCTTTGGTTCTTCGTCTACAGCTTGCGCTTTCTTCTTCTATTTTCGAGGCATGTTTCTATATGAATGATGAGACTATTTTGATCATACAAGATCATGTTAGATTCAATATATTCCAAACATATAACTGCAATTTTACAAACTCTATACTAAAACAAAAACCAATTTTAACCATAAATTCATTTACCGAATCATCATGATGCATAATGACTAAATTTCTGTGTCTACCCTAAACTTGCTCTCATGACAAAGAAAACCCACAACAGGCTTAAAGTTTTCTAGGGGCGGAATGGACAAGGTTCACATGCATCGACTCTGTTGCACCGGTCCCTAGGTTCTCACCATGGTAACACATTTCTGAGCATATTGACATCAATACTGTCAATGGAAAAGGAGCAACTCGGAGATGCCATGGGAAGAAAACTCATGGGTAACTAGGGTTTTCACCCTAAATGTAAATCCATCCCACGACATTCCACAAAAATGCCTCTTCCAGCCGGCCAATGGCTGCAATACAACCATCTTTTGATTGAACGAAAGGAGTGGTGCAAACGGTGAAATGCTCATCTGCCCACTGCCCTCCCTCTACCAATGTCTGTCAGGAAAAACCCCATGGTAGGAGCTAGGAAACAACGGCTGGGCATGCAAGAATACCAGAGGCCATAGCTGAATTAAGAACAAATATTTATAAAAACAATTCTGACCTCAAATTCTAAAAAACCCCCCCATGAAAACAGGGAAACCTAACCAACTAAAAAGCTACAACATGCCCCACCAAGCAATAGGACAAATCAACGAGTAAGATCCTACCTAGATTGCTGATATGATTTGGAAAAGAGTGTGATCTCTGCTGGCTAAAATTGCTTAGTCGACTGATAGCTCCACATACTCCAAATGGCTAACAAGACTGTGAAACAATAACCGTGAAATAACCCCTTACGGGATTTTATAGTCTTAAACGAGGGTGAGCATAATAAAAGGCTTTGGGTAGGAACCCCGTTAGCACCAAAATTACATCGAAACTGATCTCATGAGCGACTGCGAGTTTTTTGGATGGTAGAAAAGAACGGGTCCGACGTCGATCGGGCGGTTAAAAACTAATTTGTTGAGACGGGTAAAAGGCTTAGAGGTCCAATTGGTAAGACAAACAACTACCACTCATAATGGAATCAGAAACGATTTCGAGAGGACATCAAATATGCATCGGGTTCAGCATCTGAAGCGTTGACAAGGAAATCATCTATAGGCTCTCGAAACAATCGGAAACAACGAATAAAATAATAACAAAATATTCTGCAGACATCGAAAAAGGAAACGACAAGGGTGACTCGATGCGTCTGAAGGACTTCAAATAATCGACAGGGGATCATCGGAACATGTTTTCCAATATCATAGACCAAGGTACACCTGATGTATTGGGAGGCTTTTGCAAGACTTTTAGGAAGCGCAAGACACAGAGAATTGGGTGTCTAGAGCACTACGCTTTCCGATACATTGGATGAACTAGAAGAGTTCATTTGGTACATTGGGTAAAAGAAAAGAAAGCTCCTTTTGCAAAAACCTTAAGTCATGAAACAACTTTTGTGAGGCAAAGATAGATTTTCAAATATTTTCTAAAAACTAAAAAGAGTAGGGGGCCCTAAAAGTCAATTTTTTTTGGGATGATAGTTGCGAAAACAACAATTGGTGACTAACTGACGCACACAGATCTCTAGACAACCGAATTTTGAACAAAGACTGCTTTAAAGTATCCTGTTAAACAAAATTTACCAGATTTCTTTAAGATGCCCAGATTTTCTAGAATGCAAGATTTATAAACTTTAACATAGATTATGGTCCAATAGGATTGGGGAAATAGGATTTCAAAGTCTTGATAACTCTTCTGAGGCCAAGACATGAAATTCATTTTACTTTTGCCTTTAGAATTCTTCTAACTTAGAAACCATAGGGTTGTAACAGGTCGTGAACATATATATTCGTTTGTTCCTCATTCCCATGCCTTTTGCATTCTTTTGATGCTTTTTCGGACTTTTATCCTTTTGAGTCTTCCCGGATTGCTTTCTTCATTTGAAATTTGTTTTAGATTCTTTCATCCATATTGTCCTTTTGTGTGAGAGATATTTTTCTTTCAGCTCACGGATGGAGAAGAACCTTTGAGAAATCTTATCCAAACTGATTTTATTCAGTATGTATTTTGATGTATGCTTTCTTTCTGGGAAATTTGACTCTTTTGGCCTTTTGGATTTCATTTGTGGCATGGGATTATTTAAATACCATACGACTGTTCACCCTGCTTCCTTTCCATGGGTCTTTTGCTGTTAGCTTCCTAGGACAGACTTTAGTGTGAAGTGAATGGAGCCTCAAAATAGTATTCTGGACTTTTTTGACCTTAGTTATTTTACAGGGATTAAACAGGACTTCAATGTGTTCAAAATATATTCAGATAATCTACCAATATTAATCGATCTTTAAGCATGATATATGTGCAAATAGTAAGCAGTCCTTTAGTTAAAATATTTTCAGTCTATCCAGAACTCTAATGAACTCCAACACCAAAGGTTGTGCTAGTTTATTGAAGACATAAATTGAAGCAAACAAACTACAAGAAATCAGACTCTAAGAAATCAAAGTGAAAATAAAGCAGAATTAATCTAAGGAAAACAAGACTGAAATAAATAAAAAATGTTTATTTATGTACAAAGAAAATAAAACAACATTAAGAAAAATACGGTTTGAGAACTAAACCATTGACTGTAAAGTCTCCTCCCACCCCTGTAAATCTTGTAATTTATAGGTTGAGGGGCCTAACTTCTCTGCAATCTGAAAAGGGTCTATCCATAATTGCTACAATTTAGTGTGTTTTCATGTTGGTTGCTTGGCAGACCCAGGTTTACTGTATTTAACCAACAACACCCCTAGCTCACTGGCCCTTTGGGCGACAGACCGCAGAGCGGCCTGAAGTCTCACCCGAAGTGATTCTAATGGGTTGGCCAAAGACTCAAGTGTCTTCAACCAGGTTCTGTGGCAGCCTGGGTGTCTCGCAGCTCTTTTAGCCTGTGAGATTTCTCTCTGCACGATGCGCACCTTCCTCTTGCTTGTGACGATTCTAGTCCTTATCGCATCGCCTCGCCTCAGGCAAGGTGTAACTCCTTCCTACATTGATTCTCAACAGCAGCGCACCACAGCTCCTCTGCTGGTGCGATATTGCCTCCTTGCGATATCCTGCCGCTGCGGCTCAGTGTACTTAGTGCTACTTGCTCCGACTTACGGGACTCGACATACAAGGCTGTTTACCTCCGCGACTCTTAATTATAAGAAATGAAACATAGGTAGACTCTTATACAAGGTACTTAAGGATTTCAACTTGCAATTATTTCTATAGTGCTGTAAACTGAATAACGCATACATACAATAACTGTAAGCAAGGTTCATGAAGTAACTGATACATGCAACAAATAAACACAACACATAAATCAATCACATAACACTCGATTTTAACATGGTTCACCTCCAGGATGGAAGTTACGTCCACAGAACTGTGTTTCTATTATAGCTCGGGGGAAGGTAAACACAGTTCTGCTGCACTGCATATGCAGCTCAAGATCTTCTGGGTAACTCCGCACACAGCCTGGAGCCCTTCTCTCTTAGATCTCTTTTCTTCTCTATATTGCACCTCTTTCAATATACCCTTCCCTCTCTATCGATCCCTGTGGATCGTTACATGCATGCTCAATGAGCCAGCTACTGGTTACAGTAAGATAACTACAGCTAATAACAGAACCAGAGCTTGGCTTCTATACAACTGACCAACTAACTAACTAACCAACCCTTTACAATACAAAAATACATCCCTTTATAGGCGGCCTGAAGGTCTCGCCTTTACAACACTGTGGGCCTGTCCCAACAATAACCCAAAACCATAACTAGTGACAGTTGGCCTATCTGCACTTGAGGTGGCCGCTTTCCATCACACCATAGCTCTCTGCAGTCTTCCATGCTTCCCGGCGCTGATCATGGGTACTATGCACCGCTTCCCTGGTTCTGTCCTTCGTCTTCAATACCTCAGCCTCGTTGCTCCTTTTCCTTTATGAGGGTAGTTGAGCCCTCCTGTCTTCCGCCGCTGCCTTCAATGCAGTGGGTGAGCTCTCTCTTCTTGGCCGCTCAGGTACCGTCGTCTTCCTTGACTTTTCTGTCCCAACCGTCACAGTTTCCGGCTCTGCTTTGTAGCTAGAAACCTGCTACAGCGTCATAGCTCTACCTTATCTCCTCTTCGCCAAAACTTTCTATCCGCTAAACTGGCAGCTTCTTCTGTAGTTGCGGGACCCTGCTCCAACAGTCCCCTAACACTTACTTGTGGCTCGTCCCCGAGCCACTACCAATGGGATTCTCCTGCTGTAGCTTCTCCTTGGCTTCCTGTGAAGTCCGTCGAAACGTGTCCCGAAGTCCTGCGACTTCGTTCTGCATCGCTTCAACATGCTCCTGTGTCGAGTCAAGCATAGCTTGACTAATACTGGAGTCCTCTGTTAACTCAGTTCATAGGTCTCTCTTACCTTTCCTCATTGTTATGCTCACGGTCTCGCCGCTTGCAAGATCTTCTATTCTTGTGCTTACCATAAGGATTCAAATCCCTGGTATCACGAGAACTCCTCTCTATCTGGGCTAGAGCTCGTGCTATAAGGAAGATATAAATCTGTATCTTCCAAGCTTCTGAAAACATGCCACTTGGCCTGGATCCTTCTATGTGAAAGCGATACAAACCCTGAATTCTATTCTGAGAGCAAGACTTTGTCTGCATGTTGGAATTCTACCATTTGCCGGGTTTGCTGTCCTCTTTCACATTCCTTCTCAGCGAAGCGCTCCAGGTATTCATGCTGCCTCTAATCGCCAGATTTTTTGTTTCTTTGCCTCAGCAATCTCTTGTTCTTCTCTTAGCTGATCAGATAGGTCGACTGACTTCTCCCGTTGCTTTCTTTTTCTCATTTTTACTTTCTTCCTCACGGGAGATTTCTTCTCGTCATTCCTCTGCTTTGCTTTCTTATCTTCAGTGATCAGCTCGTCTTTCTTCTTCTCCTTAGTAGAGACTTTGATGACATATTCTACATTCTGCACGTGACTCCTCATCCTTGGCAGCTGTCTGACCTGTGATGCACCTAATTTCACAACCCTGGGTGGCGTCGTCATAGCGTACATACGGCCACCAGGGTTGAAACGTCTCAGCATGTCTTCTAAAGGTTCCTCCTTGGACATAACCCACTCGGTGTAAAACGTTGGATGTGCAATGGCTGCAATTTCTGGAAATAACAACACTCTGCAATGGGATTAGCTCTGCACATGGAAACTGATCGATGCACTCTATAACTCTCGGCTCTTGAATTCTTGCAAATGTAACCCTCCCGAATGAATAATTTCTTCTTTTATGCCGAAGATGATAATCCCGGATGCAACGGTCATCTAGGCTGAACCCATCAGTCGTATTAATTGCATGGACGAGACCACACCCGTCATCCGATCCTCAATAAATGCTGAAATCCGATCAAATTTCCCTCGAAGTGTGTGTGTACAGGCACCAGTCTCGTCGAAGATTTACCAAATCTGGAAAAATTTATTACACTGCTGCCAAATCCACGGTAAGATATACCGGTCATTTCTTCATTAACTGCCTGTCAGAAGGCGACTTGACTAGCCCTTTGTTTCCTTGCGAAAGTGGGTACGTGGCACGGAGAGACATCGCCTTGCTGCGATGTAACACCGCATCCTCTGCTCAAAACAAACTTAACCACTCTTTATTTTTTATTTTTTATTTTTTTAACCGCAAGCCACTGATGACTTGCACAAAATGAACCGTCCTTATGTGATTCCTCATACTTAGAATAATTGCCGGTGTAGACTAGTTCCCGGTGCGATGCCTCCTTTCAACTACACTGGACATCTGTACCGTCGTAAGCTATCTAGGCTAGGGCTGAGAGGTGGAGTGTCTATCACTATAGAGCTTGAGCCTACTGCCATTAATCAATGTGGGAAGAAGCTCTCCATCCAGTTTGCTGAGCTGAACGACACCTCCCTCTGTAACTTGCTGTATCTGATATGGCCCCAGCCAATGCGTCTTGAACTTCCCTGGAAACTTAATAAACTTACTGTCGTAGAGGAGTACTAGGTCTCCGATCTGAAAGGTCTTACTCTTAATGTGTCTATCATGCCAAGCTTTTTCTCGTGCCTTCTGCACTTTCTGATGGAAGCTGGCGATGAATCTATCTTCCTCTAAGGAAAGCAGCTGTGCTAGCCTTTCATCCACTGTGTCTGTATCAGCCATCCCAGTGATCTGAGAAATTCGTAAGCTGGGAAGAATATACTCCATAGGCATAACAGCCTCCTGTCCATACACCAAGCTGAAAGGTGTATGTCCTGTAAGTTTCTTGCATGTGGTCCTATACGCCCATAATACAGCGTTAACTCTGAGGTCCCAATCATTCCTTTGGCTGTTGCATATCTTAGTAAGAGCATTTTTTAAGATCTTGTTAAAGGCCTCCACCGTACCATTAGCCTGTGGGTGGTAGGGAGTGCTCTTATGGTGCTGAATCTGAAATTCTTCCGTCAAGGCCTCAATAGTGTGGTTTAAGAAGTGTGTACCTTGATTGCTCATCAAAGCTACTGGGCATCCAAATCAACTGATGATGTTTTCAAAAAGGAACTGTGCGGCTGTAGCAGCATCACAATTTTTTACTGCTTTGGCCTCTGCCCATCTGGTGAGGTACTCTGTGCTAGTGATGATATATCTTGCAGCAGTGCATTTTCCTGGTGGGTTGATGGGACCCACAAAGTCTATTTCCCACTTGTTAAATGCGCGCAGCGTAACCTGTGGTCGCAGCGGCATTTCATCTCGTCGTGAGGGTTTTCCTACCCTCTGGCAGATATCGCAGCATCTGCAAAAGTCCTTAGTGTCTTTGTGCAACGTAGGCCACCATAATCCTGCAGCTAGGATTTTCTGTGCAGTCGGCTTCCCTGCGAAATGACCTCCTGCGGTTCCTGAATGTGCTTCTCTGATGATAACATCTTTTTCATGTGGCATCACGCATCTGCGCAGGACTTCATCTGGACCTAACTTGTATAACTGTCCTACGATTAGGGTGAAGTCTGCTGCTTTAACAACCAGCTGCTTCTTTTGCTGCTTAGTAAACTCGTCAGGTGCTAATCCTGTAGTGAGAAAGTGAATGATGTTAGCATAGTAGTCATCTGTGATCTGGATAGAAAACAACTGTGCATCCGGAAAATTGTCCTCTAGGTTACTCGGCTCTTCTCCTGAGTCTATCCTCGACAGATGATCAGGTTCGACGTTCAATCTTCCTAGTTTCACAATGATTTCAAAATCATACTCCTGAAAGAGGAGTAACCATCTGCAGATTCTCCCCCCTAACACTGGCTTATTGACCAGATACTTCAATGCGGAATGGTCAGTAAACATATTGAACGAGGCACCCAACAGGCAGTGCCTGAACTCCTGGAGCGTGTACACCATAGCTAATCCTTCTCTTTCTGTCATGGTGTAGTTCTTTTCTGCTGGAGTATGCGATAGGATGATCAATATCCCCTTCTCCTAGTTGTGTTAAAACAACCCCTAGTGCGATGCCAGATGCATCCACATGTACATGAAATGGTTTAGTCCAGTCTGGAAATACTAAGATGGGTGCTGTAACCATATTCTCTTTAAGTGTGTCTAGACTCTGCTGACATTCCTCATTCCATAGGAATTTTACATCTTTCTTTAACAATTTCTCCATTGGTGCTGTAATCTTTGCATAGCCTTTGATGAACTTTCTGTAGTACCCGGTATGACCAAGTACTGTCCTCAATTGCTTGACTAAGTTGGGTGCTGGAAGATTTACAATGATGGCGATCTTTGCGGGATCTACCATCAAGCCTTGTCTGCAAACAATGTGACCCAACAAAATACCAAATGGCGCATAGAATATAAATTTCTTCAAGTTTAGAGAAATCTGGTACTGCCTACATTTCTCTAACATCAATCTTAAATCTCCTATGTGTTTGTCAATTAATCCAAATACAGTCCAATCATCAAAATAAACTTCTAGGAATTTATGGATGTATTCTTTAAATACAACAACTACTACTCTAGAAAAGATAACTGGTGCATTCTTAAGGCCAAAGGGCATTACCGTATACTGGAATGAGCCCCATTTTGTTGCAAAGGTGGTCTTGGATCGATCTTCTAGATGGATTCTGATCTGGTGATAGCTTGAAAAGCCATCAGTGAAGGAGTAGACCTCTTGTCCTCCCACGTTGTCTAACACCTCATCAGTGAACGGTGTCAGAAATGGATCATGAAGCGATGCATCGTTGAGTTTACGCAGATCGACATAGATCCTGATGTCTCCTTTAGTTTTGTTTTCTTGTACAACCATGGGACTAACCCATTCGCTCTCTTCTACGGGCTCAATGATGCCTGCTGCTAGCATCTTATCGATCCCATCCTTAACTTTTTATTTATAGCGCGGATTTAATATATATGGACGCTGCTTGACTGGTCGAGCATCCTCCTTCAATGGTATCCTCATTACTCCCAGGTCTCTGACTATTCCCTTCATCTCTGTGAACTTGGTGGGAAATAGGTCCTGATAGTCATGTAGCAAGTCTGCAATCTATCTGACTGTTTCATCATTCCAACAGTCTCCAATAGAGGCAAACTTTGGTTCTGTGTCTGTGCCAATATTGATCTTTTTAATCTTGATGGGCTCTGTGATTGCTGGAATTTCTGACTGTGGTCCCTCAACATCGCGAGTCCCTTCTGACTATGGGATGTTGGTGTTGCGAGGATCCTCATCCTCATCCTCTGGTTCTGCTTCAAAGTTATAGCACTCAAGCGCATCTTTTAACTAGATGGCCCACTCAAGCTGAGTCTGTACTGATAAGGTACAATCCTCAAATATCTTGATCTTTATTATATCTAGGGCCTGGTCGACACTTGGATACTTAGATTCAAAAGCGAAGGTGAGTAGAAAGCTGTCTATCATAAGTGGCCATGTAGTTGTTCCCTTGCGCAGTTCAGTCTCTATATACCAGTTCCTTGGAACTGTGTCCAAAGTGTGAATGAATCGGTGAACCCATTCATCCTCGGGAATGTCCGACTAATTCTGTTCACATGTCTAGATATGTGTCCTGGGGTCACTTTCTCCTATGTACTTCTGCTGGATATGCTCTCTGTCAATAGAAAATATGATCGCCATCAGTCTCTTAATATCATCCCATGATGCGATATTCTCTTTATGTGCATACCACCATCTTGCAGGTGTGGCTTGTACTGCAAGCTCCATAGCTGCGATCCTTTGCTCGTGAGGAATTTGTTGTTCAAACTGCTTGAGAAAGTCCTGGATATTCGTTAGACCATGAAACAATGGAATCTCATTGATCTCTGCGCCAATCCATCACAGTGACTTAGTCAAGTACGCGCATCTGCATGCTAAAACTTCGTGAAGTATGTTCTGCCAGTTCTCTAGACCAACATCTGAATCTGATGCGCATGAGCTGTCGCATCGCCAACTAATGTTCCCTTCTACGGTCGGATTGATGTAGTCGCTCTGGTTTGCAGTCATCTGATAGAGACTTTCCATGTTACGTGCCTCTTCCTCTGCTTGGATAGGTTCAATATATCTAGGGCCCTGAAAAGGATCCAACGATGCGATGACCCGGATCTGCGCATCCTCAAAGGTCATTTGTATTCTCTTTAGGTCGATAACGACCATGTTACCGATCGCCCAATCAATTCCTAGTAGTGCTGTATATGGTCTACTATCGCCAATTATTTCTATAACTTCAAAGCCTGCAAAGCTGCGAACTCCGTCAATGTCAACTGGCACTTGCGGTAATCGAACCAGGGGTGATACCCACTGCTGATTAGCTAATATCAGATGGATAGGCGATCTGACTAACTTAGGGCTACCCATCTGTTCCCATGTCTACTTAGTCAGAACATTTACGTCTAATCCTAGATCTAGGATCACCTCATCCATTTCGAATTTTCCAACATGTGCTGTGAATCGCATCTCTCTTCCTATTCTTGTATGTCTCGTAATATTATGAACAACACGCTGTGTACTGCTCACGGAAGAAGATGGCTGACACTGATCTATGATGCGCTGAAGTTCTCCGATAGCTTGCTCATTTCTCACGAGTTTTAAACAACTCCGTAGGAAGGAATGTACACTTCCTGTCATCTCGTCCTCATCGCATGTACCCGATGTGGTAGCCTACGATATCTATTCAGGGCTAACGCCACAAGGTGCTTGCTGCGGTACACCCCTAGACGGCGGTATCTACGATCCTGATTACATAGGGTCATAAAAGAAAGTCTTAGCTTCTTGAAATGTATGTTTGTTCTTCTGTAACTCAAGTGGTGTTGCTTTGTTAGGAGCTCTACGCACCCACTCCTGACCTGTGTTCTTTTCAGTATCCTACGATGTCTCACTGGTGGAAACACCGCTGCGAGTCACAATATTGACTCCTGGTTCTAGCTCTTCCTGCTCAGCAGCAATAAGTTGGATGTTCTGGTGTGCTACTGGCTTAGGTTCTCTGATATTCACTATCAAGGTAGGACACTCCTCTATAGTGTGATCATAAGATTTGCAATAGTTACAAGTGGTGGTGGGACTCTGACAGTCTCTAGCATAATTTCCTACAACTCCACAGTTGTAGCAAGTAACTGGTCCGTGACCACGACCAAATCCTTCTCTACGGCCAAAGCCTTCTCCATGGCTAAAGCCTCCTCCACGTCCTCATCCTCTGAATCCTCCTCCACGGCCACCATAAGCCGGATCATGCTGTGGTCCTACTGCTGGACCCTGTGGTTCTGATTGGACTCTATACATGTCTTGCTTGCTTCTAACCATGAGGTCATAGGCTCGACAATCGTGTTCATCATGGCCTATAGACTTGCAGAAGATGCAGTATAAGTTCTTAGGTGTCTGCACGTACTTCTGAAGTAGAGGGCACTGCTGAGGTAGATGTCCTCTTTTTTTGCATATTTCACACCACAGCCCGTGGGTCTGTGGTAAGGGGTTAGGAGCCCCTGTTGCTAGATATTCTACAAAGACTGGACAGTTGTCTTTAGTATGGCCTTGTGCTTTACACCTTACGCACCATATGTCTTGCGAAACCTCTTTCCCTTTCTTAAGCTCATGCAACTGTAACGTGAGATTAGCCAACTGGTTTTGCAGATTTGTCATGCCTGTGCTGGTTTCCGCTAGAGGTGAAGCCTCTAGTTTCATCGCCATCTCCAACGCATCATCCTGCGTCTGGAGTTTCTGCTGCATTAACGGTAGTTTGATGTGAGGGAGCAGCACTGCAATAAACCATTCCTTATGCTGCTCTGGCGCAAACTCAAAGCTGACTTGGTCTATAAGGGATTTGAATTTCTGATCAAAGTCCCACACCAACTCTGTAGGTAACTGTTTGATGTCCTTGAGCTCTGTAATGCACTGTGACTCAGACTTAGGTTTCTTAAACTCTTTAATCATAGCGGTCTTTATCTGGACAAGTGTTCTGGGTACTGTGGTATACTTCATATACCATGTTAAGGCTCGATCTCTTAGTGTGGTGACCAACTGTACGAGTTTAATATTATCATCATTCATGGTTTTAATGGTCCACATGGCTTCACAGAGAAACCAATGCTGCTCCGGGTCCTTTGCCCCTGTACCCTTAAAGATAGGTAGCTTCATATCATCCCCCATTCTATTTCTATGCGGTGGATGTTGATTTACTGTGTTACTACCACTGGGTGGTGTAGCTGGAGGTGATGTAGCAGTGGTAGGTACTGTCTGCGAGCTACTGGATGGAGTTCCTACGGGATTGTTCTGAGTCCCGGTCTGTTTCTGTGGGGTGTAAGGGTGGTAAGGGATACCTCCCTCTGTTCCCTCTGTAGTACTAGGACTCTGCTGTCTAGTATTATCTGAGCTGTCTTCAAATATGGGAGATCTGAAATCTACTTTATATTTCTTTCCACTACGTGTACGTCCAATGTCATCAAAATCACTTTCAAACTCTTGTGACATTACTATCTTTACTTATTCGCCTGAAACTAGATCCATTGTTCCTTTTTCATATAATAACATCTTAATGGACAAGTTTAAAGATTTTAGGAACTTACCACGATATCCTTTGAAGAAGTAGCGCTCAGCCTCGCTGAAGCTTTTTCTCTGGTCAACTGCAAACTCTGTGACGAAGCCTTCTAGCACACTCGCAAGCCAGAAGTCTACTGCTATCGTAATGGGATTATCAAGGTTCTTCACGGTTTGAATCAGCTCCGATGTCCAGATAATGCTTCTTTTCTTCTTGAATATGCTTGTATCAGTCAACTTTGATAACCAGTCGTAAAGCTCAGTTCCAAAGGTTGCAAAAAATATCGCATGCAGGTCTGTAACGATATGTTTTTGTAACCAGGCCTCTGTACTCAGTCTAGGACTCTTGTTCTCTCGTTCGACAAACTCTTTCTCCTTAGACCAAACCCACTCGTTGAGTTCGTCTCTAGTAGGTCGCCACCAGAACATCAATGCTCAGTTTGTTCAAACCGGCAACGGAACCATTTGTTGGTTGCTGGGCAGACTCGGGTTTACTGTATTTAACCAACAACACCCCTAGCTCACTGGCCCTTTCGGCGACAGACCGCAGAACGGCCTGAAGTCTCACCCGAAGTGATTCTAATGGGTTGGCCAAAGACTCAAGTGTCTTCAACCAGGTTCTGTGGCAGCCTGGGTGTCTCGCAGCTCTTTTAGCCTGCGAGATTTCTCTCTGCGTGATGCGCACCTTCCTCTTGCTTGCGACGACTCTAGTCCTTATCGCATCGCCTCGCCTCGGGAAAGGTGTAACTCCTTCCTACGCTGATTCTCAACCGCAGCGCACCACAACTGCTCTATTGGTGCGATATCGCCTCCTTGCGATATCCTACCGCTGCGGCTCAACGTACTTAGTGCTACTTGCTCCGACTTATGGGACTCAACATACAAGGCTGTTTACCTCTGCGACTCTTAATTATAAGAACTAAAACATAGGTAGACTCTTATACAAGGTACTTAAGGATTTCAACTTGCAATTATTTCTACAGTGCTGTAAACTGAATAACGCATACACTACTACATTTCGACCCAAAATCCGATGGAAAAATCCGATGGTGCGTGGATTTCTTTTTTTAAACCTACCAAAAATCACAAAGATATTTTTTTTTTTTGAAAATGTGGCCATAAGCGTCGCTTAAGCGACGGTTAGTCTCATAAGTGTCGCTTAAGCGACGACTATCCTCATAAGTGTTGCTTAAGCGACAGCGCATCAAAAGGCATAATTTATGTTATGGTCTTCTCCATAACCTCCTAGCTTAGGCTAGAGCAAATTGTCAAAATTCTTCATTGATTTGAAGTTACAAGGAATTACAATCACAATTTAAGATCTTGTTACTTGCATATTCTTTTCTTTAAGAAATTTAGATGATATCCACTCTTAACAAGGGACCTAAAAAAATCTTGGAAACCAAGGATGCTCTTTTGCTTTTCCTTGTGCCTTAAAGTGCTTTTTGTCTAATAAGAAAATAACATAACGGTGAAGTACTTGCCTTTGCACATTTCTTCTTTGTAGTTATCTTTTGAAAATCAATTATAATTGAAAAATACATTAAATAGGAGTAAAAAAACACACATGTTCATATTTGGTTGCTTTATTTTTTTATAAGTTATTTGCAAATATTCACTTCAAAATTTTTTCATTCACACTCATTTGTCACACTCTATGGGACCTAAAGACTCTTCCAATTGTTAAGTATGCTCTTCATTTTCCGCCCAGAAATAAATGTTAATGGATTGAAAAAAAATAGAAGTTTGAAATATCACTCATCACACATTAATTCAAAGTGAACCTTTTAAAATAATTGAACAAACATAAACCAACATAAATTCCTCTATTAATTGGAAACAAAACAAATTATAGTTAAGTTAGGATTGTTGGGATAGGGAACCCAAAATAACCCTCAATATTTTTGATATGAAACATTAGTGGGAGTATATTTTTAGGGAGCTTTCAAATACTTGTACAATGGCATGTGTAATAAAACGCAAATATGGGAATGTGATCTCTAAGGACGTAGTCAAGGTCACATTTTTTTTTATCACCACATCAAGCCATCTAGATCTTTGTGGAGGTGACACTTAACTACTCAAGGTTGAGTCGCTTATCCACACTTGAGGTGGTTATATTAGAATTCCAAAACTAGGATTTTCATTAGGTGGCATTTGTGGGATGTTTTTTTACTTGAGTTAGATATTGTTGGTTGCTGAAAAGTTTGGGAATCCTTACAAAACATAAGCCAATACCCATTGATTCATTCTTACTTTCACTAGCCATTTTCAATGTGTTCATAACCATCCAACAAGAGAGCTATTAAAAATACCAGTTACTTTCTTTGAGAGGAATAATGATAAGTTGAATAGGATTGCATCATTATTTCTCTTAATGAGAATGATGGCATGTGTAATAGGAAACATGTATATTAAAATCCATATATATGCTCCTTTGACAGACATGGTTGAATCATTTTGCATTTCTTATATTTTCTTCATAAAGTTGTTGTATTTGTTGTTTTTTCAGTTAGTTCCTATTTGAAAATTCACTCCTCATGCCTAGCATCATAGTGGACCTAACACTATCCAAATTTTCTTTGAGGCCTCAAAAAATCCTTCCACTATTGGAGGAGTTCCTACTACACCTTAAAGGTCCTCAACTTGGGAATCCAGGTCATTCAACATGCACACACATGCATTTGTGATCGGATATATTGTGCTCAGATAGATATTAATCGACACTCCCACACACACACCAATTGTAATCCCTCTTACATCATGAAAAGGTACCCCCTCGCTCGAAACAATGTCATGGCTTTCCTCAATTATCTTCAGATTTATGACTAGTTGAAATAAACTTAATTTATTTGAGCTCATTAACAACCCCATTTGAGATGATCTAGCTTGGATTAACATGCAAATTAAAATTTCTTTGGTAATTCCAAAGATTCAAAGAAAATAAAGGAACATCACATGAAAACATTCAGATGGTGGCAATAGTTTGCAAACATTCATTTGTGATGGAAGGTAGTGATAGGGATAGCTTTTTGGAGAAGCATGATGAGTAGTGGGCGGTGAGATTGCTTGAGCGATGGGGTTCTCTCTATCTTTCAATAGCTTGGTGGGAGAGATCTTCTATTTCTATTGCTAGAGGTTAAGGATTTATATGGTCTCCGTCAAATTTAATCAGTAAAGAGGTAGGGTTTGGGTGAGACCATCACTGGACTTATCATTTGCCCACATGAAAACATTCAGATGGTGGCCATAGTTTGCGAGCTCGATGTTGTCTTCTACATTTCTTTGATTGATGGGCTCTGTAAAATGGGCGAGCTCGATTTTTCCATAGAATTGCAGATTCTCATGGTTGAGAAGGGGATGGCCCCAGATGTTTTTACCTACATCAGTTTGATTCAGGGGCTCTCTGATGCGGGTCTGTTGGATGAGGCTCTGGGGAGTATTGCTCTCATGGAAGTTTTGTTGAGACAACAAGGTTAGTATTTTAATCATCCCGGATTTGGAAATCGAAGCAAATATGGGATCGCTGGATTTGGTAATATTCATCATGTGAAAAGAGCCTAAAAATGTATCTGTATTTTTCCTTGGATTAGTTTTGGTCTTGTGAAGAAGAAGTCATTTTTAAGAATATGGACTCAAATTCCATGGCAAATCATGGTGGTAACAACAGCAGCAGCCGCCATGATCATTGCTGGCCCTCTAAGATGCAGGATTGGCATATAAAGAGTCCTTGGGACTAGGAAGGTTGCACAGGGCTTTACAGTACGGCCGGGGATAGGTATGAGAGATTACTCATGGCTGAATGGGTTTGTTCAGAAGAGGGTTATAGTATTGGGAAGGAGTTATTCCGTGGGACGAACATGGTTCATTAGTCCTCGCCCCTGTCTGAGCTTCTCATGGCTGCTAGTAATTTTACTGAAGTCATCAACGACTGGAGTTTTTCAGGCAATCATAAGGCACAGTTTCCTCTGGATGTCAAGATTCATCGGAATCCTTTGGCTGAGGGTTCTGTGAAAAGCCAAGGCATTGGGTTATTGAAGGGTTGGCTTGTAGAAGGGGTTGCAAATGGTGGTAATTTTCTTGGGGGTTCCGAGTATAGCCATTTTGTCAGAGAAATATGGTGGTAGTTGGCTTGGGTGGGACTCGGGAGGAATGACAATTTTTAGAGTGCTAACGAGGGTCCCATGAGAGATAACATTAATGTCATCGAGGATGTTCAAAAGGATTCCTTAACGTGCCTTAAGCTAGGAAAGCGGCAGCATTTTGGAGACACTGGGAATCCGGCTCAGGTAATTAATCCAGTCTCTGGTAATAGCGTAAACAACTATTTCTAGTGTAACATGCTTTAATGATCTAATATTTTCCCAAATCACCATTTTACATGCTGCTGGGCCAGGACAGTGCAAGATCAATAATGGGGGTTGCTGGCATAGCACCCAGGATGGACAGATGTTCTCTGCTTGTCTGGTAGAGCCCTTGTCCTTCTCAATTAGAACTTGACCATGTAGATTTTAATGGGAAATGGTATTTACTCTTTTCAATACTCCAGGACACACAGACTAGTGGATGCAAATGCCATAAGACCAATTCCAGAATATATGTCCATTTAACAAGAAAACCAAGTAACCAAACCCTAAACCCTCACATCCAAAAAATGGTCAAAGAGGCAATGCACACACTTAAATGAGATGTGCTAGAACATATCAAACTTTAAATATGGAATACAAAACAGAAATTTGCATAACTACTACACTAACTGTTACAATATGAGTTACCCCTGTTTTTATGCACCCAACTTTTTAGTTATGAATGTAGAAAATGTTAGACTTTAATTTTATTTTAGACAATTAGTGTTGTATCAATCAATAATTCATTTGTTTAATGGGGGACCTTCATGACAGTGAAATGCAATCTCTTTTAAACTGTTCATTTGTGCCAATCTCTTTTAAACTGTTCATTTGTGCCAACTGTAGATACAGGGATCCACAAAAAACCAACTAGTAGTGACTCCAATTATTTTCCAATAATGCAGTTTTTACAATGTCTAGATATGAAACTTTCCTTGGAAAACTGGAAAACTTTCCTTGGTCCTGGTAGCATTTTTGCGGAATGAATTAAGTTCTTTGCTCGCATTCTCTCAGCCTTCTACGCTGTTTCTTGTGGCTGTTCCAATGTAATATGATGCTTTCAAAAACATGGTATGATTTTGAATTTCCTTTTAACATGGAGTTTGATAGCATTGAACCAGATTCTGAGATTATGAGAGCTTCTATTTACTCGTGTTATAGAGTTGGTGCTTTGGTTTACACACTATTATTTATGATTAACATGACTAAGAAGCTGGCACTTTAGGCTTATATGGCTAATTTTGAGGTTCTTTTCAGTTCATTTTACTGCTCTAATGGCTAATATTGCTTTTTGGCTCATCTCAATGCACAGGTGTGGTTCATGGGAGAACATTCACATATTTCCATGGATTTTGATGATGTAAGAGTCTACTAGCTCGATAGCTGTATTCAAGAACTTCTTAGAGGAGTTAAACATGGGTACAGGTTAGTATTGTGATGAACATGAATCATATTGTTAAACAATAGTGTTATTTCCTTCACAACCTTGTCTCTTATTTGTCGTGTGTGATTAATTGTGTTAGAAATTTTGACTGCTTCTACCTCCAACCTGGTTTCCATGCTCCTAATTCTTCTTTATGCCCTTTGTGATTTGATTAATTTGTGTTGTCAACACTTTTCTGTGTTAGATGTTAACATGTCATTGGCTGTTACTCGTCATTGGGACATGGCATCAACAACATCACATTTTGTCACCTTTGTGGACATCAATCTCTTGTAATGTTGATTTACATTCTTTTGGTTCTCATGATCTACTTTTGGAAGTTCAGGTTCTGTTTTGGTTATCTCTTGCTTGATTGTTGTCTTGTTATTTTCTTTTGAATCTGTGCACATCCTTCATGATACATCCTTCTTCAGTTTGATGAATTATGGTATTGCACATTGGCTTATACACTCAGTGGTCAATTCTTTAACCTCCCTGTTCATTGCTTCCTCTTGTATGTAACCCAAACAGTGTTGCTTGATTTGGCAAACTAGATTCTAGATTTAGATCAATATGATGTGAATTGCTCCTCTGCTGTGGTAATCTAACATGCAACTCTTTCTGGGTAGTTTTTATGAATTAT
>LPNX011154815.1:646266-723203 GCA_001517045.1 Pseudotsuga menziesii | reverse complement strand
AGTACACTAAATTTTAAGATATAAACACTTATAGATGAGATATCAACTTCTCTGAGAAAATCAAATATTTACCTTTAAAGTATAGCTCCTGTTTGGATCGACGTAGCCTCTTATGTTTCATTTTTTAATCCTGTGTGTGAAGTTCTATTGCACTTTCTATCCTTGAATTCCTTATATGCATGGACTCAACCACCATGAATTGCCTCTCAATGATAGGAACTGGTGCTTTCTTTTCTGCATGCGAGCGAGAGAATACATCACATGCTGCAGCCCTTGCTTCTGCATACTTACGAACAGCTGCTAACATCAAGGAAATGAAAGAAAATAAATTGAACCAGTTTTGCTTCACAGGGTAACATCACAATTACACCATACTTTTAGTACCTTGAATCCTGGAAATCTTATTGTCATAATGTGATTGCATGGACTAATGCTTTTGTGCATGGCAGTGTGCTGGACTGTAGACCTCACTTCGAGACTCAACTACCGGAAACTGTCCTGGGAAACTATTCAGCAGGGATATTCCAGGGAACCCGAGTGAAGGATGATATATCCTTCTGGGATATGGCACGCTTAATATCATCAAAAACAGAGATGGAAATCAGCAAACATAAGCACTTTTCTGAGTTACCAGTCCTAGCCATGCTTGTTGGACAGGTAATAACTAGGCTTCCCTCCATTCAAAAGTTAACAAAGTTGTTTTTCCAAGGGATTTTCAGTTGTTTTGGTAAATGAATTTCAGTTTTGCACCTTTTGGTCTCTCTTAATAGATCAAGGGTTAAGAGGGATTTATGCTATAAAATATTTTGGATTAGTCATATTGATGAATGAATGTGAATGCAGGTGATCAAACGTCCTAGTCTTACTCCAAGCTCTTCTAAGAGATCTGGGCTGTTTACAATGTTCTTGGGAGAGCCAGTAGAATCACAGTGGAAGAATACAGAATCTCTGAATGTGGCTGGCAGCTTGGGGCCTCTGGCAAGTATGCATGCAGTGGGTCCTTGCTTCAGTGCATGTGAGTCTATGATTGAAGGGCCAGATGGACCAGAGTTATGCATCTCCTTTAATTTTTCTACGCCTGTGTACACCAGAGATCAAATGCACTCCTTTGCCACCTCTACTCTTGAATTGCTGTCCTCGGAATATTCAAAATCTTGAAGAAGAAACCTTTGTCTCTCTGCCCAAAATCAGAAAAATAATGGCATAGGTACCTTGCCGAAGACCTCAGTCTGGTCTTTGAGGTTAAGGGAATTGTCCACAGCTAAATGGTTTCGAGTTCCAGTTTGATCAGAATTATCAATAATGGTTCCATTGGGTCATGGTCATGGTTCCATTGGATTCTCCTTGCTGTGCTCAACAATTAAGGAAAAATGCTTTGAGCGAAGGTTACAGGACAAATCAATAGAAGTTAAGTCTACAACCCCATCTCCTTCATGATCTCCCTGACTTGTTTGTTTCCAATGAAGTTTTTTACAGTTTTGTGATCTAGTATCTCGAGCAAATCCCAAAATCTTAATAATAACCTCAGGCTTGTAAACCAAAGAAAGCTTCTGAACTGTATTCTGTCTCTCATACCTCCACATTCTTCCATCCAAGATGTCCAATAGAGAAGCAAGAACAAATGTGCGTATGTTATAAAAAATGGTATCACCCAAAACCACGTTCTTTTGGAGTTTAGATTGATGCAATATGTCATTTGTATTCAGTTAGGGAGTGCAGATTCAAGCAAATCATAAATCTTGTTTTTATAGTTTAGAATCTAGAGTTTGGGATATTTTACTTTTTCAGAAACTCATAACATTGGCTTTTGTGATCCATTTTTCTTCAGCATACGGGCAGGAGGTGTTGGAATAAATCTGCAGGCTATTGATACAGTCATCATATTTGACACTGACTGGAATCCTCAGGTTGGGAAAGATGAAGGATTAGGAAATAATTTCTTCCATTTATGATTGTAGTAAAACTGTTTTTCTGTATAATGGGTTTCAAATAGTACTCGAAGTAAGTCCAATACACTACCTTTGCACAGTTTTGATCAGATTATATTGTTTATGTATCAGGTTGATTTACAGGCACAAGGAAGGGCTCATAGGATTGGCCAAAAGCGTGATGTATTTGTTCTGCGTTTAGAAACGGTAACATTGATGTGTTTCTTGCTGTCATTTAGAATTTAAAAGTATTTCCAAAGATCTCAAGTCACAAAATCTAAATGATATTGACATGTTGTGGAGTGAGACATATGATGTATCATGTATAGGCAGATAAGCTGGTGGGAAGTCACATGTGCCACCACATAAGATTACCATTTCAACCTCAACATCTGGAGGCCTAATCTAGGTGCACACTGCAGACACAATGATGTTGATGACTTCACCTTTGGATTATGTGCATATTATGCTCTAATAAAACATATTAATGGGTTCAAATACATTCTGAACATTCTGTGCCATATAAAACTATAAGAAGTTTTTATCAAACTCAAGTTTAGGTTTACCCTTGTAATCTGCAATGCTTGATAGGAAAATCATCTCGTATGCTTTAGTTCTGCAATGGATAAAGATTTGTACTATAAATTTTCAGTAATTTCCTGATCATGTCACACCGCTTTATAGAAATAGATCCATGAGATTAAAATTGTTGCCCTTTTGGCATTTTGTTGTTTCTATTTTTTTAACACGGTATTAACATGAGAAAAGTGCAAAGGCTATTGCATGAATTGATCTTTGAAAAAGTAAAAATATGCCCTCCGTGAATTTTTTACTTTCTGAATGCTTATTTGTTGGATCAGGTTCATAGTGTTGAAGAACAAGTTAGGGCTGCAGCAGAGCATAAACTTGGAGTAGCGAATCATGAAAAAGAAAACCATACACACTTATTAGTGCACCGACAGTCAGGGATTCAGTTGAACTTCTTGGTTCAGGGAGGCCACATATCTAAATTCAACTTGCAGTCAAATTTCTTGGGCAATTGATAGTTTGGGAGATGGGAACTTTCAATTTTGATCATGAGAGATATGATATGTAATTGATTCTTCATTTCTGACGTACCAAAAATACCTGTTTTGTACCGTTTTTGAACCATAATGGAATGCATATGCGGTTTCATTATTCCTTTCCAAAAGGTTAGTGGAAGTTTTTCTCATCAGCATATTTTTACTCTATTTTGGGACAGGAACTTGTGACAGATACATTGAGATGCATCTTGTCATGTATGTTAGCTTATATTTTAATAAGCTCTGTCCATTACCTGTTGATTAAAGGGGTAAGTTGGGGGCACTGTCCACGAGGAGACCCACTTTCGAACCTTGTGGATACCTTTTGTGACTTTGTCCACCAATCTGATCATGTTGCTGTGTTATATCTATACGTAGCGGTGCCAAGCTAGTATGGTAAATAAAATTTACAAAGAAAAAAAAGCTTTGTCATTCAATTTTTTAGAGGAGTTGGCTACAGGATAAAATTGTATTGTATTATCGCTGACAAGGAACTATGAAGTTATTGTTTCCTAGCTCTAACTTTTTTCTTTAATTTTATGTAAATTTTAACTTTTTTCTTTAATTTTATGTAAATTTAAATATTATATGACGAAGGCATCTCTAATGAAGATACATATTGCATAGCACCATTGTGTTGATGTCTTCATAGGTAGGGCCTACCCTCGGGTATGTAGAAGTTGATTCCAGAAGGCTTTTACTGTTTTTCGGATGCTATCTTGTATGGGTACTTGATACTTTAAAGTTTAGAGGTACATCCCACCACCCATGATAAATATCTGGATGTTTGGAGGCAGTTTAGAGAATTCCTTGAAGTCGTGATGGAATGTGGGAACCGAATAAGCAGCCATGCATAAGCCTTGAATGCATTCCTTGAAGTCATTGAACTAAGTATTGATTAGTGGTATATGTTTCCAATTTTTTTTTTTTATTTAAAAAAAAAAAAATTTCACAAGGCGTCGCTTAAGCGACGGTTATATATGTCGCTTATGCGACGATTAATCTGTATATTCGTCGCTTAAGTGACGGTTCTCCCTGTCGCTAAACCGACGCTTCATCTGTATATTCGTTGCTTCAACGACGGTTTTCAAGTGTTTTTTTAAAATTTAATATAAATTTTATGTCGGATAACCGACCCCGTAAATTTAACCCCGTCGGTAAAGCGACGGTTTTTAGGTGATTTTTTTAAAATTTAATATGGATTATATGTCGGATAACCGACGATTTATATTTAACCGACGGTTAACTGAGGTGTCGCTTAGCCGACGGTTGTAAAACATGTCGGATAACCGACGATAACCAACCGACGCTTAAAAAAAATCATAGTGTCGTACATGCGATAGGGAAGTGTCGAAAATCCGACAATTCGGCTGTCGGATTTTTGGTCGAAATGTAGTAGTGATACATACAATAACTGTAAGCAAGGTTCATGAAGTAACTGATACATGCAACAAATAAACACAACACATAAATCAATCACATAACACTCGATTTTAACGTGGCTCACCTCCAGGATGGAAGTTACGTCCACAGAACTGTGTTTCTATTATAGCTCAGGGGAAGGTAAACACAGTTCTGCTGCACCGCATATGTAGCTCAAGATCTTCTGGGTAACTCCGCACATAGCCTGGAGCCTTTCTCTTTTAGATCTCTTTTCTTCTCTATATTGCACCTCTTACAATATACCCTTCCCTCTCTGTCGATCCCTTCGGATCGTTACATGCATGCTCAATGAGCCAGCTACTGGTTACAGTAAGATAACTACAGCTAATAACAGAACCAGAGCTTGACTTCTATACAACTGACCAACTAACTAACTAACTAACCCTTTACAATACAAAAATACATCCCTTTATAGGCGGCCCGAAGGTCTCGCCTTTACAACACTGTGGGCTTGTCCCAACAGTAACCCAAAACCCTAATTGCACTTGAGGTGGTCGCTTTCTGTCACACCACAGCTCTTTGTGGTCTTCCATGCTTCCCGGTGCTGATCATGGGTACTGTGCACCGCTTCCCTGGTTCTGTCCTTCGTCTTCAATACCTCGGCCTCGTTGCTCCTTTTCCTTTATGAGGGTAGCTGAGCCCTCCTGTCTTCTGCTGCTACCTTCAATGCAGTGGGTGAGCTCTCTCTTCTCGGCCGCTCAGGTACCATTGTCTTCCTTGACTTTTCTGTCCCAACCGTCACGGTTTCTGGCTCTGCTCTGTAGCTAGAAACCTGCTACAGCGTCGTAGCTCTACCTTATCTCCTCTCCGCCAAAACTGTCTATCCGCTAAACTGGCAGCTTCTTTTGTAGCTGTGGGACCTTGTTTCAACATTTCCCTTCTCATCATGTGGGTGATCCCATTTAAGAACCAAATCACCTACTTCAAATTCCCTCTTTCCAGCTTTGTGCTTATCGAGCCATCTTTTCACTATTTCCTATTGGTGCTTAAACCTCTCTTTCGACTTGAATATAAACTCTTCCAGCTTTAGTAGAGTATTAATTCAGATTTCCAGAACCTCATTTTCAGTTCCTCTAGAGGCTTGAGCTAGTTGAGATGAAGGCAACAAAATATTAGGAGGCAGGATGGCTTCCTTCCCGTAGACTAGAGTATAGGGTGACACACCTAAGGAATTTTTGGGTGTGACTCGATCAGCCCAGAGTGCATTAGGAACAGGGATAATTTTAGGGGCGAATTTTAGCCCAGTAGTCTATTTTTCCATGTTTTTCTCGCAAAAAAGATTCGCCATTTTGCATTTTTTGAAGTCTTGTTTCGCCCAATTTTGATGGGGTAAAATTTTTTCACCCTAAAACTCGCCAAATTATTAGATAAACGATATAAAATATTTGGAAATTAAAATAATTTTTGAAAAATATCGCCATTCATTTTATAGTTGGCCTTTTAAGAATTGGTAACATTCACCAACATTTATACACTTTTAAATAAGTATGGTTCCTTAAAATCATCCCTGATTAGGAAGAGCTATGTGCCAACTATTTTCTATGACTGTTTTCTTTAAAATCCTAATGAGATTTTTACTTGTAGATTCTGCTAGACCATTACCTTGTGGATAGTAGTTAGCAGAATAATTTAACTTAATCTCTTTCTCATTTGCAAATGCAGTGATTCTAATAGATGAAAAATACGAAGCATTGTAAAAAGCCAGGGAAATTGGAACCCCAAACCTGGTCATAATATTTTCTTGTAAGAAGTCCATAACTACATCTTCATTCACTTTTCTCAACGGGATGGATTCTACCCATCTGGTGAAGTAGTCTGTTGCTGTCAGGATGTACTTGTGCTGCAATGAATAATTTGGATTTATTTCCCCAATAATATCAATCCCCCATTGCTCGAATGGCTCGGAAATAATAACTGGCTTTAATGGTCCTGCTGCCTTTTCTTGTCTTCCTCTGCTTCTTTGACAAGTGTCACATTTCCTAACATAAGCGTGAGAATCCTTGAATAGAGTCAACCAATAATACCAACCCTCAAAATCTTATGTGCTGTAGTATCTTCTGATAAATGACCTCCAGCAGGGCCATCATGTAACTCCGTTACAATCTTAGCTACATCTTCGTGTTCCAAGCATCTGAGAAAAACCTCGTCATAGTTTTTTCTAAATAGAACTCCATCAATAATCTGATATGAGGATGACTTTAAGTGTAATTATCTCCTCTGCTTGGAATTCCAGTGTTTAGGAAAATATCCTTGTTGAAGATAATGAACCAAGTCTCCGTACCAGGATTCTGGAGCTGTAAATAAAGGCCATACATCAACCATATGTAACTTAGTTTAATTCTTCCAAATGTTATCTTCATTTTCCTGACACTCAGTCATTAATTTTTAGAGCCCTTTCCCTTTGACTATGGACGTTGGTTTGAATTCTAAATCATATTCTTGTAAAGCTGTTACCAAGGTACCTCTTCTTTCTCCTAACTCTTTTTGTGCAAAAAGAGATCGGACTGCCGGGTGTGGAACTATCACTTTGGTATGGTTCTTTAGTATATATGGTCTGAATTGCTTCACCGCCTTAAATACTGCATAATATTGCTTATCAACTATGGGGTAATTCAATTCATCCCCTTATAGGCTAGTGCTCATAAAAAATATGGGGTACTCATCTCCCCCTTCTTCTTTTTGCGTAACCACCGCTGCTAATGAATTATCCGAAGCAAAAGTGTACAAGATGAAGTCTTTTTCAAATTCGGGACTTTTAAGGCATGGTGCATGAGCTATTGATGTTTTGATATTGTTAAATGCACCCTTCTCTAAATCAGTCCACTTGAATTGGAGACTTTGCTTGACCATTTGCTGCAAAGGTTTGACTATTTGAGCAAAGTATGGCACAAACCTTTTCACAAAATTTATTGTCCCCATAAAAGACTACATGCCATTTTTATTATGGGTTAAAGGGATCTATTCTATTGCTTTAATCTTCTCAGGGTCTATCAATATCCATTTTTTTGAAATTACGTGACCCAATAGCTTTCCTTCTGTAACAACGAACACACATTTCCTTGGGTTTAAAGAAATGCCATATTTTCTACAACGTTCAAAAATCTATTTTAAATGAAACGCATGTTCTTCTCTTTTCTTAGAAAATATCGTGACATCATCCAAATAGACCACTACACTCTGGCCAATTAGACCACGAAAAACTATATCCATAGCCCTTTGGAAAGTTGCTCCAGCTTTAATGAGTCCAAAGGGCATTCTTCTATATGCAAAATACCCCCACTTGGTTCTAAAAGTGGTCTTCAGTCTGTCTTCTTCCGATACTAACACTTGGTTGTAGCCTGAGAAACTATCTAACAGAGAAAACAACTCAGATCATGAGACCATCTATAATATATTCTTTATGTATGGGATAGTGGAATTGTTTTTATCGGATGCACGGTTTAAATTCTTGAAATCTACACAAATTCTAATTTCTCTAGACTTCTTTCGTACTGGCACCAAATTTGAAACCCATTCTGAATGTCTAACCTTGAATATGATCTTAGCATCAAGAATCTTCTTCACCTCACTTTGAATTAGAGGTTCTAGTTTGGGGTGCATCTTTCTCAGAGGCTGCTGGAAATGCTTGACTCCAACTTTGATTCGAATGACATGTTGTATAATTTTGGTGTCATAATTTTGAGGTCTTCTTATGTCCAAGCAAAGACATCTATGTATTGTCTGAACAAACTGATGAATTTGATCCTTTCCCATAGTGAAAAACACTTCCCCAGGTTCACATATTTGGGATTAGCCTCTGACCCTATATTTATTAGCTCGAATTGCAAAGACAAACTGTGTGTCTTGACATTTGCTAGTCTTCTAAACTTGTTGTCTAGATCAAACATCTGTTCCAACGTTCTGACTCCTTTAGAAATGAAATTTCCATTTTGAATGTTTGCTTGATGTTCTTCATCATTGGTTATGGTTCCTTTGAATGTTTCATCATTCATTAGACATTCCAAGATTTGTTGATCATCATCAAACACCCTCAGATTGGTGATATTGTCTGGAACAGAAGACCTGCAAAGCAATTCAATTGAACATCTGTTATTCATGGGTACCAACCTTGCAGCTGAAGTAGCTAACAAGTCAGCTGCTGCATTCTTTAACCTAGGAATTGAAGTGATATTGAATGCATCAAATTTTGCTAGTAAATCCCATACTTCATTTTGATAAGCCTTCAAATGTGGTGATATGCAATGAATTTTATTTCGGACTTGTTTAATAATGATTTCAGAATATCCATATACTTTTAGATTTTTTACTTTCAATTCCATTGCCTTTTTTAGTCCATGGACTAATGCTTCGTACTCGGCTGTATTATTAATGCACTCAAATTCTAATCTACATGAAAGGTAATATTTTTTTTTTCGGCATCCATCAGGACACAACCAGGTCTTGATCCTTCCAGGGTTTTGGAACCATCAAAATAAAGAATCCAAAATTTTTCTACCCCTACTAAATTTGAAATAATATCTACATCTGAGACTAACTCTACTATATTACAATCAATCTTATCATCATGCAAAGACTGAAGGAGATCGGACTGGGTATCTGATGTGTCACTAGCTTTTTCAGCTTGATAATTTCTTGGTTCAAGCTCAAGAAAATAGTTCCCCAAAACAGATTTAACTGGTTCATTCTTCCCCTCCAACTGTGTTACGTTGTGTTTTATTTGAGATTCCCTCAACACCTTTATTTGATTCTGAAAACCTTTGTAGGGAAACCACAAATGTGACCAATCTGAAGAAAAATAACCATCTAATTTCGTCGACCAGTCTCGGCTCAAAACCAACCCATAGGTGTACGGGATGTCTGCTACCACAATGTCTATATACTGGCAGACCCTCTCATCTACTGACAAACATATTAGGACATCCTACATTTCTTCTACCACTTTAACTACAGTCCTATCTAATTGGACAACTTGACCTGCAGTCAGCTTGCATTGACCATTTATCTGCTTGTAGACTGAAAGTGGTATAACATTCACTAATGCTCCAAAGTCCACCAAATAGTTATGCACGTTGTAATTGAAAATTTCAAAAGTAAGTAGGAATGATGGTGTTCTACATTTAGACTTCCCCCATATGCTTGCTTCACCAATATCTTCCTTAGACTGGTTATCATTCTGGGGTTTTGTTATAGGTGTCAAGTGCTTTCAACAATTTTTCCTTTTGTTGGGGTAGGTTACACATTTCAAACAAAGAGATGTTTGCCTTAGTCTTTTTAATATCTTCTACTATGTCATATCCCATTTCATGCTCGTTCCAATTTTTCTTGATATTTTCAACTTTGTTTTCTGCAGACTTAACAGACGTACTGCCTACCTTGGGATTCTGACTTGCGATGACAAAATCTAGTAAATTAACGGTATGAGTATTATTCTTGATCTTTTTCATGTTCTTATGAAGTTTCTTTATATTGGGAATTATCATGTTTTCTTCTTTCAATGGGCCCCGACTCCTTGTTGTAACATTTGTTTATGATATTTTTTCTTCCTCAGTGAAGCCTTCATCCTTTATACTAAACATGGATACACAATCCCATAAAACCATAGTGTCTTCTTCTTGTGTCTCTTTTGGTTCATGACCTTTCTCTCCTTCATCCGTAGTTTCTGTTAACTTGGAATCTAGTAACTGATTCATCACTAAAGTCATAGAATTTATCCACTGTGGGAATTTTTTTTCAGAGTGAGCATGCTGATGGAATGTACACAAATTTTCCATTCCCATGTCAGCTAAGTTCATCCCATAGGGACTGTGAGAGGGAGGTTTGGATGGACCACTGTCATCCCTCTTTTTGTAATAAGGTTTGAATTTATTATGGGCCTCCTTCTCCTTTTCTAGATCAATTACTCTATTTTAAAGTTTCCGCACCATTATCACCACACCATCTAATTCCTGTGACTGCTCATCTTTAGGTTTAGTTAACAACAAAGGTCTTCTATTTCCAAAAGTTTTTTCTTCTAATGGTGCAAGATATTTGTCTATACTTTCCATTTCGGCTTCCACTTTCTCAACTTCCTCATATGTTTCAACTAAGGTGGAATTAACTGATCTTTTGAAAAACATATCTATCTCCAGACCAAGAGCTGAAGTGTACTACTCAATTAAGGTGTTCTCAACAGGTTTTATAGCTACATCAAAGTTATTTAGATGGGTAGAAAACCTTTGAGTGAAATTATGCATGGTTTCTTTCTTTTCCTTTCTGAGGGCAAGCGATTCTTTCATTAAAGTAGCAGTAGTTCTCTGGGTTCCATACTTGTTTCTAAACAATCTCTCAAAGGTGTTCCAATTTTGGATTGAGTTTTCCTGTAGGGAAAAATACCATGAGGTTGCTTTACCCTTGAGAGTATGTGGGAACAATATGCAGACTATGCCATCATGCTCAGTTGCTTGTAAACCTTCCAAACTTTAGGTAAAAACTTTGCAAATGATCATCCACAAAAATTCCTTCATTCAGTTCAAACTTAAGAAATGACTTATAAAATTTTTGAGGCATGGAATGTAACGGAGGAGTAAGGTTTAGAGGGGATCTACCCCTCCAAGAAGGTGGTGGAGGAGGCTGATTTGCATTCACATTTGCCGTGATTCTAGGTGGAGATTGAGGTGGAGATTGACAGGGGTTTGAAATGTGAGCAGTGAGGGGAATCCAGTCCTAACTGATTTAGAGGTTGCACAATATCTTACAAGGTTGTTTCTACCAGTTCTTCAAAGTCTTCCACTAACACTGAATCCTCACGATAAGGATGGTCTTTATTATGAACTTCTCTTCTAGGCAAGGCAGGAATAAAGGGAAATCCCCCAATATTTTTGCATATGCCCTTGTGATTCTCCTTACATCATCAACCACCTCATTATCAATAGAATAGAGATACTCTGTGACTTTTTCTTCAGGACTAGGTCTTTTAGGGATACTCTGTCACTGGTGGAGTGTTCTCGAGAAAACAAATTTCCTCAGCCAGCCATGCACTGGCAGCCCTCCTTCTAGCACCAAAACCGTTGAGTCCTGGAAAATCCCAAGTAACAACAGTATGGATTCTCCCCAATAAACATTCCCAATTAGCTCGTTATTGTTTGATATGGGGAATCCGTCCGGTTTATGGTATGGCTACCGTAGGTCAAGTAATGGGTTAAGCTTGCTTTTACCGGTTGTGGCCTAGTCCACCATTTAAGTGTATTTTTTAGTTTTCTTTTATATATGATATGCAAGTTCCTATTCTAAGTGCAACCGATAGAGACAACAAAGAGTTCACAATGTGATGCACAGGTTCTTACCTCTCATCTTATTACCCCTTTTTCTTCTAAATCACAAACAAATTACACCTATGCTAAACTAGCTAATTCTATCTGACCTATCCCTAGGGAACAAGATTATATTTAATGGTGAGTAATGTACTGTAAAACATGCATAAAGAATATTACAGATAGCTATTCATAATTCAGAATACATGAATATATGTAGAAATATAAACATAGAGATAGCTCGTTGTTAGTTGAAACATTCATTACTCAATATACTGTATAAGTTTCATAAAAATAACAAGAAATCATTCATAACATGGAAGCAATTCATAATTCAGAACAATCTCACAGTTTGTAGAATAAGCTGAAACATAAATAATTCGACATTCAACCAATATACAACATGCATTTGAAACTTCACAACTCCTTCAGCAAAAAATATGGCTTCTTTATTATAAAAGGAAGTAGTTCTTCTTACAATAATATTCACAAAAAGATAGCATGGAAAAGTCCCTACTAACATCTACTTCACCTCTACTTATACAAAAAACAAAATGACTCCTGCGTTTCCCTCCAACCTTTTGGGCTTCCTCGAATCTTCCTTTACAAAATTTGATCTTCTAGTGCATGCACTTAGAAAGGAATAAATACAAAATATTAAATAATCCTCAGCTAGTGAATAAAACAAAACGAAGTGGGCCCAGCTGGTGTCTTGAGAAAAACTCCCCAAGCTTGTGCTTGTTCATAGATGACCTAATATTCCGCAGGTTCCAATACACGAACTGCCATCTCATGCTTTGATAGTTGAGACTCAATTTCCTTCACCTTGGGTGTACTCTGACTCAAAGGTTCTTCCAATAAGAGTTTGTGACCTAATGCTTGTATAATCCAAATCTTGATGTCTTCCTCACTAACGGCTTCGAGCATGAATATGCTTTCTTCTTCTTTTCACAACCTCTCTTGCAAGTTCTTGAGATGTTCTTCCCCGAGTGGGAAAACTTGATCCGGGGAGTCTGTTAGAATCATGCAATGATTTTGAACCAAATCTATTCCTTTGTAAAATTCAGCACACTTTTCAATAGTTTTCTCAATGGCTGTGTTTATTCTGACCACTGTTCTATACCCAAAATTCAGTATGGCTATCTCCATCTTAAGTCTTCCTGCATATTTCTGAGGCATGTTAGCTGGAAAGGTTGAATGGGTTTCTATCCATGCTAACTGATTTTTTACAAGCTCTACCACATCCGATAATATTCTCTGGAATTCTAATGAGTTGAGTTCTAGCTCTTTCAATCTGACCTCAATTTGTTTAACTCTATACATCTCCCTTGCAAGGTTCAGCAACTCCTGATTTATCTCTTTTTGCAGCATCGAGTCTAGATTCTAGAATGGAGTGATGTCCATATGTTTCTTCTTCGCCACTTGTAGTTGTTATTTAAGCAAAAGGTTCTGAGTTTCCAGCTCCGCTATTCTTTTGCTCGCTGTATCTCCTTTCTGTACTGCTTCCACAACCTGCTTCTCGAGGTCTTTCTTCTCTCTTTCAATGATGTTCATTGATAATACTAGATAATCCTTGTTAGATTGTAAAGTTTGGCATGCCTCTTTTGACTTCTCAATATTACTGAGCATATCTTCATGCTTCCTCTTTAGACTTTGACCTTCACCTCTTTCCCTTTTTAGAGTTTCCTTCATTTGAGCAATCTTCTTTTGACATTGTTCCAAATAAATCATTATTTTATCAACATTATCTTCATTAGCAAGGGCTGAGGCTACGCCTACCCTTTCCATAACTCTTGGGTCTTTGTTAGTCCTGTGAACAATTGTTTTCTCAGTTCTCATGACTCCCTGCTTTTCCCCAGTGTCTAGTTTCTTCTCATTTCTCATGACAATTATTTTCTTATTCTTGTCATAAAAAATGGTATTTAGATCGACCACCTCCTCTTATTGGGATGTGATAAAGGGGATTAGTTCAATCCGTAATGTCAGAGCTGAATCTCCCATGGATGTGCTACTATATGGCACAGAGGATTCTATCAAATCATCATAAGACCAAGTTTTCTCTAGATTTGCACCATCTTGTTCCTCTTTCTCCTTTTGTTGAAGCTCTTCAATCGCTTTCTCTGCATGTTCTCTTTATTTGTCAGTTGCTTCCAGTCTGAACCTCTCATCATCTTCCTGCCATTTATGAGCTTCTTCTTCTTGATTCTTTTTCGCAGTTTCTTCTTCTACTAACCTTTTCTCGGCCTCTTCTTTGGCTCTTATTCTCTCAGCTTCTTCTTCTGCTAACCATTATTCTACTTCTTATGATAGTCTGAGTGTCTCCTCTTGTATTTTCTTAGCAGTTTCCTCCTCTTTTTTCTTCTGCTACTCAATAGCTTTTCCCTTTCCACCTACGTTCGTTATCTCTTGTTTAAATCTCTTCCTCAAAGCTGTAATATTGCGTGCATTTCAGAATATTTCTTCATATTTATCCCAGTAGTTGGCATACTCAAAATGTACTTCTGCTGTGGCACAATAATTAGCAACCTTATCCTCATAATCATTCCTATGAAAATTTATCTCTCCAAAATGGAAGTACTCTAACTCCTTTACAAACTTTGGTGCACTCTTCACTTTGGAGAACCTATAACTTCCTATATAAAATGGGAATGGTGGGTATACAACCTTCTTCTGTTCAAACAGGAAATTACTAACCCCATCAATGTAAAGTTTCCTTACTACTTCCTTGGGAATAACATAATCTGTAGCGTATTTTGGAAAAAGAGAAGGGGCCCTCGTTCCACCAAACATCCTTAGATATAGGCCTTCCTCTGTCAGATAATAATGACCATTATCCTGTACAATCTTCAAGGCTTCTTCATACATACAATCACACTCAACAAGGAATATTAATCTATATAATGGAATTATGAAATCTTCACAAATACTTTTATAGTGATTGAAATATTTGTGTGCCCACAACAACTAATATGCAACATAGAGTGGAGCTTTGGCCTTATCCCATTGTCACTTTAGAGCTGGGAACGACTGTGTGCAAAAAATACAATCGATAAGAAATGAGCTCATATAGATCTCTGATTTCTTTTCTGAGAATCCTCCCAGTGCTGCACTTATGCATGAGGACAAACTGTTAGACACTATATTGGCCCATTTGAAAATGGTGCATTGAGTGGCCACAAAGAAGATTACAGTTACCCACTTGAGTTTGAAATTATTTCCATTTTCTCTTCCAAAGATCCCTTTCAACATCAATGCTATCAATCTATAGGGAGTGCGAAGGTTCGCAGTTTCATATTCCCTGGACAACCTTGTAGGAAAATTATTTTCGGGAACCATCATTCTTTTGACATTGTCCAAAACATCCAAATTAAGGTCTTTTAACCATCCTTCAGTTAGATAGGTATGGGGCGTTTGTATATTATAGGCCATAGCTACATAAGCTGGGCTCTAAGCAGCATAATCATGTCCTTCAGTATTAGGAAAAATCATTTTTGTTACATCAACCCTCAGGAGGATTCAACTTATTACTTCTGAACATGGAAAAAGTTCTAGACGCATGACAACCTTCATGATTGCTGACCTCTCTATATTGGCATATATGGGTAAATATTCCAACCCTGCATCTGGGACGTTTCAATTGGTGATCATTCGGTAGATTCCCCCCCACTTGTACTCAGGTTTGATACCCGTGACAACTTTGGTATCTTTATATTTAACTTCAACTCGAGTTATGATCTCTATCTCTGGTTCTTCGTCTATAGCTTGCGCCTTCTTCTTCTATTTCTGAGGAATGTTGCTATATGAATGATGAGACTGTTTTGATCATACAAAAGCATGTTAGATTCAATCTATTCCAAACATACAATTGCAATTTTACAAACTCTATACTAAAACAAAAACCGATTTTAACCAGAAATTCCTTTACTGAATCATCATGATGCATAATGACTAAATTTATGTGTCTACCCTAAATGTGCTCTCATGAAAATGAAAACACACAATAGGCTTAAATGTTTCTAGGGGTGGAATGGACAAGGTTCACAGGAATCAACTCTATTGCACCGATCCTCAGGTTCTCACCATAGTAACACATTTCTGAGCATATCGACATCAATACTATTGATGAGAAAAGAGCAACTCGGACATACCATGGGAAGAAAAACCGCATGGGTAACCAAGGTTTTCACCCTAAATGTAAATCCATCCCACGACATTCCAAAAAAATGCCTCTTTCAACCGGCCAATGGCCGCAATACTTCCATCTTCTGATTGAAAGAAAGAATGAGTGGTGCAGATGGCAAAATGCTCATCTGCCCACTGCCCTCCCTCTACCAACTAATGTTAGGAAAAACCCCATGGTAGGAGCTGGGAAACAATGACTGGGTAGGAAAGAATACTGGAGGCCGTATCTGACTCAAGAATAAAATCTTTATAAAAACAATTCTGACCTCAAAGCCCAAAAAAAACCCCCACGAAAACGAGAAAACCTAACCAACCAAAAAGATACAACATGCCCCGCCAAGCAACAAGACAAATCAATGAGTAAGATCCTACCTGGATTACTGCTATGACCTGGAAAAGAGCGTGATCTCTATGGGCCCGACATTGATCGGGCAGTTAAAAACTAATCTGCCAAGACAGGTAAACGGCTTAGAGGTCCGGTAATACAAAAAACTACCATCCGCAATGACATCAGAAATGCTTTTGGGAGGACATTGGATATGCATTGGAATCAACATCTGAAGCATCAGCAAGGGAATCATCTATAGGCTCTCTGAACAATTTGAAACAAACAATCAAAACGACGGATAAAATAATAACAAAATCTTTTGTGGACATCAGAAAAGGAAATGACAAGGGCAACCCGATGCGGCGGAAGGGCTTCAGATAATCGACTGGGGAGCATCAAAACATGTTTTTTGATATCATAGACCAAGGTACACCTGATGTATCAGGAGGATTTTGCAAGAATTTTCAGAAGCGCAAGACACAGAGAATCGGGTGGCTAGAACACTACGCTTTCCGATATGTCCGATGAACTTCAAGAGTGCATCCGATAAATTGGGTAAAAGAAAATAAATCTCCTTTTGCAAAAACCTTAAGTCATGAAACAACTTTTGTGAGGTAAAGATAGATTTTCAAAGCTTTTCTAAAAACTAAAAAGAGTAGGGGGGCCTAAAATTCAATTTTTTTTGGGATGATAGTTGTAACAACAACAAGACCCTACCAATCCACGTGCAGAAACTCATTTTGATGGGGTTGTTGGTTTAATCTAGCCCTCGTCAACAACTAAGCCTTCCAAGAAACATAGTAATTCTACTACTACTTCTCCTGCTCCTATGGTTTCTGTCGAGGTGAACACTATTCAAAGTACGCATACACACGGTAATAAGAAGAAAGGAAAAGGTAAAAAACCTGGAAACCAATAGGATAATCTCAATGTTACGGCCCCAGAGAACGACAATAAAAGAAAAAGGAAGGCTAAGTATCCCTACCTATTTTGTGGTGGTGACCAATTCACGAAGGAGTGCCCTCGTTGCGAATAAATTAGTAAATTTTTGAAAAGTAACCCTACACCAGCAGTTCTTACCGACCCCTTTCCTTTTTAACAACTATTTATCGATCATATGTCTTCACAAGGAACCTCTGATTCTACGGAAGAAATATGAATGATGTCCTCAGAAAATATTAGCTTGACTACTCGTAGTCAGTCATATGACAAACCTGTAGAGAAGAAGGATGAGAGTCCTTCTTCCAAGAAATCTCCTTCCACTAATTCTTCTCTTACTTTATCTAATGTTCCTCTTACAATCGAGAAACCTAACCTCGACTTTATTTTGCGGCCACCTTAGAGTACTCTCTAGAAGTCTGTTTTTAATCCAAATGCTCGAGCTGCACAATTCTACAACGTTGTTGAATATTTGGCTCAGGAAACTTGTGCGATGTCTACCCTGGAGGTACTCCAAAGTTGTCCTACCCAGCACAAAAACTTGTTGACATCTTTAGGATCCTTAGACCTGGATAACACTAATTTGATTCATTTTAATGTGGATAATTACAAGTCCAGATTACCCCACCAGTTCATGTTTCAAATCACAAGCATAGTAGTTGGGAGAAAGGTCCATAGGACCATTTTGTATGAAGGAGATTCCACCTAAGTATTGTATTTGTATTGTTGGAGAGCCATTGGTTCTCCTGAACTTATGAAGTCACCCACAAACTTGAAATATTTCCATGGATGAGGTTTCCAACCTCATGGTCTGTTACCGGCCCTTTCAGTCGAGATTGGGGGTAAGGCTATTTCCATTAAAGTGGAGGTAGTCGATGCTCCATTGGATTACAATATGCTATTAGGGAGAAACTAGTTCTATGCTATGATGACTGTCACCTCAACAATTTTTTGAACTCTCAGATTCCCTCATTTGGGGAATATTGTGACCATCGATCAACTCAATTTTTTTCACTAGTTGTTACTACCCCCACTGCAAATAATATTCCTATGCTAGGACAATTTCCTCCGCCTTATCAATCGGTTGGGGTAGGTATGTTGAAGGATTCAACCCTCATGGGAGTGTTCCCCTCAACCCCTCCTAGTATGGAAGTGGCAACTATGAACATGATTTCCATGACCGACCACAGCCCTAGAGGTAAATAAGTTGTTGAGTCATAATCTCTAGGCCCTTATGAAGCGCTCTATGATTCTATTCAATCTTCTTTCGATGTCCATTATGATGATCTTCACCTGGTGGCATTAGATCCTTACCACCTACCTTATTGGCTAGAACCCTCTCTCCCCACTCTAGACTATCTCTCACAGAATTTTCCATCAGATGAGTCCATTACAGAGATCATGAGTGTGGATGAACCTGTATGGGAATATCATCACCATAGATCCTCTTTAATTCCCAATTCCATTCTGGTAGACTTTGATTTTGTGTCTCTCAATAGTATTGATATTATAAAAAATCCTCAAATTCCTATACTGTTACAAGGAAATGATTTAGAAGGAAACCTTTGTAACATTACTCAGACAACTCCCATTGACATATCAATGAAGCCCAAAATTGTTGAGCAGGTTCATGTAGGCCAGAACTGTTCAACAGAAGAAACCAAAAGTTATAGAGCTCTATTCAACTAGTTTCGAGATGCTTTTTTCTGGATGTGCGAAGAAATGTCTGGGATTGACCTATCCATCATTGTACAATAAATTAAGACTTATCCCATAGCAATTCCATCCCGACAAAAATTGCGTTAAGTCCATCCTAGGAAGGCCACGGAAATCAAATCCAAAGTGGAGAAACTTCTGAAAGCGGGGTTTATTTATCCCGTGCCACTGACGGAATGGGTATCTAATATTGTCCCTGTAGCTAAGAAGGAGGGCACCATTAAGGTTCGTATCAATTTTCGAGATTTAAAAAAGGTTTGTCCCAAGGAAAATTTACCTACTCCACACATTGATCAAATCATTGATAACTATGCTCAGAGCGTCATCTTTTCTTTTATGGATGGATTTTACAGCTACAATGAGATAGAAATTCTGCCCATTGATCAGCATAAAATGACATTCATTTGTCCGTGGGGAACCTTTGCATATCATAATTTACCCTTTGGTTTAAAAAACGTTGGAGCTACATTCCAGCGCGCCATGTCCTATGCTTTTCACGATATTAAACACATCATGGACCCGTATCTGGACGATCTCCCTGCTCATTTGCAGCAGTGAGAGGACCATCCAGGGAATATTAGGGACATTTCCTTAGATGTCGTCATTATAATATTCAGCTTAATCCACACAAATGTGTCTTTTGTGTTGAGACTAGACGTTTTATTTGCTTCATGGTTTCCAAATATGGCATCCAGACAGGTCCTTTGAAAATAAATGCTCTTTTGGCCTTACCCACCTTGACTAATATCATTGAACTCTAAATTTTGTAAGGGAAGGAAAACTTCCTTCTCCATTTCATATGCAACTTGGCAGAAAAAACACATGGCTATATGTGTCTCCTTAAGAAGGACACTCTATTCTTTTGGGATGACCAATCCCAATGAGCTTTTGATAATTTGAAACACGCTCTGGCACATTCACTGGTGTTGCACCCCTATTTTAGGTACAACAGATCCCATGTTATTCTCACATGGGAGCCCAATCGCATATACAAAGGTAAATTGGTAAAATCTTTTGTAATTTCAGTTGGCTTCCATTACATTTTTCTTGACTTCTGGGATTCCCCAACTTAGCCAAAATACCCAAAAATCTATGCTTGATTTGTATATTTTTAAGATGTGGAAAGTTGGTTTTGTTTGGGATTGATTTTCGATTCTGCAACCTGCATCTCGCATCCCGTAAGTTGTGGAATGCGGGATTTTTAATGTTAAATGAAATAAATTTTGTCATCCCACAACTCGCATCCTGCAAAATGCAAAATGCGGGATGTGGAAGATTTTTGATAGTTATGATTTGGGAAACCCGCAACCCGCATCCTGCAGAAATGCGGAATGCAGGGAGTGAGCTGTCATTTGTTATATTATTTGGTTTGCATGTTTCCGCAACCTGCATCCTGAAAAATGCGGAATGTAGGATGTGGATAATATTGAATAAGCTTTTGATGTTTTGCGATCTTGCACCCCGCATCTCTCAAAATGCAGAATGCGGGTTACGGACTGATTAATAAAATTTTGATTTTTCTTTTTAATCCCGCACCTCACAAAATCTAATCTGGACTGTTGTTTTCACCCTCATCCTACGGCCTGAATCATTTCCCTTGAAGTATATGTATGTTGGTATTATTCATGATTTATTCACTATTTTTACTACTGTAACTTGCTGCTCTGCATGAATTTACCTTCAGATTTTTACCAAGCTATTTCGCCAGTATTCACTCCGGTTTCAGGTTGGTTATCAAGTTGCCTTTTCAAATTTGAATTGTTTGCTGATTCGTAAATTAGTTTTAATTTCTGGTTCATGCATTCAATAGAACATGGAAGCATCCAAAACACCTCAAATTACTAGGTGCAAAAATCTCCAGAAAGATATGCTTACCAAAGAACCGAATTTCAGTGTCTTCTCCGATACCAGTGGAAGGGTTAGCGAAACCTACCAATTGGACTGGTCCCGGGTATACTCAATTTTTGACAACAACGACATTTTAGACCTTCAGAATGAAAGACTTATTTATGAAATAATTAGGGATTCTGGCATACATATGACTGATGCAAGACCAACTGTCCTCCCTTATAGTGATGCAATTAGATGGATTGTTGACCATGCTAATCTGAAAGACCATTCCTTTAACACTATCACTGGATTGCAATTGGCCAATTTCCGCTCTGAAACCTTTATGAAAGTTTACACCCTCAAACCTTTTAAGCAGATCCTTGATGCAGACTTTGTTAAAGCTTCCAAGTCTAGGTTCAATTTTGACCAAATGCTGAAATCCTGGATGGCTGAACTGCGCAAGTTTTACCAGAGAAAAGATGAACTTTACCCCATTGAATGGTTCGAGGAACCTTATTCCCTGCTCACAACAATGCTATGCAGACTCTACTGTCTTCCCAATTGTTCTTACTTTAAGGAAGAATGGGCCCCCATTTCCCACCATGTCATAACTATAGGAGAATCCCCCCCCCTCGGCTGCAATCCTGTCATTAGAACTGAAGACCTCCATACAGGAATTCCAGAAAGCGACTGCCAAGAAGAAGCAAAGCCCAACTTCTTCTTATCTGCCTTCATTGTGGATATCTTTTGCGCCGAGTTTCGTTACACAAATATGGGGTGGGATTGGGTATTACCAGCTCCACCTATACACATTTACCATTCAGAGTTATGGGACTCTAATTACATAACCAGGTTCTATGACATCTGTGAGAGTTTCCTCAGTCGGGTTTATTTCCTAATTTTTAACAAGGAAGCACCTGCGTTCTCTCTTGAATCCAAAACCATCATAGCCCCAATGGGAGATTGGTACGTCGGTGAGTCGTTCACATATATCAGAATTTATGGTAGCAATGCTTCTCATATGATACCTAAGGTGGTTCCTGACAGGTTAGTCCTTGAAGAAATTTCATTCTAGATGGTCACTGAAGGGATTTAAAAGAAATGTGCACCACCTAAGAGGAAAGTCTGGCCCAAATTTCCTCTAAACCTCGGTTCTTTACGCATACCTACTTCTACTTGGGCGACAGAACTCAGTGACCACATAGTGTCACTCAAATTGGGTTTTGCTAGTAAAAGGCAGCATGGTCCCAAGGGGATTGTTGATTTCCACCTCGAGCAGAATCACTTTAAAATAGGGTACACTCATGAGGAAACCCCAGATGACTTCATTTATTAGGGGGTTGACACTTTTTCTGAATTTTTGGCCAAGGATAAAATAAAAGAAGAACAAAGTCATATCCTGCAATACCAGAAGGAAATCAGGGACAGCGTTCAACATTACAGAGCTATGGAGCTGGACATTCAAGAAAAGGAAATGAAAGACAGGGAAGAAAAGGAGGCTCTAGCATCCAAAAACACACCCATGGAAACCAGTTCAGCTACAGACAAAGGGAAAGGCCCCATGGAAGAAATTCAATAAGCATATGTTGATCAGCAAGTCAAGGCCTATCTACATACTTTAGAGTAGATCAAACAGAAGCTGAGTAGAATGACTTCAGCACTAGACACTCAAGAAATTACGTCTCCTCAGCCATATGAAGTTGCTTAAGTAATTACTATTATTAATAAGGCTCAGTCTGAAGAAACCCAGAGTGAAGAGAAACCTTACAAAAGGTTGAAGGTTTCAGTTTCATCCATCCCTACCTCTACCATAGGCTTGACACATTCAGAGGAGGAGGATGAAAGGATTTCTCCTATTTCTGTTACTGTAGAAACTGGCAATGGTAATGATTTACATGATCTTATCAATATGTTAAATGGTAGCAATGGAAAATATTCATCACCTCCCACACAACCACAACATTCATCCCAGCCTTTCCCATCATCTTTAGCATTAATTCTCTCATCAATCATAGCCTTATCCTCATTATCTATTGGTTCTACTGTGACACCCTTTATTTCTAAGCTTTATAAAGATGCTACATGTTTACCTGAATCTATTATCCCTTTAGACTATGTTCATATTCTGATTCCATCATCTATTGTTCCTCCAGTTTTCAAAATCCCACTACATATAGGCTTCTTTTCGCTCAGTATTATCCCCTACGCATGAGAAAACCTCATCACTGTCACCATGATCACTCATAGCCACTACCCTACAAGTTTCATCTGTTGAAACCTCTGTTCCTGACATTTCTTCAACCCCTCAAGTAACTCTTACTTAGAGTGTTACTTCCTCTCCATCCACTTCTCATATTACTATGACCATACCCTCTCACACTATAATAACTCAAACTTCCTCTCTGATATCTACAGGAGTTAATATACCCCTCATTGATGAGATAAGGGATGAGTTCAATGAATATTTTGTGATATCTCTGGGAGAATATTGTTACAGTAAAGCTGATAAATCAGTGGTGAAGAGGGGTAAGAAGAGGATCAGGGATTAGAGCGATATGGACATATATTTTGCAAATGAGTTTGTATGGACACAATGATCAGGTGATCCACAGGTGGATGCCACAGATGCTGCATCTATTTTAGGAGCTTTTACAGGTGCCAATTTTGATGCTGTTAACACTTTGAACAGAGAATTTGATAAGCAAAAGGTAGAGATTGTCATCCTGAAGGAGGAACTGGAACAGCTTAAGAGACAACATGAGAACAAGAATGATGAAATTCAAATGAAGAATGTTTCTCTTCAAGATGAGCTATAGAGGGAAAATATCACTAATGCCACTTTGGTGCAAAAGGTAGCCTTGTTAGAAAGACAATATGAAGATGCAACTGCAAGTGCAACTTCATCCTCGTTTTCTAAATTTTCTCAGGAATATTTCAAAGAGCTAGCTATTCGGACTAAAAGGGAGCACCATGATTTGGTCAATGAGTTGTTTAAAACCTTAGATAATATTTTTGAAACTCATATGAATTTTGACAAACTATCTGTTGTTCTAGAAGATCTAGTTGAAAAGAGGTAGTAAGCTTCCAAGGGTTATGACGAGGTCACATACTGGCAAATTTACATGAAAGATAAGCCATATAATGTCACTTTCCTTACTAACTTCCAGTTCAATAAAATTAGAACTATCTTAAGAGCCTGGGAAGACTTAGATGAGATAATTGCTGAAGCCATAAAGAAAGCACAAGCCATTTGGAGTAGAAGGTGGTATGCAGTAGAAAACATCATGGATGAATTATTCTTTCCTACAATGGCACTTATTGAAAAAGCATGTCCACCAGGACTGATGATTGAGCAAGTGGAGCAACGAAGAGATGAAGAGGAGGAGAGGATCAAGAAGCTTGACCATGTCAGCATACATGATGTAGATTGATTAATCAAATGACCATTCGCGGTGGAAGGAAATATCCACATCTTTATTTGATTTTGGCATAAATTGGCAAAAAATGAGATTGAAGATCACAAGTGCAATGCCCAGCTTGGCATTGAATCCGCCAGTTACCTTGATATCGAGGAATTGCTACGTATTTGGAAAGTTTGGAAATATTTTATGGGTTTTTAGTTATGTTTAGGTTTTTTGATCCCCTTTAGAGGGAAATCCATTCTTTGTAATAATTATTTAAGAGGTTGTTCTCGAATGTATCAAGGACTTTTTGACTTTTGGAGAGAGGAAGATTGGTTCAAGAGACTGGAAAACACCTCTGTTTTTCCTAAGGTTTATGTAATTTATTACAAGATTCTGAATAAATACAATATTACTATTTCTTATCTCTTGTATTTGATTTGATTGAATTTCTTTGTATTACAAGATGTTAATTTCCTTATTCCAAATGATCAGATGGTGCTGTGATTCATTTGTAATTGATTAATGTGTTTGCTCATAACTGAGATTTATTTTTGTTACTGGTTAATACATTGATAGAGCTTTGAGGAATTTATTCTTTAACTATCTTTATCTATTTTTGCAGGTGATTTAGCAGTGAAAGTTCTACAACTTATGTGTTGGTTTTTAAACTAACATGTGCACATGTAGGTTACATTGAATGATTTAATCTTGAATTGATTTTATTTAATTTTCATTAAACAATTGTGATTTGAGTAAGAAGATTGTCATCTTGTTTACATTTTTGTCAATGTGGTGATTTACTTGTCGTTCAGACACTTCAAGACAACCTGTAATCAATTAAATATCCTTTACAAAGTAGTTTAGATTCTGATTAGGTTTCCTTTCCTAGTTAGGTTTTAGTTTTAGTTTTTCTTTATTTTCAACTACCTTGTTTTCCACTCTGGGAAACCGATCCTCTGTGGATCAAATCCATATAAGTCAGCAGAGGATACAAAAGTATCTGTGGGAGATCACTATCCCAAACAGCTCGAGGATAAAATAATACTTGCGTGGGATTGCTTGAAGCCTTTGGCTGGGTTTTCTCCGTGTGTTGTAAGCCTATAAAACCCCTTTTCAGCCACATACATAGTTAGGGCTTCAAAAACCCCCCAAATTACTCAAAAGACTTTCTGTTGTATGTTTCTGCCTCCACTATTTCTATTGGTATGGTTCTAGTGCAGGAAGATCCCAGCGACCAAGAACACATGATTTATTACCTAAGTAAGAGTCTCCTTGACTCTGAAACTTGTTATTTTCATATGGAGAAGCTAGCTTTGGCTACGGTCATTGCTGTGCAAAAATTTCGTCACTACATATTACTACGCACCACAATTGTTCTCGCGGATCAAAACCCCATGTATTAAATTTTGTCTCATCAAGTACTAGGGGAAAAGTGTTCTCGTTGGATTGTTATCTTACAAGAATTCAATCTCAAGTTCGCTAAGTCTACTTCTAAGAAGTCCTTAGTTTTCACGGAGTTAATGTGTTACCTTCGTTGTAATATGATGGAAGCGGAGCCCAATGATTCATTTCTGGATGAATTTTTGTTCCTGATTAGCACAACTGACCCGTGGTATGTATATTTGATCATTTATCTCCAGACCCAGAGGTTTTATCCTGATATGTCCCATGACGATCATCATCACATCCGTCACCCCACAAAATATTATCTCATTTTAAATGACACAATATAACGCTGTGGTATTGAATCCATTCTTCAACGATGTATTACACATGAGGAGGCTGTACGTTTTGAATGATTTCCACTCTAGAGCATGTGGCAGTCATCTTTGTGGGATGGTGACAACTCAAGAAATCCTTCGCGCTGGTTATTTTTGGCCCTCAATCTTCAAAGATTGTCATGAGGCAGTTAAGAAATTACCACCTTGTCAACTTTTTTATCCTAAAAATCACACCCACCCTGCTCCTTTACACCCTGTCATTGCCGTTGGCCATTTCTCCAAATGAGGAATTGATTTCATGCATTGTAAGCCTACCTCAGCTGGGGGGCATGGTTACATCATCGTATCCGTTGATTATTTTACAAAATGTGTAGAGGAAATGCCTGCATATGCAGAGGACGGAAATATTGTCACCCTCTTTTTGTTTAATCATGTGATAGCTAGGTTTGGATTTCTACAAGCCATAGTCACTGACCATGGATCCCATTTCCACAATCAGATGATCGCTGAATTAAGTGCTAAGTTGGGTTTTCGTCATGAAAACTCAACTCCTTATTATCCATAGGATAATGGTCAAGTTGAGGCCATTAACAAAGTTTTGAAAACAATGCTGCGTGGGATGGTTGGAGAGCACAAATCCAACTGGCATTTAACTCTGTTTTCTGCTCTATGGGATTATAGGACTTCAGTTAAAACGAAAACTAGTTTCACACCATTTTAGTTGGTTTATGGACTAGAAACTATCCTTCCTATCGAGTGTGAAATCTCGTCGCTCAAAATTGTAGTAGAGCTTCTCCCGAACACTTCTGTCGAAGAAGAATGATTTTTGTACTTGACAAAACTTGATGAAAATAGAAGAGATGCTGCCTTGGCTAACAAGGCACATAAAAAACGTGTTGAGGATCAGTACAATAAGTTCGTTCAACCTCATGTATTTAACAAAGGTTACATGGTTCTGATATATGATCAGAGGCATGACAAGCTAGGTAAGGGGAAGTTTGAATCCCTATGGTATGGTCCCTTTTTTGTCAGTAAAGTTTTAGAGAAAGGGGCCTATGATCTTGTAGATTACGATGGGATACCTTTTGGGAAACCTCACAATGGGTTGTACCTGAAAAGGTACTATGCTTGAAGGAATTTCTATGTGGTACCTTATATATATGTATATTCATTGAATTTTGGTGTGGTTTTAATATTTCAGTATGGTTTTTTATTTTTTGTCGGTACTGTTTATACCATGTTTTGGTTATGCTGATCGAATGGATTTTTGTGGTTTTTCTGATGGTGCTTTTCGTCATACCTTGAACCTCGCTTCAGCTGCTTCGGTTTTGTATTACCCAGCACATGACTTAGTCAGTTAAGGAGTGGTTTGTATAGGTCTGTCTACCAATAACATCGCCGAGTATCAAGCAGTGATAGGTTTGTTGATCGAGGCAACATCTCAGGACATTCATGACTTGGTAGTATTCAAGGACTCATAGCTAGTAGTTTTTCATTTGAACCACGTTTATGCCAATAGAAATACTACACTCCTTCGTCTTTTTTGAAGAGTGCAATTGTTAGAAAGTTCATTTGAATCAATCACTTACAAGCATATTCCTAGGTCTTATAACACAGTTTTCGACTCATTGGCAATCTACATTTTGGACTGGTATATTGCCCATACATAAATTTTGATAAATAAAACATGGTTCATTGTAAAACAAAATAAACAGTAAAAGACATAAGAAACTCATGTAAATATCATTTTCCATTTGAACACATATAAACCACTGTAAATAAGTCTGTATATATATATATATATATATATATATATATATATATAAAGTGTTTTACAAAATATGGTCACAAGACCTCAACTGAAGCACTTTGGCTTTCAGATATACAAAAATGGAAAAAATCCTGAAGCTAGATAGATTTCAGTGTATACATCATGTAGAATGACTAGTGGTACTCATGGAAGCACATGATAGCTCTTGCTACCCTTAGTAGTAGGCGACTGAATTGACCTGACAGTCCAACTGTATGTCTCTGGTACCTCCTAGGGAGGTCGTCTATGGAAGCATCCAGAATTTCAAGAGTTAAATAGTTGAGGTTTTCCTCCAACTCGATTAACTCATCACCCCCTTTATGAATGAAGTGGGCCCCTGCTCGTCTATCAATCGGGGAATATCCCCCGGGTCGCGCATCTCCAACATATGCACGAAAACACTAGGTCTCATCATCATTCATAAAAATTATAAAACACAAAAATGAAAAAAATAGTCAAAGTCTTGAGTATTCTTCTTACTGATATCACCCCATTGGGCACCTGCCGGTAAGGGTAGATGAGGGTCTCCCCTAAACTCAGTACCAGCGTACGCATTATCCTCTACCATGAGAAGTTAGTCATCCAACCAAAGGAAGAATGCGCTCCCATACTTGGCCTTGGCCTTACCGCCACCTATGCAAGCCATGATCTCTACCCACCAAAGCATGTGAGGGTTTTGTGCTCTCATCTCGGTTAATGCCAACTAAGGCCTCAGATGAGGCACTCGCTTGAAGAATAAGGATGCCAAGATGGTCCCATAACCAAACTATTTTAACTCCCCCTGCCGACACTTTGTCGGCTGATCCTTGCACACACTCAGTAAAGCCTCAGCCTAGTTATATACCATAGGCACCATATCTTCCAAGGCATAAATCATGTGAGATCAGGAATCCTGGTGATTCCCTCGGCTCCCTGTAACCCACTGCATGGTAAAATGCACCATTCAAGGAGGAAAATCCATCACCTCCTTGATGGGGATTTTTTTCCTAGACATCCGAGTGCCCGAAAAATAGTGACGATCACTGAGATCCTGTGTGGTGATGTCCCATACATGAGGACCTGTCAGTGAGATATGCTCTCATTACTTAGATAACCCTATAAGGAAGTAGATATCCTCTACTTCCACTATAAGAACATGGGCCCCTACCTCAAATTATTGTTGCTCTAGGTTCCACATTCTTAGTATGTACTCTAGTGGTCCCACGTGGGACCTCATGCTTGGTACATTAAAAAACCTTAGGAGTCCAAAGACCCGTAAAGCAGCTATAGAAGCGACATCAGCCCCAACTCTGGCATCATCATCCTCATGTTGTCTTTATTTCCACACAACCTTTTTGACTGAAATGACCTGCCAAAAACCAAAATTGAGGTATTATAACACATAATGAACCTTTGAAAATACTTTAAAAGAATGATTTTGGTTGGGCCATTCATCTTTTGGGGGCAATATGTGGTACCAATTCTGTCTCCTTGAGACAGAGCGGTTCAACCCTCTGTTCAGGATTGAAAAGCGTGGTTCTACTCAGGCACCGCCTTTCCCACAAAGGGAAAGAGTGTTACCCTGACTGCGATATTTACCCTAGGGTAAAAACCTCAAACCTTGAAAAATGTGCTTGGAGAGGAAAAATTCAACCATGAAAATGTTAAGTATGGTTTTAACTCCTACCTCTAACAGACGGATACAAAATCGGATGGGTAACGGCTCCGGAATCTTCACCTGAAGTCTGCACACAATTTTCTCCAAATAGCTCTCTAAACCCGGTAAATAGTAAAATTATATGTTTTTACTATTTCATTTGCTTTTGTATGAAATATTTTAGGGTTTTATTGCATTATTTTAATATTTTTAATTATTTCATTAAAAATTCCCTTTTTATATGGTCATTAAAAGCTAGTTTTAATATCTTAGATATCTAATAATATTTTCAAAGGTTTTTGCAGGGATGAAAGTAAAATGTTTTGATTATGGATGAGTTTGTTTTCAACTTTTTCATACTTTCATAAAATGGAAAAAGTCTTCGAGCGCTAATTTTGACATTTTGGTTGTGCTCTTTAAACCTAATACCAAAGTTTTGAGTCAAATTTCGCTTCTTTTCAGGCTCATTAAACCCACTCATCGCGAAAACAAACCCTAATGGAGTCTTCTTTAAGCTCTTTTAAAACTCCTTAAATGTGAAAATATTGTCGAGTGAACATGTATTATTCATGCCTGTAAAAGTACTTGAAGAGTTGTCTTTCCGACACTAGTTTACCCCTTTTTCGGTTTGGATTGACTAGTTACGAAAAAATGAATATTCCAGCCAATCATGACTAGAACAGTTCTCTTGGGTATTATTTATACTTTTTTGGGCCCTAAAGAGTAAATCAGTCAAAAAAGGACCCTTTGGAGTCTTCTTCCATTTTAGTTCAGACTCTCTATGCTGATGTATTTGTAACTTCAAAATGTATTCACTTGTATATATTATGTATTGTACCCCGATGTTTATTCCGGGAAGTATCTATAATGTAATTGAGTCATGTCATGCCTCGATGTTCCGATAGGGAGATTCAATAATGTAAACAATTCATGTAAAGTCATTGAGGTTAACTCTCAATTGTAAGTCGGGGCAATAGTCCCCACAATTGAGTCAAGGTTAACCCTCCTTGTTGATCGGAGGGCAAAGTCCCCACAGTTGTGGGGCACTACAGTTATTAGAATCTCGTAGAGAATTCAGCCATGGTAAGTAATTGTTAAGTGAGGCTGAATTGTTGGAGTGGACATAAAGTGAATGGAAGAATATAAATAAAAGTGAGGCTCTCCTCATTTCTACACATCACACACACACTCACTCACTAGGGCACATGAGTGAGAGAGAGAGAACAACTATTGGAGATCATCTTTTCTGTCTTTGGGTTTTACTGCTGCCATTGGTGCTCATTCTATCTCTGAGGAAGTTGTGGGGTTTTCTCCTTTATGGTTTCCCCAGGGAAAATTCTTTGTGTCTCTTGTCTCTTGTGTTTATTTCTGTGCATGTTATTCTCTCAGATAAGATCCTAAGATCATATTGCTTAAATGATAAAAATATAACATGGTATCAAAGGTAACCTGAGAAGAATACTCTATGCAGCTGTGGAAGCTAGGGATTCTTAATTTTTGGGTCTCTCTCCATAATCCATTCGCAAAAGAAGGCTAGGCTAACTCTCCATTGAAGGGCGCATCTTTCTGTCGAAGCAGAATTTGACTCCGGGCATTTCAATTTTTGGTGCGGGAAATTAGGGCTTTTTCCAGAAGAGGAATTTTTGAGTGAGCCCAGCATAGGATTTATCTCCTCGTAAAAATGGAAGTTTAGAGATCTGGGTCGATATTTCTAGTTGGGTGAAACTCCAGGAAAGTCAAACCATAGTTTGACCCCGGGCCTGAAAAACCCTAAAATACTGAAACTGATAGTTTTGGTAGATTCTCTATATCTCAATATTGGAGAAGGACCAGGTGCCAAAAATTCCACAGGATCAATATAAATTCTGGATGTACACTGTTTCCAATTTTTAGCCTCATATTTGCTATATTATAGGATATATGATTCCTCCAAGTTAGGGTTCTAGCCTCTCCCAGGATTCCTCCCCAAACAGGACACCTGGGGAGAATTGCTATATCTCGGGCTACGAAGGTCCAAATGAAATTTATCAAAATGTTTCGGAAAGGGAACGGAATGTAATATCAGTGATAAGAGTTTCAGACGCCTAATATTAAACAATGACACATGGAAGGCCATACAACGTTGCTATGCTGAACAGTCCTGAAATAGGTCACCTTGGGAAAACACTCATACTTCCCAATTGGTGAAACCAATACTAATTATACCCAAGGTTTTGGAACAAGGATAGACAAGGATACCTCAAGACTAAATTTTAGACATAGAGGAGTATTAATTTTAGAGATATTGCAGAAACAATATCAGGCATTGCTGTAGAAGAAATTGGTAAACTAGGGCTTCCTGTTTCGGGAGATTTCCTCCACTGTTTTCAGAAAAGGAGTACATTGGAAATCTTGCTTTGAAGAGGTATATATTTCTATCCAATCAAATCATAAATATTCCAAGTTTTTAAAATTAGGGTTTCTTTAACAAACCCTAGATCAGCCGGCTCCAGAACCAGGATGGACACCTCAAATTGGTAAGATCTAATATTTTGCTATTTACAGTTGAGGTTCTCATTTCAAGATGACTAATCACACCAGCTTGATGACAAGCTTGGTTAGGCTGACAAATTCCAAGCATGGAAGTATAGGATCTAACTATTTCTTGAAGGAGATTAATTGGACACCTACATAAGTAGAGAGGTTCCAGTTTCAGAGGGAGATGAGGCTAAAAGCCTTACACAAGAAGAACTTGGTCAAGGCCAGGAAGATAATTGATGATTCAATAGAGGATCACCTTATACCACAAGTGTTTTCCCTAAAGACACTGAAAGAGATGTTTGATTCCTTGACCAAGCTATTTGAAGGAAAGAACATAAATCGAAAGATGACTTTGAGAAACCAGTTGAAGAATGTGAAGATCTAGAATGTAGCGACCATATAGTCATACTTTACGAGGGTCTCTCAAATCAAAGAACATCTTGAAGAGGTAGAAGAAGAAGTGGAGAATGTAGAAGTTGTGATAACCACCTTGAATGGCCTCCCAGGATCATGGGATTCATTCATTCAAGGAATGTGTGCCAGAAGGAAGTGATTACTTTCAGCAGACTTTGTGAAGAGTACACATAAGATGAAGCTCGACTCATAATAAGAGAAAAGAAGATGGGAGCAACTGAAGATCAAGATTTCACGATTCAAAGAAGATACCTCAAGCGATGAGGAATATGAAGATCTCAATTCTTGAAGAGCCTCTTATCCATCTTGAGCATTTGGATAAGAAATGATGTTGTTGTGAAAGGAGAAGATGATGAAGCTGAAAGGAGTCTACCAACGAAACAAATAAAGATAAGTATTCAATTGTCATTTCATGATATTGTTTTGTTATGCATTTGTTTATATTCATTTGATGTATTATGCATGATAGAATGTTTGCATTAATGACAATATACTACTAATATGCATGTGATGGGTAAGTATCCCACGGTGCTATACAACTCTCCATTGCTACTTATCTAGAATGAAACCTCTTTGCTGACATATTGGATTAGTGCACAATCTCAATGTTGTCCTGGTAGAGATGGAGCATCTAGAAAGTTTCTGTGAGATATGGATGAATGTTGTATTGGTTAAAATAGTTGCATGATCATATATTTATGCATAAGAATTTTTCATTATGAATATACCTTATGAAATGTTTCTAACCATACAATTGGTTCATATGACTTGTAGGAAAGATCGTGTACAATCACCTACAAGTAAACAAGGTTGAGACTTGTTCCGAAGAACAAGTGACGACAGTTCGAGAAATAATCCAAGATGAAGAATAATATGATGAATGCAGTGACATCATTGATGAAGAAGTAGAAAATAAGAAAGGGAAGACGAGTTCAAGAAGAATGATGTCTAGGATGCAGTATCGAGACCTGAAGGGAAGTTCATAGTTCCATCATGCAGTAGATGGAAACATTGTGGGATACGAGGCAATATTCGTAGCACGAGGCTTCTCACGAAAAGAAGGCATAGACTACAAAAATACATTTGCAGCCATTGGAAGTTAAGACACATGACATGCATACTCATGTGTGGAAATTAAAGCAGGCCTTGTACAAGCTCAGAAGGCACCCATTGGATAGCACATACATGAGGAGCTTGAAGATCAGCTAGAGTGATGAAGATATTAACCTTTGCTACAAGGTTGAAGATGAAATCCTATAGAGGATGAAAAGCTCACAGATGGGTGTGAGAAGAACGTTTTCAAGATAAAGGATCTTGGTATTTAGTGACCCTAGATGGAAACATAGAATATTAGTAGCAGAGGAAGCTACTTGTCACTCTAGTATATAATGTTTCAGTGCATAAAGTACGAAAGGAAGAGGGAGAATGATGCTTCGTTTTAGAGGGAGTAATTGCAGAAGATCCCAAGGTTCGACATGGTACAACATGATTGATAGCTTACTGATGAGTCTAGGATTTACTGAGAGTAAAGTAGATTCCAACCTTTTCTTCAAGGTTGAAGGTGGAAGACCAGTTATGCTCATGTTATATGTCGAGGACTTGTTCCTGATAGAAAATAGGAACTCATTAAAGTTGCAAGAGGGAGACTTGCTGTTGAGTTCGAGATGAGGGACTTGGATATGATGCAGTACTTTCTAAGCATGGAGGTGTGGCAAAATGTGGATGGAATATCCCTAAGATAAGGGAAGTATGTAGTAGAGATCCTGAAGAGGTTCAGGATGATGGACTGTAAGGCCATGACCACACCTATGGCACCGAACCTGAAGCTATTGAGTGTTGCTTCATTAGAGACGGTTGATGCCATGATGTATCGTCAGATGATTTGTTCCTTGATGTACCTGACAAATACAAGACCATATATTTGCTTTGCTATGAACACATTGAGACATGTTCTCCTGATGGTTGCAAAGCATGTAGTGAGGTACCTGAAGGGTACAGTTGAGTATGGGCTCAAGTATGATATGAATCAGAAGATTAACCTGGAGGGTTATGTGGATTCATATTGGGAACGTAGTTCCATTGATAGGAAGAGCACCTCAGGGTGCTGCTTTAGTATGGGATCAGGTGTGATCTCTTGGTTTAGCAGGAAGCAATATTTCATAGCACTGAGTATAGTTGAAGCAGAGTATGTCACATCTTGTTCGGCTAGTTGTGAGGCAGTATGGCTTAGGAAGCTACTATCTGAGTTATTCGATCTCCCGTTGGATTCTACCTGTGACAACTAGAGTTGTGTGAAGTTTTCTGAGAACTCGGTGTTCCATGATAGGTCAAAGCACATCGAGATCAAATATCACTATATCAGGTATATGGTGTAGAGAGGAGTAGTGAAGCTCCAGTATGTTGTGACAAATGAGCAGATAGTAGATGTGTTAGCTAGGGTGAAGTTTGAGTACTTTAGAGAGAGGCTTATTGTTCTTCAGATAGAAGATACTTTGAGGAAGAAGTGATGGGACACATTTGCAGGAGCCATTCCAAGCATGATAGGAGGATCCTTCCCATGGCTGTGGATGTAAGTGCTGTGTGATGAGAATCTGGATGATGCTTCAGTTTCTGCTATGATGATGATCAAGATGATCATATGATGATGATATTCATTAGGATGATGCTGTGATGAGTATCAGGATGATAATCTGTGGACAAATTGTACATATAAGCATGTAAAATATCCTGAGAGATCTGATAGTCTATGCTCAAATGCTCTTTCAAGGTTTTGCTACAGGTTGGCTGTGGACAGGCTGTGCAGGTAGCATAGAAAAGATCCCAGGGGATCCTATAGTCTGTGCTAGGATTCTCTTTCAAGGTTTTGCTACAAGTAGCATAGAAAATATCCTAGGAGATCCTATAGTCTATGCTAGGATGCTCTTTTGAGGTTTTGCTACTAGAGGCATGTAATCAGCCCTGGAGATCCGATAGGTTGAGCTATGTGCTCGTAAAAGTCTTGGGATGCTCTTTAGAGTTCTTGCAGGTTGCAAGACACTCTTTCAAGGTTTTTCCTAACCACATAGAAAATATCCTAGGAGATCCTATAGTCTATGCTAGGATGCTCTTTTGAGGTTTTGTGGTGGTAGTCACATAGAAAAGATCCTGGGAGATCCTATAGTATTTGATAGGATGATATTTCGAGGTTTTGTGATGGTCACATGTAAAATATCCTTGGAGATCCTATAGTCTATTCTAGGATGCTCTTTCAAGGTATTTTTGACACATGTAATCAGTCCTGAGGATTCCACAGTATGGCCAAAGATGATGAATACCTACATAAGCCATTATCTAGGAGAATGGAGGCACCTGGTCAGTTACCAGGAAATTGATTAAGTCTGGGATTGAAGCTCATATTAGTGCTCAGAATCCATTATTTGGGAGAATGGAGGCACTTGGTTAGTTACCAGGAAATTTGTTTCATTCTGAGATTGACACTCAGCCTAGAGTTGAGAGCCATTATTTGAGAAGGAAAGATGTAAGTGCTGGGTGGGCCATTCTAACATGGTTCTTGGATGTGTTCCTCTCATGGTAAGATATAAGTGCTGAAGAAGATGAATACCTACCTGGAGGCTAGGCCTACAACTAGTATGAAAAATGGATGGATTTGTAGAACTTCCTATGTTGAGAAGAATGAAGAGATAACACCATTTGATTGAGATAGCAGAAGCAACAATGATGATCCAGTGATGCTCCAGATTAAGTGATGATTGAGACTTGATGATGATCTAGTGATGATCTAGACTTGATCATGAAGATGAATTGAAGATGAAGATGACTTGATGATGATCCAAATGATACATAGAAGAAGACTTGTACTGATAAATTGTGTCGAGAGAATACCTTCCTAGTTAAGAGGGAGTGTTGATGTATTTGTAACTTCAGAATGTATTCACTTGTATATCTTATGTATTGTACCTTGATGTTTATTCCAGGAAGTATCTATAATGTAATTGAGTCATGTCATGCCTCGATGTTCTGATCGGGAGATTCAATAATGTAAACAAGTCATGTAAAGTCATTAAGGTTAACCCTCCATTGTAAGTCGGGGCAATAGTACCCATAATTGAGTCAAGGTTAACCCTCCTTGTTGATCGGAGGGAAAATTCCCCACAGTTGTGGGGCACTAGGGTTATTAGACTCTCGTAGAGAAGTCGACCCTGGTAAGTAATTGGTAAGTGAGGCTGGATTGTTGGAGTGGACATAAAGTGAACGAAAGAATATAAATAGAAGTGAGGGTCTCCTCATTTCTACACATCACACACACACACTCACTCACTGGGGTGCATGAGTGAGAGAGGAGAAGCTCTCTCAAGTGAGAGAGAGAGAACAACTGTTGCAGATCATCTTTTCTGTCTTTGGGTTTTACTGCCACCATTGGTGCCCATTCTATCTCTGAGGAAGTTGTGAGGTTTTCTCCTTTATGGTTTCCCCAAGGAAAATTCTTTGTGTCTCTGGTCTCTTGTGTTTATTGCTGTGCATGTTATTCTCTCAAATAATATTCTAATATCATATTGCTTAAATGATAAAAATATAACACTCTAAACATGGATGATACCGAGTTAAGTTTCATTGGACTCATTAAATTAAACACTAAGAGACCCTCTTTTGGGAACGAACCCCTCCTTTCTCAGGTTTGTGAAATATATGAGAATGGAATTATCTCAGGATAAGCTACAACGAGTGTTTGTTACCCTCTTTGAAATCGTAAAAATGAAAAGAGGCACTCATCAATCATGATGGAGAAATTAAGGGAAGGGAATTATTTCAGTTTGCAAATAATGGCAATTAGTAGTCACCTTTGAACATGGCACTTGTCTGCATTTCATTCATTCAATTGGGTATTCAGCTTCCTTCCAAGTCGATCTACTTTCATGAGTCATGTCAAAGAATGCATCGTTTACCATCACATTATGTCTTGGTATCCGTCTGGTCAAGTCAATGCTTCCAAGCCTTTGGTCGTGCTGACTGATGTTCAATGGAAAATTGAGAGTTACCTTTGCAGTAAAAAAAACCTTTGTGTCAGCACCTTTTGAGTCAGTCCTATGGTTACATCATACTCAAAATTCCAGAACTATGTTCTGTGGTTCGTGTCATCAATGTGGGATCCATCATGGCCCTCCTTCGATGAGACTATTTCTATTGATTTCGGCTCATCATCCAGGAATTAATTTCAGAAAAAAATTAGTACCTTGAGATCTGTATGCATTAATGACAGATTCTCTCTCTCTCTCTCCATAGGTTCACATAATTGACATTTGATCGAAGGATTCAACTGAGTGTTCAACATCAGATCATCTATTCACACTCAGGAGATTGTACTAGGGTACATTGGGAATCATTGACATCAATGGTGATTTCCCTCACACTTGTTAACGGTTCTCATCATTGACTGGTAATCAAGTGGTTTCTACCATGTTCGACATCAAGACATTGTAATCACATGGATAGAATCATACTTTGGGGAAGATGAGATGAAGAACCTGGGTATTTTTTAAAGCGCTCAATACTTTCCCCAGATTGTGATGGAGTATTTTGTATGAGTCCTAGCATGGATCCACATTTTTATGGTTGTGGTTGTGCTCAAATTTGCATCCATTTTGTCATAGTTCTACATTGTATGTCTGGTAGCTATGTCCAATTTTGAGTCTTCTTCACATGGATCTACATTGTATTCTAGTAGCCATGTTTATTCCTCTCTCATGGATCTACCTTGTATTGCTCTGCAACCATGATGAGGAATCATTTGTATATGAGTCAAAAGTATTGATGTATTGCAGAATCCTAGTTGATGATGATGTCTGATCAAGCAATTTCTTGCCTTGAAGTGATGAATTTCTCTTTCAAAGCTCTCGCCTATCGTATCCCTCTAGATTCATGCTTTAGGGGGCATTCTGTTACACATAGATCTCGTCACCATCATGTGTTGAGTCCTAAAACATCAAATTTTTTTGTCAATTCCCAAACTCTGAAGTTAGATATTGGCCTAGACTCATAATTTCATATTTGAGTCCACCACCACCTTTTCCTTTAATGCAATGAGCGTTACCCTCTTTAGTAACGCCTATTGTCTCTTGACAATAAGCTGTGCCACCACCTTTTTCCTTTGAACAAAAAGAGTTCCACCTAGGTAACGCTTTGTCTACATAGTGAAAGAGCGGTGCTCAAGTTTTAAAGATAAAAAGAGAAGATTCACAAAGCTTCTCGAAGGAAGACTTTGTTGCACCCTCGTCCCTACTCTGTGGACCACATGGACTCGAGACCCACCCTAGTAGGATCTCCCTTCCACCTCATCCACCTTTTCCTGAACCATCCCTATCCTCCCAAGGCCTATAAAACCCTGCTCATCCTCCATGGGAAGGGAGAGAAAAGTTATGCTGCTGCACTGAGGTTCTGGAAAAATCTAAGGTGAGCTTAGAAGAGACAAGTTGGAGCTTTGAGGACAAAACATGGAATGTGAAGGATCATCACAACACTAAGGAAAATGGTTGTAATATCTCTTCTTCATTTTAATGCAAATATGGTTCCTTTCCCATAAAATGCATTATGTTGTAATCATTCATTTTATTATTGGATTCCTTAGTCACCAATATAGAACTATAGATCATTTTCTGGTACCTTTGATATCACATGTTGTTTGATGCGTTCATTGCAGGTACATCTATGGAGATTCAACACCATATAAGACAACTACATCATACTGCAGGATAGCTAAAGGACTCATTCCAGATATCTACAATCTCTAGGGGAAGTCTTCCATCCTTGTTATCACTCATTTGTTGAAGATCTAAACCATTCAGACCCAGGGAAACAACTCTTGTCAGCAAGAGGTGATAATTTCTAGCAACATGAACCCCAATAGATTTAATATCCATGTAGCATATAGAGGATACATGGCCTGATAATTTCAAGGATGAAGTACATAATATTCGATTGAGCATAGCCATGGATGGTGTCAATCCGTATTCCCTCCAAAACAACAATTATTTTGTTTGGTCTATATTAGTGATGAATAACAATATTCTACCATGGTTGTCCATGAAGAATGAAGACCGTATGTTTTCTCTTATAGTCCCTAGTAGAAGACAAGTTAAGAATATGAATTTTTACCTACAACCATGGATTGATGGATTGAAGGAATTCCAGTAAGGGATACCTGTGTATGATGTATTAACACCCATCTTGATAGAGAGGAGTTTTACGTTGTATGTCATATGTGTATACACCACACATGATTATTAGGGATTAAGAGTTTTCAGTGGTAAACCTGTTGATTGATTTGTTATATTCATAAGTTATTTTTTGGCATAGATGTTTATTAGGTGAGATTGTATTGATATTCAAAACTAACATTCTTTATATAGTATAACACCACATTTTTTATAACAAAAGGGTACCATGGATGTAAAAGTTGTGGACCTTTTATGAAGGAAAGGCGGTCCAACTACCTATGAAATCCAATGTATGAATAATTGAGGGTATTACTTATAGAAGAGAACCCTTATAGAAGGGAAAAACCTACTTTCAATGGTAAACTAGAGAGAACCTAAATGCCTATAATAATGACACCTACTCACCGAATTAGGGAATATGACAGCGAGAAGAAGGAAATTGCTGAAATGTTTGATTCAAATGGGGAACCAATGTTCGATGATCTTGAATTATTCGACACCTATGTTGAGAAATTCCCATTGGGATGAAAAGGAAATCAATACTTTATGAGCTCCCATGTTGGGAGCATCTTAAAATTGTGCACTTACCCATGCAAATATTTAAAAACGTTTCATCATATTTGTGGAGGAACATACCATTGAAACAATGTGACACATTAGTTTTCATGATATATCTTATCTCTTCAAATACTAAAAAGAAGCATTGGCTAAGGTAAGAAAATAGAGGAGAGCTTGACCTCTCTTGGTCTTTTAAAGAAGGTGATGTCCCATGGGTTTTGAAGAAAGTTTGTATTTCTTTGGAAAGGGAAATTATATCATGTGTGAAGGTGTATTATTTATACGGGCATACTCTATGATTTTGATTAATTGTAGATGAACATTTTTTGTGTTTAAAATCACCGAACTATCTGAACTTTCTAAGGGTACACATGTCAAAAAAATGTTTTTATTTTTTGTTTTTATCATTTAACCCACAAGTAAAAATGAAATTAATTTATTTATGTGTTTACTTTGCAGTGTGATTATCGTTTTCTCTTGTGTGGGTGTGTGACCCATGATTTACCCATTTACCTATGACATGCCATATCTAAATTATCTGCATTTGTATGGTGTATCACATCAAAGGAGAATCACATGGCTAGCATTCCAAGGTGGCATAAGGAGATAGATGAGATTATTTGTATGTTCGAGAAGGAATTTCCAACATGAGTTTCGTGGACTCGTAGGTTCATCTTCTAATTCACCTAGTTGACAAGGTACAATTAGTTGGGGTGGTATCATGTCATTATATGTTCTTTTTATAGAGGTACATGAAAAAAGTGAAGGGATTTGTTTGACAAAGGGAAAAAATCGATGGGTCTATGGAAGAGGGGTACATTGTATATGAGCCATTCTATTATGCCAGTGAGTATATTAAACTAATGAAACACACACTAGGTACAATTATTTGGGATGACCAATGGGATGAGGATGAAAGGGAAGAGGAGATGCTACAAATGAATAGAAAAAGGCACGCAATAAAGAGTAAGCCAGTTATCTTTTGTCACATTCCTACAGAGCAATTTTTCACATTGAACTTCATAATCTATATTTTATCTCATATGTACTATATGTTTATTTGATTTCATGAATATACTAGTAAGCTCAATAAATTTATTCTTTAGAACGTGGAGGTAAGACAATTGTGGGTCACATTGTATGAAGAGAAGAGGAGGAATTGGTACATTGATAGTGTTATCACTCCAGGAAACTCCTCTAGGTTGTAGCTCGAGGATGCCTGGTAACTTAATTTTTTTTTTAGGGTTTTCTAATATGGATCAAGCTGGATAACCTATATAACCTCCCACTCTCAAGACATGCATGAAGCTCACTCAATTACAAGGCTTTTAGTTACAACTTGTTCAGTAGTTTGACAAAAAGGTGCAGGGATGGAGAACTCATCAAGTTGGTGGACTTACGTGCAAAATAGATGCATGCAAATGGATAAATCCTGACAAGGATGGCACTTATAAATAAAATCACATTAAATCACCAATAGGATGACAACTATTAGCTATTAATCAACTTGAACTCACCTAAATGCACATTCAGGCGCAAGTATAGTAAAGATAAAGAAGATGGCTAAACAAATCACAACAAAAGATCTTATATTTAGAATAAACCAGATGAGACGCTTGCTAATAGAATAGGATTACAAATCCTCGTAGTCAAACCTTTATTATAAAATCAATCATGGGCTTTATATCCTTCTACAAAAATCATAGATACTGAAAATCCGATCTGTTTACACAAAAATAATTGAAAGTGATAGTTTTTCCAGTTTTTCCAGATTAGGGCTTCAAACCCTTGCTAAATATTTGTTTATCTACCATGAATATCTAGTTCACTGAGCGAGATTTTAATAGCTGAAGTGGTCGCTGATAATTGGCATTGCTGGTTCAGTATGAAATTGCCGTCAACAGCCAGTGTTTCGGCAGTTAATCTGAAGTGACATTTGTTGTTTTAATCCACTAGAGTTTTCTACCTTGTCACTGCAGTCGCCTATCGGAAGCTTTGTATTCTATTCCATTGGTGCCACAAGTCTCAATGCTGCCATAGTGTCATCTCCTTAAATCACTAGCATCATGACGGCTTCTTCATCGGCAATCGGGAGCTGTGATAACTAATGCATCGAAACCTTTTTTCTGAACGTTGTCGCAATTTTGGAGGTGAAACGAACTGAATTTATTGTTGCCGAAAGTTGATTGACAAAGGGATCAGGGAATTAGTCTTCTATGTTGCCGATGGATAGTCTCGCTATTCACCGATGCACGTTATCTCTGTTGTTTTTCTTTTTCAAAACTTTATATGCTTGACTATCGACAATTTCACTTTATTGCTATTAGAGGTCAGTAGAAGTTTGAATCGGAGCTTTAGTCCCCTGTGCCGTCGACACCATGAAGGAGCTTCATTGTAAACTCGTCGATCTTTTGTCTGTCTGTCTTTTGATCACCGAAGTTTTCATCTAGTCATGGAAGCCGTAGTCTGTCTTTCTTTTGCCGTTGCGGCTCCTTAGTGAACTAGCTCGCCGCTCCGTTGTCTTTAGTTCTTTCGCCCGTCGATGATTTTCTATTTTTCATGCTATTGGAATGATTCTTGTCATTGATCGGAGCTTTAGTCTTCTATGTTGTTGACACTATGGAGGAGATTCATTGTAAACTCACAGATCCGTAGTCTGTCTGTCTTCCAATCGCCGAAGTTTTCATCTGGTCGCGGAAGCCGTAGTCTATCTTTCTTCCACCGTTGCGGCTCCTTAGTGAACTAGCTCGCCACTCCATGGTCTTTAGTTCTTTTGATCGACGATGATTTTCTATTGTTCGCACTATTGGAATGCTTCTTGTCATTGATCGGAGCTTTAGTCTTCTGTGCCGCCGACACTGCTGAGGAACTCAGTTGTAAAATTTTTCGATCCATAATCCTTCTATCTCCCACCATTGCAGCTCCTTATTGAATTATCTTGCCGATGGTTAGTCCTTAGAACCTTCGATGGTCGAAGTTTTCATCTGGTCGCGGAACCCGTAGTAAGTTTGTCTTCTGCCATTTCGGCTCTTTAGTGGACTATCTCGCCGCTACGTTGTCTTTTGTTCTTTCGATCGCCGAAATGTTTATCTGACTGCGGAAGCTGTCGTTTGTAAGTCTATTAGTGGCTAATGAGATGTTCTGATCCTCGCCCAAGCCACTCAGACTACAAGTTAGTGAAATTTTTATCAACCACAGAGGCTTTCAAACTGTTAGTGACATTCATATTCCTCCAAATTCTTCATACAAAAATAAATTATCTTGGGATATATCAGATAGGAAAGAATTCATACGGTTGAACGGTAAAAGCATGCCTTATCCTAATCATTTAAAAGAAAATATTCCAATGATCTATCCCGAAGTTGGATTGCTGACCAAGTGTTGTTGATGCAACTGATTCTTGAATTTTTTTTACATTTTAGGGCCCCTCCTTCCATTTTTTATTTTAAAATCACACTTACACCTGTTTCCTGACTCAGATAAGCCCTCCTTGCATACCTAGTATTTCCTAGAAGCTTGAGCAGAATATTTTTCCTAATCCTGAAGTGTCAATTTGGTAAAAATCCTTAGGTACGACCTAGGAAACATGCCTTATATGAAAAAATCCGCTTTCGATTTCAGATCAACGACCAAGGATGAGCCCACAAAGATCAATGGTCAAGAAAAGCGGAAGCGAAAATATAAATTTTAACTTTGAAAGTTGGTGAGCCCTCTTTTTGCTTTCCACAATCCGGGAAGTGAAAAGATAAAGTTTAACTTTGAAAGTTGGCGAACCCAATTTTCGCAATCTGCGGAAGAAAAAGGCGGAATTGAAAGGGTGAAAGAGGAAAAGTGGAAGTAGAAATATAAAGTTTAACTTTGAAAGTTGGTGAACTCGCTTTCCAATTTTCGCTTTCGAAAATCCGTGGAAGCAAAAGACTGAATCGGAAGGACGGAAGCAGAAAATAAAAAGCGAAAAGATCAAAGTTTAATTTCAAAAAGTGGACATCCCACTTTCCTATTTCTGAAATCCGTGATCACACCTCCAAAAGAGCCCAAGGATGAAGAAAAGGGATAAAACCCCCCAAAAATAACCCAAAATAGCCCCCTAGGAGCTAAAGCCCTAAAAAAGGGGCTAAAACCCTAAAATGGGCTAAAGTTAGGGCAGAAGGGGCTAAAGCCCTGACCAAGGGCTTAAAAACCTAAAATCCTTTGGAAAAACTATAAAAGGAGGGCGGGGGGTCACTCTCAAAACACTCCTCACTTGCCTATTGTTATGCTGCTCATGGATGATTTGAGACCTTTACCTCTCAAACCACCCACATTCCCTCTCCTCCATCTCCATCCCATCAAGCCATTGCTTCCCAACCAAGAGCGAGAGGTGCTCCCATGAGCTAGGGCATGGTGGCCCATTTCCACCCAAGTGAGGTATAACATTTCTTTTCATGTTTGTCTAATGTTTTTTGCTTTCTAACTGTTATTTTTATTTGCAGGTTCTATCGTTGACATTGTTTGCAGGTTTGCCATTGTAGTAGCTTAGGTTGCTTGTAGGTTTCAAGGAGGAGGAACCCTAACCCATTTTCTATAGAGGGGTTCACAAGGGCTTCATCTCCCTCTTTCTTTTCTATTATTAGCTCTTAGATCTAATTTACAGTAGTTGCCATTTGCTTATTCTTATGTAGATTAGCTTAGTTTAATTCGCTGCTCTGTTTATGCTATTTTCCATTTCATTTTTTTTCCTGTTTTCAAAGAGTAGGAACCTACCCTTGTTCCCTATAGGCACAAGGGAGCCATTCTTGCTCCTGCCATGAGGAGAAATCCTCACTACATCTTTGGAGACCATACCAGGTCGATTCGGCAGGATCCCTGGTCCAAAAATTTCAAGTTTTCAAGTTTTTTCAATTTTACCGTAGTTTTCAGAAACCTTATGTTAGATCTATCTTAAATCTTGTTTATTTCCTGTTTTAGTTAGTGCCGAAGCCTCTTCTAGGCCAAACCGAGTCAGACTGACCCCAGTACCAGTTACTGTCGGCCAGATCTAACTCTGCCTCACAAAAAAACCCCTTTCTGGAGCAAGGCGCTCTTATCGGGGCAAAAGGTGAGACTGGGGCATTCTTAATGAGAAAATAGGTGCATCCAGGGTGCACTTAATCCCCAGAAAGGCATGAATTCATCCCAGAAGCTCAACTTGTGGCTGTTTTCGCATTCTGTGCGACCCCCTCACTCATTTCTGGAAAAATCTCGCGCCCCCCTCGCTAGATTTGGTCAGAAATGTGCGGCCTATCACACAAAAGTTGAATTTAAGTTTAATTAACAGTAATTTTCAGTTTCAGAGGACTGTTAGTGTGGCCCAGCCGCCTCTGTCCACCATTGTTGGTCTTTTTCAGTTCCAATTTTTATTTTCTGCAAATCAATCCATGAACAATGTGTAAATCTTAAATCAATCATTAAGGCTTAATAAAATGAAATAGTCTAACTAAAAGTAATTAAAAAATAACCATCTTGCTGCCCCCTTCCTCCTCTACCCAGTCATCACCCTCCAGGGTATTCTGGGATATGACGAAGGGTAAGCTCGTATAGATATAGGCACTCCATGGTATTTTTCCCAAACCACTAAAACCAGGTGACTTGGAAGGTAGAGGGGGTAGAGAAGGAGGGATTCTCATGGTGCTAAGCGTCCTCCCTGTTAACCAACCTAGCATCCGGGAGGTGACCTGAGGATCTACGGATGGGCTTAGTCCCATTGTGTTGAGAGCCCATCACCTTCTCTTGGTTGAAGAAGAATATCACTGAGAGGTAGACATTTAGTTAGGCCAGCAATCCAGTGTTAATCACTGTACTTGCTTACAAATTTTTGTTTATGTTTGCATACAAAACCATGATATGAATTCTACCATGAATTCATAAACCATATTGCAACAACCAAATATCAGAACAAACAAGCAAACCAACACACCTTACCAAATAATTAACCCAACTCAGTTCATGATGCTGATCAGTAAGCCTTAAAATTTACCAAATTTACACTAAGTTCAATCAATTCTGCAGTCTTTGAGGACATAAGTCCTTAACTGCTTCAACTATGGGAAGTACTTGGGCTTTGACCAGAAACTCATTGTGAGGAGTACCACAGGAACCCCAAAGTAGCTGGCCACTGAGAGGAATTTCCAAGTAAAACAGGCAACGAACCCTTTCGATTGAGTAGAAGCACCCATGAGGGACAAGCCAAGCGCTGTTTTCTGGAAGTCTTGGTGGCCGAGAGACCACCTTTAGCCAATAGCAAGCCATTGAAACCAGGGTCCAAATCTCATACCCACCAGTTTCATACACAAAAGCGAACACAATTGATCCTCCATGATCTTCCTCACGCCTAAGAGGCGAACCACCAACATTTGGAACACTTGATTGGCACCGTCGAAGTCGCTCTCAGCGAGTCCCCACACCGTTAGAGGGCCACACAGCCTCTGATTCTGATTCAAACCCATATCAGTCTGAACCAGACCTCCACACCGCACCATCAAGCCCCATGGCTAGTGCAAACCCAGATCCATTTTCCGGCCTAACCTTAGCAAGTGGACCCATGTCCACATCAAAACCTGTCACCCACAACTTGGCATGCGGTCCAAGAACAGTCATGCAGACTGTCATTAGCCAATTTCCACCACCCATAGTGACCATCCAAGCTGGACCAGTGGTAACACATGGGGGCAGTGGCCCCTCTGCACACACTGCCCCTTTGGCCACACAGGGGGGTAGTGTACTGCCCTCCCACATTTCCCCTACTATCATACATGGGGGAAATGCTCCTGCCACCCATACCGTCCCCCACACAGCACTTGGGGGCATTGGCCCATCCACCATGGTGCCACCACAAGCACCCCCAGCCATGCAAATGCATTATGCACCTGCAAACCCCACCCCCATTACAACCACATCCCACATCAACTTGGGGTCAAATATGCCCTTCATGGCTCATCTGAACTTGCATGACTTGGCTATATTAACAGATGACCCCATCCGCCACCAAGATTTCTGGCCACCCATGCCAACTAAGGTGCCATCAGACATCCCAAAGTTTGAAGGCAAAGCCGGGGAATGTCCCCAAAATCACATAATGACATTCCATCTATATGGTGCTCATCCAACATCATCGTAGACGACTCCATCAGGCTGAGGCTATTCCAACGCACCCTTACAGGTGCTGCGGCCAAATGGTACATTGAGCTACCATAAGCCAAGTACCCCGACTTCAACTCCCTAGCCTTCATGTTCCTACAATATTTTCAACTCCCTGTTAGATACGACGAGGGAGTGGAGATCCTGTTATCCTGTTGCCAAAGCACCGCCACTCACATAACTGATCATATCCATGAGTGGCGGCGACGCCGTAGCTTATGCAAAATCCAAATAGATGACATGATCTTCTTGGATTGGTTCCTCAAGACTTTTCTCCCACCCATCACAAAGGACGTCGCATCTGAACGTCCCCAATCTAAAGAAGAGGCCATACTGAAGGCCCAACAATTTGACTTGATCTACTCTTAGTCTGGATATTTGTACACTGTCATTCCAGACGCTCCCTATCCAAGTACCTACTACCGAGACGCACTGGGGGCATCCCACGCTACAGACGACATCATAGGTTCAGTCTCCCAACAACCACAACCTCAACCGACACCACCTACCATTGCACCGCAACCAAGAAACACTGCTAATGTTTCTTACCAAAACCAAGCTCCAGATTATGCTAGAATGATGTCCCAGTCCGGAGCAACAACCTCTTATTCACAACCTACGCCACTGCAGCAGGCTCGGGCCATGGATTGGCCAACACAATAGTATGTGAGGAAAATGCCCACATTTGTGGTGCCACCACCCCCACAAATATACTATGAACCACCAGTGCAACAAGTTCAAGTCCCCGCCCCCACTCCACCCGCTCCATTGGGACAAGTGTTCACACTACAAAACTGCCCTGACCAGCCTGCCCCCAACAATCAACAAGGGCAAGCTAGAAACAACCAACCCTGCAACAAAGGCAATAACCAACCGTAGGGAGGTGGTTAGCAACCGAATCCTCCCAATAATGTCGTGGCTAACCGGCAAGCCCAAAACCCCCCACGACAGAATGCACCAAGATGCAACACTTCATTGCACACAAACCAACCTTGTACACTTTGTGATGTTTATGGGCATTACACATTTGAGTGTCCCCTCATGGCTCATGCTAAGCAGACCATTCATAATGAGGCCCAACAGGCCGCCAATGATCCCAATCAATCCCAACCCAACCAGGCAGCATAAGGACCTCCCCCCATGGTGCTTTAAAACCCACTACCAGTCCAAGGATTGGTGGAAACCGCTCCCCCTCCCCAGGCCAATCCCAATGCTCCGAGGGCACCTCCCACGGCTGAAATAGGTGTTCACCACCTGCTAGCCATGACGAATGAAGAGGTCAACTTGCAAACCAGATGAAATCAGTACGATACCACCACCAAACCTGCTGACTCATCAGCAGCATCCACGTCTAAGACAACCAACATACCTCTCCAGTTACCCCCATTCCTACACTACCCCATACGCAGAATTGCCAATAATGCCACAGCTAGAGTTGCAGTCAGCTATAGCATTATGGATGATTTGGCCCAAACACCAACTGCCATGTCTGCTCTTGAGGTACTTAAAATGTGCCCAACGCAGTAGAAATCCTTACTAGCTGCTCTAGGGGCAGTAGACTCCTTTGACTCCAAGTTAATCACGTTTGACACAGAGAATGGAGAGCCACGCATGCCCTCCACTATTGCCTTCCAAATCCTGGTGTCCATCCAGAACTTGGTTGTGCACCGATGCATAGTGGATGAGGGGGAATCCATGTGCGTCATGTCTACCTTGGTGTGGCAGAAGCTGGGATCACCAATTCTACAACCATCCTCCATGACTCTATGGGCTTATGATGGACATCCCACTAAAGCACAAGGAATCCTCCCCCATGTCCCCATCATGTTAGCCGGGAAGACAGTCCTGATTGACATCGAAGTCATCAATGCTCAACTGGACTACAACCTCCTCCTCGGAAGGAGTTACAGGTATGCCATGTGATCCGTCGCGTCAACTCTCTTTCACCTCATGATGTTCCCCCACGAAGGGAAGATTGTGACGGTTGACCAGCTCACCTACCATGATCCGCAAGGGTTAAAAGTGCCTGCCAACATTATCCCTACCATCACCACCATTGAGTCACAAGGGGCAATCACACATGCTAACATCATCCCTGTAACCAACACTATTGTTGAAAACACACCAGCCTCCCCACTGTTGAATGTGGGCCCTAGGTTGTTTACCGATCCCACCATGATGACTCCTTTTCCGTTGGTGTCACCACCACTGACAAAAAAGAAAACTGCGGACTTGTGCATGGTCTCATCAAGCATCGCTGCACCCAAACAAAAACCACAGCCGAAGCCCCAACCACAAACACAACATTGTCCATAGCCACAACATCATCCGCAACTATAGCACTATGCACAGCCGCAACCACAACCGCACCCCCACATGCAACTAGTTGGGAGCTATGTGGGCTCATCTCCGGTCCATACAATTCCCTTCCTCTTTCCTCCACCTGGTGTAATGAGCAAGTCGGTCATGGCCACCTTAAGCCTACCCAACTTTACATTGGGGATCCCGGTTTGGTATCTAGATCCACCAGCTCAACCAGCAATGCCCCAAGTTGTGTTAACTCCGGTGCAACCTATTGTGGTTGAGTCTCACCCCCCACCCGGTTCGCATAAGCCAATCGTCGCACCCGCACCTGCACCGCCCCAACCCAAAAGGGCTAGGGGCAAGAACACCAAAGGCACTGTAGAGACACAACAAGTCCCACCTTGCACCGTCTGTGACCAACAGGGCCATCCAACTCAGAATTGCCCTGAAATCCTAGTGATTCGTGCGCACCTAGATGCCATGGATACAAATGAAAACATCCCCGTGGTTGAACTCCCAACCGCACCAATAGTCAGGAACAAGGCATTGAGAACAAATCATGCTTGCTCCCTTTGCGGTTTGTATGGACATTACTCTCACCATTGCCAAGACTTGCCCAAATTTCAAATGGCTCTAGCTGACCTCTGTCAACATTCCCTTGAGTCTAAAATCACCTTGATCGAATAAGTTCACCCCCCACCTCCTTCTTCAGACACCATGTCCATATACATGATGTCCAGTTCAATCGACCCTATTGTCTCCACCATCACCAATGGTCCATCAGACCTGTATCTTCCATTGTTTCCCTAGCCACAACTGCAACCTTACCCTCAGTTACTAGGGAAATAGTGGGGGTTCATTCCCACTCAACATGATCCTTTTCCTTTTCCTACCATCTGAGATCATAATTCCATCTTGGAAACCCACAATCTACAGGATTTCACACTAGGAGATCCTGTGTGGTACCTTAAACCACCTACCCTACCTTTGAGACCCTAGGATGTGTTGAATCATGTCTAGCCAATTAAGATGATGTTGCACGTACCTCCAGGTCCATCAAAGACTCCTCCTGTCTCCAGGCCTACCCCTCTTCCTCCAACAGAGACTAGGGGCAAGGCCACAAAAACCACAACCAATACCATTTACATGATCACTAGCACTAGTTTCCCTTCTGTCTCGTCGGTTATGGAAGATCCACCTGATCTATCACGACACCACTTACGCGATGACGGAGAGATCTGTAAGACCACCTTTAGTTTTACCTCGTTCCCTTTAAACCATAGTGTGGAATCAATTCTTTCCATAAAAGACCAGATTTCGTCACCCCGCCTTGCTAATGACCTTTGTCTTGGCAAAGGGGGCATACATCTTCGCTGACTCAGATGGTCGACTCTTGAAGAAGTCATGCCATGGGCTCCACCTCAAGAGAGCCTATGCCTAATACCACCACTATGAGTCCCTTATAGCATAGTTTTTTCTCTTTCTTGTTTTTCAATGTTTTTTAGCACAAGCCAGGGGCAGCACCATCATCTGCTAATCCAAAGTCACCCGGAACCGGTTCGAGACACCTCTCACACCTCGAGGCTCAAATTTATATCTCTTTATGAGACCATCGTCTCATGTTTAATAAATCAATTTTGGGACCATTTCCCATAAGTCACCTTGATTTACGAGCCATGACATGACGATGTGAGTGTCTACGGATCGATACTCGTATCACACTTCCCGACCGCTACTCATGCAATTTGTCGGGTCGCCGCCCGTTAAGGATTGTACTATACTTTTATTTTTGTATTTGTCTTTTTCACTACACCTTACGTGGACATTTGGACCATCATCCACAAAACCCTTATTTTTTCTTCCATGTATTTGACATAGAAGTGTCTTTGGGCGGCATTGGGCTGCCGCCCATTAAGGACAGTAATTTTAGCTTTTATTTTGCATTTTTAACACATAGTTGTCTTTTCCATTCACCGCACCTGACACGGACATCTGGACCATCATCCACAAAACAATTTATTTTCCCTACACGTATTTGGCATATAAATTCCTCCGGACTTGTACTCACATCGCATGTGGTCAAGTTCATCCAGCACAAAACACACACACACTCTCCTGACCTCTGTTCAAGAGCCACCTCGATTTGCATGCCTTTGCCGCATCGACTCACAAGCCTCTGCCACGATCTATCCCATGCATGTATTGGTATGTTTGAGATCCTTCTGCTCCATCCATATTGCGTAGATGACCTTTGGACCTCTATCCACCATCTCGACATGGGGCACTGCATGTTCCACCATCGGTTGACCACACTGGAGTTTCGTTTAAGCTCTTCTCTGATTCCTTAAAACAATGAAAAGATTGCCGAGCACAGCTGCTTCCTTTCCCGCTCGCTAAAGTATAGGAAAGGGCATCTACATTGTCTCGTTTACCTCCTTTTGTGGACCATGTAGACCATCAATTGAAAAGGACATCCTTGGCACACTCAAGCCAAGACCATACCCCTCTGCATACTTTTATGCTTTCTTGGGCAGAGGGGCCACACTTTACAAAAAAGCCTGCCACAGGTTGTCATTAAGCTCTTTTCCAGCCGTCTCAACAAGAAAATATTTCCGAGCAAACTTGGTTTCGTTCATGCTCGTAAAAGTATTTGAATGATCATCCAGTCAGTATAGGTTTAACCTTTTCCGGCCTGATTGGACTACCAACGGTAAAGAAGTCTCTCATCGCCTCCAGGATGGGCGAGCTCTCCTATGTATACTTTTATCCTTTTTTGGGCACAGGAGACTACCAATGAAGAAGAGCCCCCACTGGAGTCTTCTTCATGCTTTCAGACTCTCTAAAATTGAAAGCACCATTGAGCACTTACCTTCTCGGGCTCGCCAAAAATCCACAAGATCGTACCACAATGGTGTCCCTAGACACCACCCCACATCAAACAGTTTGGCAGCATTCCCACATTGGGTTGCCTTTGTTCAGAGTACTCTACAATGTGTCTTCCTTGGATCTTATCAGTATCAAAAGTGTCCACCTCCTCTAAGTATTTCCCATCTGCAGCGACATTCCTGGTATTACAGCTATGATCCCATTCCCATGAGTTAAGTTTCATTTGCTACCTGGTCCGCCTTGCCATCATACTCTGAACAAAGGAAGTTTGGGTCTCCCACTCCCCCCCTACCCCTGTTCAATTTTTTTCCTTCCCTACCCTCCCCCCCAATTCAGTGAGTCAGTTCACAGATTGCTCCAAACCTTTCAGTTATCCCTCGCGCTCCTGGTCATGGAAACATCATTTCCTTGACTAGGGGTAGGCCTCCCTCTGTTGATGCCAACACACATATTCCAGAGGATAGACCTAGAGGTCCTTGTACCTTGGTTCCANGAGTCCTTAGTGCCTCTTGGGATGGTTGTTTCTCACGTGCTTGACTTCAACTCCATCATCGCACCGTTGAGATTCGTACAGGGTTTGTTCCACACAGTACTTGGTTGAAGACCCCGGATGTCACCTGACTCTAGAATATTGGTGAGTCCACTCGAGGGATCTAAACAAGTTATGTCCCTTGTGATTTCCGGGTTGCGTTGGAGACAATGTTCAGAAGCCCCAACAGTGCTTCGATATACCTTCATGATTGATACAACATACTTGTACCACAGAGACTCTGTCTCTCAATTAGCGAGTCCACATAGCTATGTACCAGATCCAGTAGATTGTCAGTCACGAAGATATAACATTCCATGAGATTTCCATGGGTCCAATGTACTAGATCAGTATTGTATTCAGCCTCACATAGAGGCAACCATCATTGTAACATCAGTTGTATATGATCAGCTCTTGTATTTTAGAGCATAGATCAAATGATTCTTTTAACATTGTCACGAGCATGGGGATACCCGCCTCATCCATATACAAGTCACACATTTATTGTATCTCACCCATTGATGGGAACCAAATTAATACCAAAACCAAAAGCCACCAGGCCCCAGCCTCGGAAGCACCATCTCTACACAACAAATTCTATGATGTCCGTCGGCCATACGTTGAGCTCTTGCCCTCACACATCAGGGGGCAATCTGTTAACCCAAAAATCCACCACATAGCTCTCAATGGCCTATGCCACCCAAGGACACCATCTCACAACCCCCATTTCAGTCCATAAGACCTTCCATTTGACCCCCACACCTCCAAAAGAGCCCAAGGATGAAGAAAAAGGCTAACCCCCCCCAAAAGAGCCCAAAATAGCCCCCTAGGAGCTAAAGCCCTAAAAAAGGGTCTAAAACCCTAAAATGGGCTAAAGTTAGGGAGGAAGGGGCTAAAGGCCCAAAAAAGGGGCTAAAGCCCTGAGCAAGGGCTTAAAACCCTAAAATCCCTTGGAAAAACTATAAAAGGAGGGTGGGGGGTCACTCTCAAAACACTCCTCACTTGCCTATTGTTATGCTACCCATGGATGCTTTGAGACCTTTGCCTCTCAAACCACCCACATTCCCTCTCCTCCATTTCCATCCCATCAAGCCATTGCTTCCCAACCAAGAGAGAGAGGTGCTCCCATGAGCTAGGGCATGGTGGCCCATTTCCACCCAAGTGAGGTATAACATTTCTTTTCATGTTTGTCTAATTGTTTTTGCTTTCTAACTGTTATTTTTATTTGCAGGTTCTATTGTTGACATTGTTTGCAGGTTTTCCATTATAGTAGCTTAGGTTGCTTGCAGGTTTCAAGGTGGCAGAACCCTAACCCGTTTTCTATAGAGGGGTTCACAAGGGCTTCATCTCCCTCTTTCTTTTCTGTTGTTAGCTCTTAGATCTAGTTTATAGTAGTTTCCATTTGCTTATTCTTGTGTAGATTAGCTTAGTTTAATTCGCTGCTCTGTTTATGCTATTTTCCATTTCATTTTTTTTCCTATTTTCAAAGAGTAGGAACCTACCCTTGTGCCCTATAGGCACATGGGAGCCATTCCTGCTCCTGCAGTGAGGAGAAATCCTCACTACAAGGCCCGTATACTTTTTTATTTTTTATGAAACCATTTGTATTCTCCCAGGTTATCGAATAAGAAGCTTGGGAATATCTAGGGTTAGGGAAGATGAAAGGTCACAGCGCGACGAAAAGAGAGAGTAATAAATAGGGGTGCAGAGTACCATAGAAGGGACTTTTGGCTAGTGAAAAGAATGCTAGACTATTTTGTAAAAGAGCTAACTCTTTTCTAATAAGATTCAAGAAGGATCAATTTGCTAGAACAAAGGCCTGCACAGAGATTTACTTGGAATGTGTGGAATGGATCATGTATAACTATTTATTCTTGCTTATGTACATCATACAGTGAGATTGTTCTAACTTCCTGAAACTAATTCTTTGGATATGAATGGTATTCTGTCTGTATAAATGTCTTTGTAATGAAAGGGTAATAAATGGTTTAATTATATCAGATCTATCTTTGGTATTCTTTTTGCTGTGAATGTGATTATTGTGTTGGAACAACTATCTGTTAGACTTATATGAACATTTTTAGTATATTACTCTAAACTCTAAATTTTCTCCTTACAGGGATCGAATAAATTAGTTTTAGATTTAGATTTAAAGAAGTGATTGATATTCTTGTTCATCAATCACCTGCATTTAGCTTAGGCATCTGCATTTCATTCAAGCAAAAAATTACATAAATGGTGGACCGGGCCGCAACCGGTAAAATATTTAGACAAATTAATCTATGATAGCCGTACTGTAAACTAGACAGATTCCCCACACCAAATGGTGGACAATCTAATTGGGATTGTTTACCGAGGATAATCCCTACTGTCGGTACCTGGGACTTTTCCAGGCATAAACAGATTTGGCACTAGAAGGAGGGCCTGAGCCAGTGCATGGATGGTAGAGGAAACCTGTTTTTCAGAGAAGATTATACTGGAACAACATCTGAAAAGACTTTCCATGAATATTTTATTCCCAAATTCGAAGAACAAGAAAATATAGGTCTTGGGGAAGAAGAATCAGGATGTTTGTACGTTGTCCCATTTGAGGAAGTAGATCAGTTTAGGAGACATACAAGATCCTACGTTAAGAAACTTGGGGGATTTAAAGTTATTCCTACGTTACCTAGAAGGAAAAATTCCAGGAAAATATCCTCATACACTAGGATTCAATTCATGTGGAAAATTTGGAAGAACTAGTAGATCTACCCATCCAAGAAATTGTTCAGCCTCTTGATCAATTGGGTCCAGAATCCCCTGCAGCTTTAGTATTCAGTCAATATCCATAACAATATCCACCTCGAATAATGGTTGGAAATGTTAATAAACCCATATGGATAGCAAGAACACCACTCAACCTGGATGCTCCATTGCATGATTTACCTAAGCACCCAGAAAGAGTATTACCAAAATTTGATCCTGGAAAGGGTGTTTCTACTGAAGATCACTTAAAAAGTTTTTATTTGGATTTGAATATTTTAAATGTTCAATATGAAGATGTTGTTTGAAAAATATTTCCATATAATTTTGAACCTAAATCATCTTCATGGTACTTTAGTTTGCAAGCTGATTCAATAGTAAATTGGGATGGTTTTGAAAAGGCATTATTAGGTAAATTCAGCAACTAGAAAACTGTAGCCACTCTCATGAAAGAATTACTGTCTATGAGGATGGAAAAGAAAGAAAAGGTCCAAGAATTTAATCAGAGATTCACCACTTTATTTAATATCTCTAGTGCTACAACAAAACCAGCTGATGAGCCTCTAGTAGAATATTATACTACAACACTTTATCCACCAATAGCAATGTTTGTAAAAAGGGCTGGTAAAGTTACAATGGTAGAAAACAATGAAGAAGCGAAGAAAGTAGAGGTAGATCTGGATAGTATCGCAAGGCATACTATAGAACCTGAGTTGAAACATACCACAAGCAAAAGGCCTTTGATGTTAACTAAGCCCAAAGAAGAACACTCTAATGAGATAGAAAATGTTGTGGAAATGGTGCAGAAATTGTCAAACAAAATAGTAGACTTGGAAAATGATAAGGGAGCTAGTTGTTATAGAAAGGAATTCAACCCTTATTACAAAAAAGGAAGAGATTGGACAGCCCCAATCACTTGTATATAATTCTGTTGTTTTAAATTTTAATGAAGTAGGCATGGATCATTTCTGTACTTTTCACCAAGAACATCATTATGAAAAAAACTGTCCACAATGGATAAATTCAATGACTCTGGTTATGAATCAATTGTTAGATGCCCAGATGGAAGATCCTAAAGAAGAATCCCAAACTAATGAGCTAGAACAAACAAACAAAGAAACCACTATGGTATTATGGGACTGGGAACCTACTTTTGTGCTAAGTGAAGATGAACCTACTGAGGAAATTCAAATGACATCAGTTAATGTTACGACTAGAAGTAAAGGGTTGGTAGTGGATGAAAGTTTAGTACTGCCTAAACTAAAGAAGATGAAAGAAAACATGAAGAAAATTCTCAGTACTACTCAAATAACAACTAATCCTAATCTGATAAATATAAAAGAGAAAATTCGAGTAGTTAACAAACCAATGAAGAAAGTGATAAATAGATTCGAAGGTACTAGAAAAGGCTTGGTAGAATAGGACATGGGGTATGATATCGTAGAATACATTAAGAAAAAAATAAGCAAATATATCTCTATTCTAACTATGTAACCTTCCTCAACAAAGGAGGAAACTTCTGGAAGCTTTTGATCCACAACCTATTAGCATCCCAGAAGCTATCAGATCTGATACTGAAATTAATAAAGCAAGCATTGGAGGAAAATCTAAATATCAGAATTTTCCTTTTCTGCTGTCATTTGAAATTTTTAATCATAATGTGCATAATTGTTTGGTATATTTTGGAGCTTTGTCAAATGCAATGCCACGTTCAATATGTAGAAAATTAATTGTTAACCCACACCATCTCCATCTCGGATAATTCACCTAGATAGATCTGTTGTTAAAGTAATAAGGGACATGAAAGATGTGTTGATTCGATTATCTCTAGACCCTAGATTTTGCCAATTCATAGATATCATGGTGGTTGATATAATGAAATCCTATGGATTAATATTGAGCAGTGACTTGTCAAATAAAATTAATGGATATTTTGCAACTAATTGGTCTCACATGTGGCTACCATACCAAAATTTTCAAAATCAGATTAAGATACTGAGGGAACCACACATGAAAAATAATGTGACTTAGTTGGAAGGAAAGAATGAACCCATGAATTTATCATCTTCAGTTTTGGGAAATTAATTTTTGGTGCTTGAACCAGAAAATTATCAAGCCAAACAAGTCAGTCAGGAATCATATAGGAAGTCCGATCTCCTTCGATTTTCACGGACTGATGATATTGATTGTAATATAGTAGACTTAGTTACTAATGTAGGAGATGATACTAACATTTCATATTTAGAAGATAGATTTTGGGTTTTGTATTTTGATGTTTCTAAAACACAAGAGGGATCAGGGGATAGTTGTGTCCTTGTTGATCCCGAAAAGAATAAATATTTCCTCTCTTGTAGACTAGAGTTTGAATGCACAAATAATACTGCTGAGTACGAAGCTCCAGTTCAAGGTCTGAAGAAAGCCATTGAATTAGAAGTAAAAAATTTGAAAGTTTTTGGTGATTCTGAGATAGTTATTAGACAAGTAAGAAACAACATTCATTGTTTATCTCCACATATTAAAGGATACCGGTCTGAGGTATGGAATTTGATTATGCACTTCAATTCTTTCAATATAAAAGCTGTACCTAGATTGCAAAACGATGTAGCTAATTTATTAGCTACTTCTACATCTAGATTAGTAGCAACTAATAACAAGTGTTCTATTGAATTGATTTTCAGGCCATCAATACCTGACAATGTTACAAATATGAGGGTATTCGATGACGATGAGAAGATTATCAGTTTTTTGACGAACGAAGAATCTTTTAAAGAATCAATAATTGACGAAGAAGAACATTTGTCAAGTTTACAAAATGAAGATGCAGATAAGGGAAATTTAACACCTAAAGCGATAAGAACCCTCGAATGGATGTTTGATTTGTAGAGTAAATTCTGGAAACCAGCCAATTTGAAGATGAAAAATTCATCAATGTAATATGAGCTGGTAAATCTAGGATCAGAAGCCGAACACAAATAGGTCAATTTTGGAAAATGTTGCTCGTGTAGAGAAATATGTAAGTTCATCAATTTGTTTCAACAATATAAAGACATATTCACCTCGACGTATGAAGATATGAAGACTTATGACACTCGCATCATCCAATATGTGATTCCCTTCAAAACAAGGGAAAAACCTTTTCAGCAACAACTTATAAAGATGCACCCGAAGTTAGAAAATTTGATCCAAAATGAAGTAAAGAAGTTACTAGATGCAAATATCATCTTCAATGTTTGACATTCCGAATGGGTGGCCAATCTAGTCCTGGTTAGAAAAAAGTCACGAGAAATAAGGTTGCATGTTGAATTTAGGAACTTAAACAAAGAATTAGATAAAGATAACTATCCGGTTCCACAAATGGAACAAATTTTACAAATGGTTTCAGGCTCAGAAATGTTCTCCCTATTAGATGGAATTTCAGGTTATAATAAAGTATTAGTGGCCAAAAAGGACCGATTAAAGACAACGTTTCATACAAAGTGGGGAACATTTGCTTATAGAATAATTCCTTTTGGCCTCATGAACACCACAGCCACATTTCAGAGGGACATGGACATTACATTCAGAGGTTTAAGTGGCCACTATGAAGTAGTGTACTTAGATTATGTAATAATTTTCTCCAAGAGAAGAGAATACCATGTTTTTCGCTTGAAACAGATTTTTAACCGCTGTAGAACATATGGTATATCTCTAAACCCAAAGAAGAGCATTTTCATAGTTCATAAAGGAAAATTATTGGGACACATCATTTCAAAGAAGGGAATCTCAATAGATCCAGAAAGATTTTAGGATATAACTCAGATTCCCATGCCCCATAATAAGAAAGCTATGCAATCATTTATGGGCACAATAATTTTTGTTCGGAGGTTTGTCCTAGATTTTGCTCAAATTGTGAAACCTATGCAACAATTGGTGAAGAAAAGTGTACATTTCAAGTGGACTGAAATTGATAATCTACCTTTAAATATATCAAAACAACAATATCTCATTCACCTTCTTTGAGGATTCCAAACTTTGAAAAGGACTTTATTTTATATACCTTTACTTCAGACAACTCTCTCGCAGCATTGCTTACGCAGAAAGGAGAATTGGGAGATGAATACCCAATCTAGTTCATGAGCACTGGATTACAAGGGGATGAATTGAATTACCCAGCCGTGGAAAAACAAGCATATGCAGTTTTCAAGGCAACAAAAAAATTCAGACCCTATATTTTAAAAAATAGAACAAAAGTTATAGTAACTCACCCGACTATTAGGTCTCTTTTTGTGCAGAAAGAATTGGGTGAGTGAAGAGGGAATAGGGTGACTGCCCTATAGGTGTATGACCTGAAATTCAAACCAGCTACCATCATCAAAGGTCAAGGGTTGTGCAAGTTGCTAGCAAAAAATCATGTTGGTAAAGATTTTGATTGTGATAATGAAGCTGGATTGAACTTGACTGATGTATGTCCTATTTTTATTGCTCCCGAATCTTGGTATAGAGATCTGGTGTACTATCTTCAGCAAGGATATATACTGAAGCATTGGAAATCTATGTAAAGAAGGGCGCTTTGTTTGAAGTCAGCCTCCTATCAAATAATGAATGGAGTGTTTAAAAAAAAATTATGATGGAGTTTTTCTCAGATGTCTAGAGAGAGAGGATGCCTCTAAAATAATCAAAGGATTGCATGACGAACCAGCGAGAGGACATTATTATGGTGATACCACAACTCATAATATACTTAGAGCTAGATATTACTAGCCAATGTTTTTTAAATATGCCCATGCGTATGCAAGAAAATGAGATGTATGTCATAGAAGTGGTGGAATATTGTCAAAAGTAGTGGGACCGCTACAAGCTATTACTATTTCATAGCCATTCGATCAACGAGGCATATATGTTATTGGGGAAATAAATCTAAATTATTCATTACAACATTGGTATATCCTTACAGCTAAATATTATTTCACACGATAGTTTGAAGTGATTCCATTGAGAAAAGTGAATGAGGATGTGGTCATCAACTTCCTCTAAGAGAATATTATGACTAGGTTTGGAGTTCCAATTTCCCTTGTTTTTGATAATGCATCTTATTTCTCATCTGTTAAAAAAACTGAGTTTTCTTATGAAAAGGGAATTAAATTACATTACTCAACAAATTATAATCCTCACGGAAATGGTTTAGCAAAATCAACAAATAAGAACCTTATCCTGATTTTGAAGAAAAACGTTATTGAAAATTAGAGAAATTGGCACTCAACTCTTCCAAATGCACTATGGGAAGATAGGGTCACCCCAAATAATTCCTTAGGAGTGTCTCCCTATACTCTGGTATATGGAAAATAAACTATTCCCCCCCCAAACATTCTACTCCCATCCTCGCAGTTAGCTCAAGCCTCAAGGGGTTCCAGCAGTGAAGTTTTACAAGAAAGAATTGACACTTTGTTAAAACTGGAGGAATTACGACAAAAAGAGAAAGATAATTTCAATAAACATCAAGTTATCATCAAAAGATGGTTCGACAAAAGAAAATATAGTACAAGAAACTTTGATGTAGGAGACCTATTTTTGAAATGGGATAATCCGCATGCAGAAAAGGGAAAACACACAAAGATCCAACATTTATGGATTGAACCTTGTATAATCCTTGAAAAGTTAGGACTTGCAACTTACAAGTTGTAAGATTTACAAGGACAGGAAGAAAGTCTTCCTGTAAATGGCCTTTGTATCAAACATTAATTCACTTAAGTTATAGGAACATTTTGTACATATTTCAAACTCTATTTTTCTTGATTCTTTTATTTTGTGTTGGTCACTGTATATGCTAATCAATTATAACTAACACACAGAATGCTCAATATGAATTGTGAACCCAAGGAAGTCTTTTTGTTTCAAATATAATTAGTGCAATCTATGCATAAACACTTAAGTAACTGGTTGAATGAATGAAAGCTTAATTTTCCTACCTATATGCTCAGTCAAACTCTTCTCATGGATAAAGCTAACCTAATTTATCCATATAAGAATTCAGAAATGCATTTACCCTCCTACAATCATTACTCCAACAATTACTGATTTAGAAAGAATTAAGCTAGATGTACTCTTGGAGAAAGTAAACTATGAAAGTATCAAACTACCAGGACTTAGCTAAGATTTGTTTAAATCATCTAGGATGAAAATTATAAATAACAGTAAAGAATCACACCACTTGCAATAATAATCTAACTAGTTCAATAAATTCCAAGAAATACAAGTAACATAAATGAATTAGAGTTGAGCTTGACTGTAATAGCTAATTGGCACACCTTGCATAAAGGGAAACTATCCTACATAGTTGACTGTTACACCACACAATTGTAACTAATCATATTGCAATCATTAACCATAAAAGAAAACACACTTATCAATCATCACTATTGCATCTAACTGTAAATTGCATCTACTGTAATTCCACATCACACAACAAAAATATACTAAGCATCTAATTAACTCGACAATCTCTCTGGGAAGGCGATCCTCGCCTTCAAACAGAGACACCGTGAACTAACAAAAATTAAAACACAAGGATATGAAGAATCCTGCTCCTTGTATTAAAAATAGTGATTCACAGTTACAACTCTTTGTTGCAACTTACACCATCTAATATAAATTAACCAACCCCAGGCTCGGATCGCCTTCCCGTATTTATACATGAATAACATAATTCCAATCAACTAATATCGGGCAGCCATGAAGATATACGATATTTGGGCTACCTTGTTACAACAAGCTGTTACAACTGTGAATAGAATTGAATGAAGATATCCAATATAGGGAGTATTATTACTATGGCTGTTAATGGATCAGAATCAACTGGACGAGAAATGATCTATTTTTTGCAGTGATGCCTTGACTAGCGGAGCGCTGTTGGAGCTGAATTTTGTTGCAGCTACCACATGGGGAGATGATAACTCTATCTCCATTCAACATATGGAACTGGGACTGAAGAGTAATGGCTAGTACCAAATATCCCTTTCTTCTCCAGATTAAGTGGGCTGCTACACATGTGTTCCTCAAGGCTTGGAACTATCTTTATAAAATCAATACATATTAGTGCAATTCAAAAGATAGATTTATAACCATAAAAATATTAGGAATTAATAGAATAAGACAATAATAAATCATACCTGTAAGGATTTAAGCTCAATTTGAGGGAACACATCTATCTAGTGTATGGAAATGAAGTAGGACAAGGAAAAAGATATAATTGGTGTGGTAAAAAAGGGGCTATTCGAGGACCCAACATCTCCCCCCAAATATCTAGTTGCATGTCCTCATGCAACAACTTCCACTATTATGAGTCTGACTCTAAACCTCATTCATGGAGAGAGGAAAAATTGTAGGAACTTTTAGGTAGTTTACCCCCATCCAGATATCCATTACGGGCAGCCCAATATTTCCAACACTACCTCTCTTCTTCCTTAGTCAGTGTATAATCATCCCTGTATGGATTTGCTGGCCACGATATAAGTGGAAACTTGTATTTGAGTCCCATCCAGTGAGGTCCACACTTCTTCATGCAATCAACATATCTTTCCACCCTAGGGAGAGCCTATTTAAAAATTATGAAACAATAAGGGTCCCTTTTCTTTAAAGTTGAAGAAGAAGTTTGCCACCTGTGCTTGCTGCCTTCTAGGGAAATATGTTTCTGTTTGGAGATCTGATTAACACATGTGGAAATAACCTTTCCTTGTAGTTCCCTCAACTGCCGAGTCTTCATAGGACACGTGAGCCTCCTTCCATGGAGCGTAAGGAGAAACCGAGGAGATTGAGGTTCACTCCTAATCCATAGATTGGAGCTAAAATTATTTTGAAATATTGTATGAAAATCATTTTCCCATTGTACATGATTATTAAAAAAAGAGGCAAAGTCTCTCAACTAAACATCTCACAAATAAGGAGCAAGGTTAGAGCGAAGGTCCATGGGAAAATCCATCTCATGCAAATAGAGTTCATTCAATGGATTCTGTTAAGTAAAGCTGCTGGGCCATAAGGGTCTCCAAGAACTGAGTAGAGGGTGTCAACTCATAAGGTCTTCCCTCCTTCAGGGCTTTTAATTTAAACAGGGTCATTTGTTCATACAAGAACACCAGATAGGAGGGAGATGGATATATAGAGCTCATCAATTCTCGAGAGAGAGTGTACATTTGATCTTTTTCTTTCTATATGGATTTGAATTTCTTCAATTCTTTTTTCACCTCCTCCCATCAAAACCTTTGAAAAGTTAACTCCTCTGCCCATTTATCCCTTAATTCTTTGATAGTCCTTCTATATTCAAAAAGGGGAACCATCCCTTCCTGACATCGGTTAGCATGATCTTTCCACTTCTTCACTTCCATATTCAACAGTGAGATATATGCATATTTATCATCATCAGAATCCAAATCAATAATTTCTTGAGAAATTTGCATCCCTACCTTGTCATAAGATGTCTTAGCCTTTTCACCTTGTATCGACAGTGTAACAACTTCCCCTTCCATCAGTTTTGCAGCAGCCTCTATCTGTGTGGCTGCTTCAACAAACAATTTTGGGAATGCTGGTTCTTGTGTGACAATATTCTCTTCCATTAGTGTTGCATCGGCCTCTGTCTGTGTGGCTGCTTCAGCAAAACTTTTTGGGAATGCTAGTTCTTGTTTAAAAACATCCCTCTTCTGAATCTCATCCCAAGAAACTTCAATGTATCCTGAAAAAGGAGACTGATCCAAGAATACGTCAGTATCCCCTGATCGCTGGTATTGCATTTTTTCATCTTCACCTAATTCTAGGTGAGGGATTATGTCAAATTCTAGCTCATTTACATCATTTGGCTCCCTTGCATGTACTTCTTTTCCTTCCTCACTTTCCTGTGCAGGTTATTATGTAGCGAATTCCCACACTATGAATTTATATCCTGCACGGTTAAATATTTCACCACATTTTGGACACACCACTTTTTCCTGTCCTTCACCTCCCTCAGCAGGAGGTGAACCCTCCAAATAATCCGCAGCCTCCACCAATGTATTCAATCTATTCTCTACCTGATTCTTACATTCTTCTTTCCATTTCTCCAATTTATTCTAAAGCATTTGCACCTCTTCTTTCAACAGACCATTCTTATACAAAAGACCCTCAATTTGAGGTTCTTCTGCAACAGGTTCTTGTGGAGCAGCAATTGATCGAGGTGTCAGAATGGGAAATTCAATATTTGCTTCAATGTTTCCCCACTTTACCCACACCGATTCTACCGCAGTAACAGACCCAGTTCTCCTTCTCTTCACCTGCCATGATGACTGAACTTCTTCTTCTTCGATGTGGCACCAGGGTTTCCAATTCTGCGACTGGTATAGAAGGATTATTTCCCAATCCATAATCTTCCCTTGTTTCATCCACCAAAATTTCTTCTTCAATTATAGTCCCCCCCAACTCAGGAGAATATTCAATGTTAAATATCTCCACATCATCTTCTGCCATTCTATATTCCACATCCGCAGCTTCCATTGTCACAACATCTAATGATTCTCTAGTATCAACCATGTATTAACTTTTGCTGCTGAAGCTTCCATAATAACTATTCCCTCTACAGGGTTTGCTGCTGTTGCAGCCTCTTCCAAATATTCCTCATGATCATTTTGATTCTGGTCTATCACTGTTTCATCTTACCCCCCAAATTAAATTGAGGGACTCCGGTCCTCCTCTTTTACTTCAACATCCCCCAACTGTGCAGGTTCCCTGTCCTCCTCTTCTATTTCAACAACCCCAAAACTGTGCAGGTTCCTAAATCATCCCAGGTTGAGCGATAAATTGTGCCCAGGTTCAGTTCTGCTGTGCTAATGCCCTTAAGATGAGTAATTTAATTAGGCCATGGTTGGTAAGAGAAGCAACTAGATGTCAGGTTGTTGTCACAAACCCCACAATGTAATGTAGGGCTTTTAACAAGTAACACGGCATATTGAGTAGATTACCGTGGCGTAGATGAGACACTAAGGGAAATTTAGAGAAGTAGACAGTTTGGTACCTACCTTCACAGGTGATATATTTCTTCAAGAATATTTGTACTTGATTACAAGGCTAGGGTAATGATTCTAGTGCTATCCCATGAACTCCTCGCTGAACATGTTCACTGACTACAAGAAAATCCTACATTGCAGTCGCATTTTGGGTTTTTCGTCCAAACCAACTCCTTCCTACTTGAGGAAAACCAGTAACCTCCACTATAATTGCTTCTGTGACATCTATCCACACACCCCTAACCTCCGAATGGGTGTCAGTAAAATTAAGGATGAACTATAAAGCTATTTCTATGTGAAAACCATTTAGTAGTTGAAAATACTCAGTCCATCCGGTCACTTCAAAAATAGCGAAAACCTCTGCATTCTTACGCAGGCCCCTATGTTCACGAGTTCATGTTTGGCTGGTCTACCCATATCACCTTTCCTTCTTAGTTCTGATAGAAAATCGGGAAATTAAATATTCAGAAGTGGAAGTTGTAGCACAAGAACATTCAATGAACAACCAAGGCCGGGATTGGGTATTTTAGGAAAGTTAATACAACTATGAAAAGTGAATAATTGGCAAGATTTGACACAAATTCGGAAAAAAGGTGACGGTCGTGTAATAAACCCAAGTACCAATTCAGACATATTGATTGATGGTTAAATGGGTACGGGTTTGCTGACGGGTACAAAAGACAAAGCATGATTAATTTCACCATATCCAATTTATGCCTAATCATGAAAATTGTCAGAATCTGTACCTTCGCAATATGAAATTAGTCTTAAGTTTCCATAATGGTTCATCATGTCATCGCAGCCATCAATTGAAAACATAATTGCACATGTTCTATTATGATCTTATCCCCATCACTTTGATCGACAAGTACATCCATGTTGGATGGCACCCGTGGAAAATCAATAGCTGTATTTTCATTCTTAGCGGAATTATGGTTGGAGATGTGAAATGAATTGGAAACCAACAGAGTCACTGACGACGAGATTTATGGAAAAGTATGATGAAGTCACAGCTGTTTTATGGAAAAATATGGAGGAGTCGAAATTGTTTTATGGACAAATTTGGAGGAGTCGCAGCTGTTTTATGGATAAATATGGGGGAGTCCTAGCTGTTTTATGAAAAAATATGGAGGAGTTGCAATTGCGTGAATAAGAAAAATAGGCCAAATATAACAGAGACGCAGCTGGTTTATGGACAAATCATGAGGATTCACAACTGCGAAAATAGGGAAAGTAGGTAGAATTTGTCAGAATCGCAACTGGAAAGTAGGGAAAATACAGTGGAGTCACAACTGCAAAAATAGGAAAAATAGGCAAAATTTGGTGGAGTCATAGCTAGAAAATAGGATGAATCTGGCGGAGTCACAACTGCGAAAAATGAAAAAATAGGTGAAATTTGGCAGAGTTGTAGCTAGAAAATAGGACAAATATGGCGGAGTCACAATTGCGAAAAATGGAAAAATAGGTAGATTTTGGTGGAATTGAACCTGGACAATAGGGAAAATCTGGAGGAGTCACAGCTACGAAAAATGCAAAAATAGGAATATTTTAGTGGAGTCACAGCTGTGAAAAAATGGAAAAATAGGCAGATTTCAGCTGATTATTTGTTGCTGCTGAACTGTTCATGTTTTTCAAGGAGTTATTCAAAATAGGAAAATAGACTAAGGCACCTGCAATCGTTCGGCCCAGTCGCGACTGATGCTCCTCAAGTATATTCCTGTATACATTCTTCAAAAGAAAACTAATCAAGCGTAAAAGAAAAGAAAAACAAAACATCAATTTATTTATGTACAGATTCCTGTGTGGAAATTGTAGTGTTCTTCAAACGTTTACAGGAGTAGAAAACCATTAGCGAATATCGACGTTTGATTTTCATCAATAGTAATTAGGTGGATTGTTCCATTATCAAACACCTTATCTATTTCATAGGGGCCCGACCATATTATACGCAACTTACCTTTAAAATCCCTCTTGAATCTTGAATCATACAATAAGGCCCAATCTCCTTCACATAAGACTTTCTTCTTTATGAACCGATCATGCCACTTGGAACACTACTGCTGAATTAATGCTGTCTGATGCAAAACAGCTGTGTGCTTATCATCAAATCCATTTAACTGATTCAATATATTCCTCTGAGCTTCTGTTAAGTCTAAGTTTTCTTCTGTTGCACCTAGAAATTCCACCACAGCCTATTTTCCTTTCAAAAATCCAGACCTGAGATACCTTGGTTAGCCTTTTTCCACATTTTGGAAGGGCGACACTTTTCTCCAATTTTGACAGAGCGCCGACGGTGCTGTCTGTAGTGGAGCAAGGAGGGCTGGTTCCTCTTTTCTTTGACAACAAATTAGGTCATCTCCTTTACCCCTTCTTCTAGGTGCACTGATAGACCAAAATGAGGAAAACTAATGTTCTGGAAGCTTCCTTGCGAAATCCTCCATGGAGTCAGTTCCTACTTTCTTGGGAGAGGTGGCATTCACCCCCCTCACCTGTTGGGATCACTTCCTCTACATACTTCAAGTTAATCTCATGCATTTTGGGCCTATAAATGAAGCCTTCATGATGTTCGTGAAGGAGGCCAAAGAAAGTACCCTTATGCTGTTGGATTGAAGTCTGATTAAGAGGCAAGATAGAGTTAGCTTGTATGTGGAGAGATCCTCATAGTTGTGGAGGATTGTAGATTCCTTGTAGAGGATAAATCCATCAACATCAAGGCTTGGTTGTACTTTACTGTCTTTCATCATTAATACAAAAGTGTTCCCCTTTCCTATATTTGATGTGTTATTAATTTCAGTTGAATATTATCATATTCCTTGATCACTGATACAGGTAATTGGTTTATCATGATACTCTCACTTTGTGTTTTTGTCTCTTGATCTGTTTTGCAGGTGTTAAACATTGTAAGGACTTTTTGGAACAAGGACAAAGAGACTTAGGTCTGAGGTATAGTTTTTATTTCATGTTGTTCAAATTGATTACTTAAGGAAAGGATATACTACTGTGCTCTATTATTCTACACTTGTACTTTGCAGGGTAGAGGAACAAACAATGTCCGTACCGATTGCATAATTCTTGATAACAAAATTGGTGACCATACTGGGGATTTTCCTAATCCGGTCATATCCTGGGTAGATCCAGTCAGATCTACAAGCATTGGTAACCATATCACTATGAATGTCATTTTCTCTTTCTTTAGTCATTTCAACTGATAAGTTAAGTAATCTATCTTATTGTTCTGATTATTTCCTTTGTTTTGGGAGTGGTGTTCACTCTTTGCAATCTAACTCATTTCATTTTTTTGGTTTCTCCTACAGATCTTAATTTTGTTTTCATCTATTGATCCGTCGGTGCACTCACCTCTGGTTGATAGAGCACCGACCCCTCCATGGTGTTTTTTTTCTTCTGGTCATCCACGTTAACAATGCCTTTCTGTAGTTCACATAGAGCATTAACGATGCCTTACTGTAGTCGAAAAAGAGTGTTGGTGCACCTACAATGGTCTGTTGAAGCATACTTATGTGTGGCAAGGTAGGCCTTTAGACCAGCTGAAAAACATTTTTTATTATTTTTTGTGATTGCTTTTCTCTCTCAAAATTTTTGTGTGGTTTGCTTGATTTTGTATGTTCTGAGTCTGGTGGTTTTGGTGAGTCTGATTCTCACTTGTTGAGCTCGTCTCCGAATCCTTTTACCTTTTTCACTAGTATAAAAGAATAGTGAAAAAATCTTAGTTTTGTATTTTCGTTGAGTGGTTTATTCTTTGAAAATTTCTTTCTTTGAAAAGGAAATATCTAGCCCCTTCTCAAGTCAGTTTGTTTTAAAAGGTGTTTTGTATCTTTTACTTCTCAGAAAATACAAAAAGAGATAGGTTAGTTTTGTATTGTTTATGCTTGGGAAAGCTTCATTTTTGTTTACATGAGTGATCTAGACAAATATATCTTTTTTGTATTGTAGAAAAGTTAATGGTTAGATGCATATTAGAGGCTTAGTTTTCCTTCCAGTTTTCGAGAATTAAAGTGCTTGTTGAAGAAAATTTGTGTTTGAAAGAATTCTCTTTGCAATTTCTTGTTGGGTCTTGCTTTTCAATTGTTTAAAGTGGCATTAGATTTAGTGTGTTTCTTGAAAATAAAAATAAAAAATTGGTCTCTTCCTTTCCCTAGTTAGTTCTCATTGAAGTCAAAAAAGTGCATTACATATAGATTAGATTTGTATTATTGGAGACAACACCTCACAAACATTCACTAATCATCCAGATAAAATAAATGGTAGCTTTAGGTTAAAATTGTATAGAAAGTTGAGTGATAGATTGGTGACGTGTTTCGACATCGTAAAACGTAGGAGCTATCATTTTTTTCCTGCACTGCAACCTGGGACCTACGCAATTCTTCCATGTACCATCGGTATATCAAACAATCTTTCACATACCCTTGAGGTATATAGAAAGGTACTTCACGTACTCGATTGTATATCGAAAGGCCCCTTGTGAACGGTTGTGCATTAGAAAACACTACTATGGATTTGAGCTCCCACATACCTTGCGTATATCAGGAGACCCTACTAGGATTCATTGTCCATTTGAGAAAAACCCTTTGGCAGTCTTTTTTGGAGAAATACAGTGAGAAAAACACTCAGGGAGATTACTATGCATGTGCCATCCATGTATTCAAGTATCTAGGTGAGGGACGGTTGATCCTCCTCGCCGCATTCTACTGTTGGACCCTATGGCATATAGTGAGTTGAACCTTCTTAACAATCCTAGTGAGAGACCGGCTATGTTAAGCCCATCCTATCATTTAAGTCTACTTGCGACCTTTAGCTTGTGTAGGTGTGTTTGTGTGTGTTTTTTCTCTTTTTGACCAGGAGTAGAAAATTTCAGTCGTCACCCTGGCTGAGCAATTTATGAGGTGTATTTCCCATAGATTGCAGGGTTTACCACCTGACTCTCCTCCATCCATGGAAGGACAAGAAGGTGTAGCCATGGAATGACCAGCTTCTGCTCATGCTCCTATAGAAACTACTTCAACTACCGAAACTAGAGAAGATTTCTCTGTCTATAACAATCCTTTGGTCTAATTACCTCCTGAAACTGACACTACCTTTAATTTTCCAATGGAGGGTCAACCATGCTCATCCAAGTGGATTGCTAATCATCCACCTGATGAAACTATAGAGGTAGAGTATGGCCCAAATGCTCCTTTTTGGAGAACATCTCTAGGACAAACCATTGCTGAGTACGGAACTACCACAATAGAGCCAGAGCCAGATATACTTGCTCCTTTAAGGAAAAGGCTTGAGAATGCTCCGTTAAATGAATAATTTTTCTGAGAATCTATCAATTATTCACGCAGGTTGTGCATGTGCAGAAGATTTGAAAAATGCAAAAAATTCAAGGAGGAGAAGTATTTCTCCTCTTCCTTACCCTTCGAGAACCACCCCACCCGGGTATCATGCCCTTTCACCATCGCACATAGATCATATTCCGGAGTCACCCACCCAAAATTTTGTTACTCAGAGTCTGATTTCCACCCCCACCCCTAGTCACAATACATTCTAGACACCCTCTCCTAGTAAAAATTCCTTATCTGTTTCAAACTCTCCAATAGTTTCTACACCTGGGAGAAAAACCCTAGCACAAATTTTGTCATCTACTGGAGGGATTATTTCTAACATGGGGAAAAACTTACCTACTAGACCATCAACAAAAAAATTTCCTCCTCCCAATACCACTACGGTTCTATTTCCTTCTGGTCAGGGGGGACCCTCCTGGGTCCAACCTACTGTTGCTCCACTTTCTTGGGGATATACTTATCCCAGGAATCAACCACCCATGCTTCAACAAGCTTATCAACCAATACTATCGACAGGAGTTTATCCAAGAATGCCTTACCCCAGAAATGATTTTGTGCCTTGGGTCTAACCAAATTGGTCTAATATCCCATCTTATGGAGGAGATTTTGTGAATACTGCTGGAGGATATGGAGGTCCACCTGAAGGACCTTTGAGAGGACCTAGAGGACCCGATGGAATTGGAGGATAGGGAGGATTCAGAGGACCTGGTGGACCATCTGGAGGACCACCACCTGGAGGCCCACTACTTAGAGGGCTGCCATCTAGAGGACCTCCTCCTAGAGGACCCCCACCTGGAGGACCCCCACCTAGAGGACCCCCACCTGGAGGACCAACACCACCACCTCCTCCCAGAGGCCCACACCCTGGAAGCCCATCTCCCTCTGGTGTCCCTCTGTCAGGAGCACCGTCGAATAACCAACAACCTAATTAACCTACCTCATGGGGCATCTTCTATTCCCATTTATCAATTTGCCTATGGTCCTACTGGTTAGTAAATGCCATACCAGTATTACCAATACCCTCAAACCAATCAGAAATTGCCATTTCTGGCTACATTAGATCTGTCCAGATTGATAAATGACCCAATTCATCATGACCCCTCTTGGCCAGCCATTCTGGTCAAGTTATCTTCGGATATACCAAAGTTTGATGGTAAACCTGGTGAGGACCCTAAGAACCATGTGATGCCATTTCATTTATGGTGTTCATCAAATTCTTTGATGGATGACTTGATCTGTTCGCGATTATTTCAAAGAACCCTCACAGGAATTGCTTCAAAATGGTATATAGAGCTACCACAACTCTCTTTCAGGGATTTCATGGCTTTAGCAATGGCATTCTTAATGCACTTTCAGTTACCAATCCGGTATGAAACAGCTACAAACATGTTGACCTCTCCTCGTCAAACTACATCAACCCATATCTATGATCATATCCATGAATGGAGAAGAATACGTAGGTTAATCAAGGCTCCTATTCTTGATCAGTTACTTGCCAATTGGTTTACAAAGTATTTACTTCCACCCATTGCTAGAGATGTTTCCATGGGAGGCACTATAATCGAGGATCAGGCTATTAGCCATGCTCAGTACCTAGACTTGGTATATTCGCTACCACAACTCTCTTTCAGGGATTTCATGGCTTTAGCAATGGCATTCTTAATGCACTTTCAGTTACCAATCCGGTATGAAACAGGTATAGACATGTTGACCTCCCCTCATCAAACTACATCAACCCATATCTATGATCATATCCATGAATGGAGAAGAAGACGTAGGTTAATCAAGGCTCCTATTCTTGATCAGTTACTTGCCAATTGGTTTACAAAGTATTTACTCCCACCCATTGCTAGAGATGTTTCCATGGGAGGCACTATAACCGAGGATCAGGCTATTAGCCATGCTCAGTACCTAGACTTGGTATATTCCCAGTCTGGTACTTTGTATGATTTAATTACCCATGTTCCTCAGCCCACAACTGATCCATCAAGACCCACAATTGAACCACCTTCCAATGGTATACTTGGTTCAGTTCAAGCACAAACAACGACAAAATATTCCAAGAAGCAAACCCAAACTGCCACACCAACAAATCAACCAGCACCATCCTCCAAAACTGCACCCTCTCTTGTTGCTTCCACCGAAGTAAACTTAGTTCAGTCCACTGAATCTTCAGGTGGAAATAATAAAGGAAAGAATAAATCGAAAAAACCTGACAATCAATAGGAAAGTAACAAACCACAAACCCCTAATGCTGATTCTAAAGGAAAAAGAAAGGTAAAATATCCTTGTCTAATCTATGGAAGTGACCATTTCACCAAAGAATGTCCTCGTCACGAGGAAATTAACAAAATTTTGAAAATTTCACCTACCCCAATAGTGCTCAAAGATCCTTTCCCCTCCCAACAACAATTGATTGATCACCAATCCTTGCATGGGGCCTATTCATCCATTGATGAAGTGAAAATGATGTAGTGAAATGATTAACTTAAATACAAGAGCACATAACTATGACCTTCCTCCAGAGAAGAAACATGATGATGTTTCATCTGAAAAAACTTCATATTCCACACCTCCTCCTAGTAATGGTCTTCACATTCAAAAACATATGTCTGGAGCAGTTTGTTTCCCACCCAAGAGTACTCTTCATAAGTCCATTATCAGTCCTAACGCATGTGCTACCAAATATTATAACATTGTAGAAGATTTGGCTCAAGCACCATGCGTTATGTCGATCCTAGAAGTACTCCAAACTTGTCCCACCCAGCGAAAAAATTTGCTTACAGCATTTTGAGCTATGGATCTTGAAAATAGTAACATCATCACCTTCAAACTGGATGATTTCAAAACTAGGTTCTCACATCAGCTGGATTTCCAGATAACCACTAAAATTTATGGAAAGAACATCCGTCATACCATTTTGGATTAGGGGGCCTCTACTTCAGTCATGTATCTATCTTGTTGGAGAGCCATTGGTTCTCTTGAGATCAATCGTTCACCTACCACACTCAAGGATTTTTATGGTTGTGGCTTTCAAGCCTATGGATTATTTCCTGCTATCCAAGTTGAACTGGGGGGTAGATCAATCTCCATTCATATTGAATTGGTTGATGCTCCTTTGGATTAGAACCTACTCCTAGGTTGTAACTGGTTTTATGCTATGCAAGCTGTAGCATAGATCATTTTTTGGATAGTCCAGTTCCCATTCCAAGGAAGGATTGTCACCATAGATCAGCTAGATTTCATTACACCTAGTGTTATCACCATTGATGCAAACAACATTCTGCTTTTGAATACCCCACATTATCAGAGCATAGGATTCATCCTTTTAAAGACTCTTCACTAATGGGAGTCTTTCCATTGTCAAATCCCCCTCCTACGTCAGAAGCTGCATCAATTAATATGATTTATAACCCTATCAGGGACAAAGGAAAATCAATTGTCGAATCAACATCGCTTACCCCTTTTGAAGAAGTTTGTAATGCCATACAGTCCACTAGTGACCCTACCATCAATGACCATTTGTTGGTGGCCTCATACCTTTATCACTTGCCATATTGGCTAGAAAGCCCCCCCCCATATCTAGATTATCTATCACATATACTTCCTACAGATGAATCCATTATGGAATTTATGTCATTAGATGAGATTCCTTGGAAAGAACATCATCATCGATCCTCTTTCCTTCCCCCTTTCCATATGGTAGAAGAGAAATTCGTATCTGTAGTTTCATTTGATATAGTCATGGACCCTCAGTCTCCGATCCTCACTCGTAATTTTGAGTCTGAAGGAAATATATGCAATATTACTAAAACTATGCCCTTGGACATATCAGTGCAACCAGGTGCTTTAGAGAAAATTTACATAGGAAAGAACTCTTCACCTTTTGAGATTTAGTAATATACATCCTTATTCAAGTAATTTTGAGATGTCTTCACTTGGACATATGAAGAAATGACAGGAATTGATCCCTCCATTGTTGTCCATGAAATCAAAACCTACCTTGGTGCTAAGCCAGTCTACCAGAAACTACGCTAGGTGTACACCAGGTACATCCACGAAAAGAAGCAGCCATTAAGGAATAATTTGGGAAACTCTTGAAGGATGGTTTCATTTACCCTGTGCCTTTAATTGAATGGGTGTCCAATATAGTTCAGGTGAACAAAAAGCAGGGAACTATTAGGGTTTGTATCGACTTTAGGGACCTAAATCAGGCTTATCCAAAAGACAATTTCCCCACCCCCTATATCGATCAAATAATTGATACAGTGTGCCAGAAGCGTCAAATTTTCATTTATGTATGGTTTTTCGTGCTACAATCAGATTGAAATTCTCCCTTCATACCAACATAAGACGACATTTATTTTCCCATGGGGGACCTTTGCCTACCGCAAATTACCTTTTGGCTTGAAGAATGCTGGTGCTATATTTCAACGTGCCATGTCATATGCCTTTCATGATATTAAACAAGTTATGGAACCTCATCTTGACGACCTACCTGCCCATTCTAAGCAGCGGGATTTGCATGTCGATCATATGAGAGCTATTTTCCTTAGATGTCATTATTTCAATATTCATTTGAACCCTCACAAATGCGTTTTCTATGTCGAAAATGGCTGACTGCTTGGTCTCATTGTCTCTAAAGATGGAATATGTATTGATCCTTTGAATATCGAAGCTATCATGGCCCCACTCGATCCTATGAATGCAATTGAACTCCAAAGTTTGCAAGGGAAGGAAATTTTTTTACGTCCTTTTGTCTGTAATTACGTGGAGAGGACACATGGTTTCATGAGGTTGCTTAAAAAGGATACACCTTTTTTCTAGGATGATTTCACATAGCGTGCGTTTGACAATATCAAACATGTCCTTACCCATGCACTTGTGTTGCAGCCACTTGATTATACTAAGGACTATTCCTTGTATCTGGCTGCATCCTTGTCTACTATAGACATGGTCCTTGTTCAAACATATGAACACGACCAGGAACATGTGATCTACTATGCCAATAAGAGTCTTCTAGACTCCAAAACCCGATATTCACATGTGGAGAAACTTGCTCTGGCCACAGTAATCACGGTCCATAAGTTCTGTCACTATATTTTTCTTTGCACCACTACTGTTTATGATGACTCTAACCCCATGTACTACGTTCTGACATGTCAAGTACTTGGGGGAAAATACTCACGATGGATCGTCACCCTCCAGGAAGTTGAGTTGGAGTTTGCTAAAACTACTTCTAAGAAGTCTCTTGTTTTTGCTGAGCTCATATGTGACCTTCCCCGTATTACAGAGAATATAGATCCCATCGATTCATTACCTAATGAATCCTTGTTTCTCATTAGTACAACTGATCCTTGGTATGGAGATATCATTTTGTATTTCCAGACTCTACGATATCAACCCGTTGCTAATCGTGATGAACATCATCGCATCTGCCACCAGGATAAATACTATCTTATTCTGAATGATACTTTATACCACCGTGGTGTTGATTCAATATTATGACGTTGCCTTACACATGAGGAGGCTGAAATTGTTTTGAATGACTGTCACTCTGGGGCTTGTGGTGGTCATCTCTCTAGGTTGGCTACTACCCGGAAAATCTTGCGGGCAGGGTATTTCTGGCCCTGAATTTTCAAAGATTGTATTGAAATGGTTAAGAAATGCCCGCCATGTCAAATGTTTACTACCAAAACGTGCACCCATCCAGCTTCGCTCCATCCTGTTGTAGCAGTTGGCCATTTTTCAAAATGGGGCATTGAATTCATGCATTGTAGACCTACCTCATCCTGGGGGCATGCCCACATATATTGAAGACAAAAAAATAACTGCATTGTTCTTATTTAACCATATCATCACTAGGTTCGGGATCCCTAGGGCCATAGTGACCGATCATGGGTCACATTTTCAGAACAAAATGATGGAAGAGCTTAGTGCAAAGTTAGGGTTTTGTCATGACAACTCTACGCTTTACTA
>LPNX011154815.1:403477-643026 GCA_001517045.1 Pseudotsuga menziesii | reverse complement strand
GATTGTTTATTTCTATTGCATATTGGAGAAGATTGATTTCTGGAGTCTAGCTGTCTGTTGTGGTACCCCAAGCCATAGGAATTTCTCTCCGTAACACTACCCCCATGCTAATGGCTCGGTTGAAGCAATAAATAAGGTATTAAAAACTATGCTTCAGTGATTGGTAGGGAAGGCCAAATCAAAATGGCACTTGCAACTATTTTCTGCACTTTGGGCCTATAGGACTACTGTGAAGAATTCCACCGATTTTACACATTTTCAACTAGTATACGGGTTAGAAGAAACTCTCCCGATAGAATGTGAGATCTCTTCTCTAAAACTTGCTGTAAAACGTTTTCCTAACACCACTACAGAAGAGAAACGATTTTTGTATCTAAATAAACTTGATGAAACTCACCACGATGCTGCTTTATCTAATGAGTCCCATAAATGGTGGTTGAAATCCCAATATGACATAACCATTCAGCCCCGCTCTTTCAATGAAGGAGATCTGGTCTTGACTTATGACTAGAAGCATGATAAGCTAGGGGCAGGAAAATTCGAATCTATGTGGCATGGGCCTTACATTATCAGTCGTGTTTTGGAAAAGGGTGCATATGAGTTAGTAGACTACGAGAGGATACCCCTGGGTGAGCCCCATAACGAGCTCTACCTTAAAATATACTATACCTAGGTCATCTAGCATAGGCTTTTTGTAAATATTGTTTATAGTTTGCTATGTGTCTTATTTTGAAAGTGTGGTTTTTGTGTGATTTAATATGTGTTTTTCAAAACTCTACTTATGTATGTCTTATGTGTAATGGACATATGACTACTTTTACCGGTTTTGCGGACGGTGTTAATCGCTATACACTGAACCTTGCATCAACATCTTGGGTACTGTAGTCTCCTACAGGTGATCTGGTGAGTTCAGGGGGTGTTTGCTTAGGTCCCTCCACCAACAATCTAGCAGAATATCATGCGGTGATTGGATTGTTGACAGAAGCCCTAGCTAGTGATGTAAGGGAGATTAGGGTTTACCTAGACTCCGACATAGTTGTTCAACAACTTAACCCGGCTTACATCATCTGAAATCCTCTACTCCTTCATACATTCCAAAGGGTTAGACTCTTAGAGAGGTCTTTTGAGCAAGTTACATATCAACACGTTTCAAGACATTTGAATGTTGTTTCATATTCCCTAGCTAATTATGTCTTAGATTGGTATATTTCGCATAATTAAAAGTCCATTTGTACCATAATAACATGCATGTAAATTCATAAGTAGGAAATCATTTCACACATCACATTTCTTGCACACACAACTGTAAATAAAAAGTTTGTCATATATATATAAAACTGTAAGACTGAAAACAAAATTGGGCTGAAACATCAAGCTTTCAGTGCCCTTAAATTTCAGTATTGTAACAATTTCAAAATATACATATATAGGGAAAAATTTGAAGCTTTGAAGCTTTCAGTATACATATACAAAAGTGGAAAATCCCTGTAGACTAGTCACCATCCTGGCGGTGCTCGTGATAGCATATAATGGCTTGAGCCATTCTCCGTAGTAGCTTGGAAAACCATCCAGAGACCCCTGCATTATGGCGCTGGTAACACCTAGGTAGCTCATTGGTAGTCACATTAGGAATCCCTATAGTTAAACATTGTAGGTTCTCCTCCAAACATCCAAGCTCCTCATCTGCCTCAGAGCGATAAGATACCATATCCCTGGTTCTTTCTTGCCTCTCAATATGAGACATACCAGTTGGATGTACTGATCCAATGTTTGCATAAAACTGTTTCCACTTGTCTCAATAATACAAATAAAAATGAAATAAACTTGAAAAGATTAAAAACATGATGAATAGTGTCTTTTTTACCTCGGTCATCCCACTCCTCCCCCTTAGGAAGTACGAGCTCCGGGTCATCGCGGAAATCTTCCCCCTCATAGGAATAATCCTTGATCATGAGTAGCTGGCCCCTCAAATAGCGAACAAAACAGAAATTCAACCCAAAATCTGACACCTTGCATGTCTGAAATTCGACACTTCTCTGTCGCATCTTCGACACATGCACTTTATTTTTTATTTTTTATTTTTTATTCCTTCCATTGGTGGCATAACATCAGATATTTAACGTGATACCAAAGTCGGCCTAAGATCCGATGCCACCATGGTGTCGCCTATTCTACAGTTATTTGTTTCAAAGTGTCACTAAAAACTTGCACAAACCGTCGAATATCTGATGCCTATTGACACTTGAAGGGTCGAACTTCCGATGGATGAAGTGTCGGAGTCATGGCAACGTCGTCGATGTTTTTTTTGGAAAGCATCGAATATTTGACACCTATCGACACTTGAAGGGTCAGTCTTTTGACGGGCTGAAGTGTTGGAGTCATGGAAATGCCATCAGTGTTTTCCTGAAAGTGTCGAATATTTGACGAGAGAGGTGTCGGAGGTTCAATAAAAATCTTTGGCTGACCATCGGCTGAAGGTGTCAGATATTTAACAAAAGCATCGGAACACTGTCAAAAAAGTGATGCCTGGTGGTAGATTTAACAAAATTTTTTTGATAGGTTTCCATTCAGGAAGCAGTGTAGTGTAGTTCACTTAAACATGTAGTAACAGTGGTAACATTTGAATGTCCTGAACACACGAATCTTTTGTGGTTGCTCATAATGAGGAATGTATAAGTTGATGACTTCTAGAGTACTTATAGTTTTGCATGAAAGTTGAAACCACCAGGTGCAAGCCCAACCTGAATAAAAGGTAAAGACATTGTGTAAGTTGGATTTTACAATTATTATGACATTCATAAACATGAAAGCAATTAGAGACTTCTCTGGATAAAAAGAAAGTAAAGGCTTACATTCTAACAGTCAACATGAGCAAAGTTGCTTCACTAATATCTATGAGAAATTGATCAGTATCCCAACCTAGACATGTTGAATACAAAAATATAAAATATTAGCTCAGAAAGGGATGTGATCCATTCTTAGAAAGTGGAAACTTATGAATTCAATCAAACAAAACAATACTATAATCCCCATTACCTGTCTGGGCATCTCCAATGTTTGCATCAATATTACCAAAATTCCCCTGATTCATTCATCGATGAAGCTCTTAGATGGTTTCACCACCTAGCATTGAATCTATTAATCACTTCCAACAAATCATAGATTCCTTTGTTGGACACTTTGACATAGCTAGACCTATGATATTGGCATGGAAATTTTGTTCAACATAAAATATAGGGATGATGAATCACTGTTTCATTATTACTTGTTGCAGTTGCAACTATTTCCCAAAATTCAAATTTTTTTGGGACCCTCCTGTAATTCATTTTTGCTCAGTTTTTGGTTTTGCCCGATGTTTGAATAAGGTTTACTTTTATATAGGAATTGTTTTAATGTTTGAATTAATTTTTCTTTGCCATCGGAATTTTGTTGGATTTTGAGTCGAGAGTCTAGTTGTCTGCGCGTCCACCATTGCGGAAAAGAACCGGACATCAAGTTCGAGGTCAAATGTTGGTCTCCGATGTATTTTTTCTTTATCGACGTGATTTTTGAAATTCCGTCAGAACCTTTGTCTATTCGTCTTCCGCTATTGCGGAAGGGGATCTACGAAATGGTCCGAAGGATGTTTCATCCTCTTCCGATCATTCGCCGTTTTATTCCGCCGGCCTTTGGTTCTTGTCAACTCTCGTCGTTGTGGCTCTAGAAAGAGCTTGGTTTCCAATGGTTTGATTTTTATTGTCTGCTTGATTGATATTTTTGCTTGATTCATATTTTGACTCCGATTTCACTGGTCTGCAGAACTCGTTTCTTTTACGGGTTCGCCGTTTTGGCTCTCTAATCATCTGTTGATTCGAAGCCTCAGTCTCACGATTTGCGATGTGAGTTTGTTTTGTTCCACTCCCGGCACCATTGCGGGTCTCCTCACCATTTTATCATCCGTCGTTGCAGAGGCAATATTAACTTGGCCGCCGAGCCCCTAAGCCTTTTGCCGCCCGATGAATTTATTTTTCCCGCCGATTATAGTTGACCGGGGCGTATATATAGTGGGGTTTGGGGGTTTATTATTTTATCGTTATTTTGGACTTTTCTTTGTGCTGTCATTTTCGCTCGAGCAGACCAAGATTCTCGCTGTCAGTACCTTCAATCCTAGGTGGCTCCGCTATGGAATTTCAATGGTTTTCCTCCACCAGTCACACAACATAGTGCCAGGTAGGCCCTTGTGCCCTTTCTCTGTGTCATTTTATTGTTCGAACTTTTTTGCTGTCTCTATGGTTAGTACATGAGTTTCCCATCTCGGCTTGTATTTATTCTCGAGTCAACTAGCAGTGCTTCCCATTGGCTGGTTTTTAGTTTTTTGATGATGACCTCCGCAGCCGTTGAGGTTTTGCAGACTGCATTTGACTGCTGGGGAAACCGGTGCAAACGGCCGTTACGCTGTCCGCACTAGTTTCCCCCAGTTTGCATATGGTGATCCGGGGAGGTGTTTCGTGTTTTCTTCCATGAGGCCGTGATGATTGGTTCCACAGTTCGGCTGCCCTTATCTTCACAAACCAGGACCTCTTTGTTGTTTTACTTCCCGCTTAGGGTGACCCTGTTCAGTTTCGAATCCGAACCCTGAATCGGTCTAAGATAGAATCACATTACCCAGTCGGACCGTGAAGTGAGCATTTACAATATTCTAGTGTGCTATCACTTGCAGCGTCCTCACTTGAGGCTAGTTAGTTTAGGTGCCTTTTGTATTTCGCGTAGTGTGCAGGTCATGGCGCCGAGAGGGGGTTCAGGACTGTTTTGATTTTGACGAAGGCCATGTTTTTCTAAATCCAAACTTTGTTGGGCATGAGCTAGTTTTAGTTTTTGGGCAAGAGCATTTGGTTTTGAACATTGTTTGCTTATTTTTCATAGCTGCACTCATGTTTAGCACAGATGAGGTAAAATTCTTATACTGTTGTCTTTATCTTTAAATGTTATCCGGAAATGACCTAACAGAACCTAAAATACATTTACGTACATGGCAGGGAAATTCCTCAGAACTCAAGATGTCTAAATGTCAGAAGAAGAAGGCTCCCATGGTCGAAGAGGAACCCAAAGTCAAAGTTGTTACCAGAGTCGAATATACTTACGAGGACACCAAATGCGTAGTTGGTGTGGAGCCCGAATATCAGTAGGGGGAATTTATAGATTGATAATGCGCTGAGAAGTGCCTGACATAGGTTTTGAAGAAGAAACCATCTATGCCAATATAGAAAGGTCTTCACTAATGAAAATTGCTACCAGATCTGAGTTGTTTCCCTGCTCAGAGGTGATTGGGTGGATTCTGCCCAGGGCAGATGTGACCACCATGATTTTGGAAAATGTTGCTAAACAGGGTTATGCTGCTTATAGCCTTGGGTATGTGGCACTGGCCTATCATTTACCAGAAGCACAGGTGTACTTAACTGAGGATTGGCTGAAAGCAATCAAGATGGACCTAATCGAGACACTAAAGAGTATGCTCATGCCTGGAAAAAACTTTAGGACTAGGACGACCAATGAATATGACACTGCAAGTCTAAGAAACCCTTACAGGTTCATCACCCTGATGTTGAACAAGATTTTCGGGAGGGCCCACGGTAAAAGCTTCAAATTGGAGTGGGTGTCTATCATTTTCTATGTTGCAACATAGGGGACTATGTTTAACTGGGCCAACATTGTATCCAACAACCTCTCTTCATACATTGCATCAACATTAGGAGGGGTGTTCCAAAAGAGATAAAAGTTCTACATGAGATCCATACTGATTGATTGCATACTATGCAACCAACCCTTCCCCAATATTAGGTGTATCTGGGACAAAGAAAGAACACCAGTTTACTCAGCATACAAGCCACTGTGGGCCCACAAATACCACAGTCACTACAAAGAAGTGTGTGAACATTTCATCATGCCCTTGTATACCCTGATTTTCTTGAAAGAGTGCAACTGCATGTCGGAGGAGGCATTGCAGGTGATTGAAGAGTATGCAGACTATTACTTGACTGAAGATGGACTATATTTCAGAATGTTTGGATGCTCTAGAGCACCCTCACTACTGCCTAAGTATGGCACAGACTATGTAGTCCACAAAGAGGCAGTTAGACAAGTGTTTTTAGATGGCATAGGGAGCTTTCTATTTGAACATAAGAAAGCAGCATACCCTCCTTTTCCATTCAAATTGGGAAGCTACAAATTTACTAGGGTGAATAAAGCTGATGAATTCATGGAAGAGTTGGAGAAATTCCATTTTGGGGAAATGCGTTTCCGTAGGAATGACTCCCGGAATAAGGTTGTAGAGCACTGTAAAGAGGCGACTGTACATTTTGAATACACTAGCCACTGGGACAGACAAGAGTCCATTTTCCACAGTGCACAAAATATGATAGTTTTAAGAAGAAGGTTCAAGAAGAAAATCACCACCAAAGGTGGAAAAGGACAAGATGAGCAAGCAAAGGCCAAGGAGGAGGAAACTAGAAAAAGGAATGAAGATGCTAGGAGACTAGCACAGGAGGATGAAGGCTGGCTCAAAGGAGAAGAGGAAGAAAAGAGAAGAGCTGCACAAGAAGCAGCTAGAAAGGAAGAAGAAGCTGCCAAAAGTGAAGAAGAAGAAAAGAAAAGAAAGATGGATGCGGAGTTGAAGAAGCAGGAAGCAGCCAAGCTAAAGCTAACAGAGATCGCGACAGAGCAATCAAATTCTGACATAGCAGACAGTCAGGCTCAGGACTTGGTGAACCCTGACATTCAAGATCCTAAGATAGCTCCTGCCAGCACAACAGGATAGGCTATGGGCCCCACCCTTAGGTTGATTCCCTTTGAGCAGAAGAAAGGGGAGGAGGTACCAGATTTTAATACTATCTTTTATGATAACGAAAGGAAAAGGATAGTAAAGAGGACCAAGAGAAAGGTCGAGACTGGGGGGAAATATGGTAAAATGATAAATGATAAAACTATCATATATGGGATAGAAAAAGACCCCAGGTTCACTATCAAAGCAGGGGATGCATTGATCCATGCTTCTAAGGACAATGTAGATAAAATAATGACTGATCTTGAGTAGTCAAAGAAGTCCTCTTCCCAGCTCAAAGATACCCTGAGAAAGGAAAGAAAATAAAATAATAGGTTAAAGAGAAAGTTTGAAGACATACAAAAGGAAATCAAGTCTTCAAAAGATGAGCTTCAGGTCCTCCAGATAGAGAAGAGATCTATGGAGACCACCCAAGAATGTCTGGAGAAAGTGCAGCAGGAATATCAGGAGTTGAGGGCAGAAAAGGAGCAACTGCTGAGAAGGATAGGGGAGTTGGAGCTGTAGAAGACTACCTTGGAGGAATCGGAGAGGCAGACTCAGGGGAAAAATGCAGAGCTCAAAGCAGAGATTACCTCGTTGATAGTAGCTCTAGAAGAGGCCAAGGAACAACAGGTCATTCTTCAGCCTTTCAAGGAGCACTTTCTGGCACAAAGAAGAAAAATGCACCAGCTACAGGTGGCCATTGAGGAAGAGCGGTGCAAGGTATTGTAGGTGGATAATTGACTGGAAGAGATTTTGGAAACCTCTTCTTATTTTGTGGATAGATTGCAAGACATTTTAGAAGTCCCGACAAGAAGGATGGTGATATTAGAAGTGAATGAAGAAACCCCTGCAAAGCTACCATCAAAAGATCAACAAGCCCTAAGGCAAGACTATGATTTATTGGAGTTTGCCATAAACACAGTCGAGGAATTCAAGAAGGCTGTCAAGAAGACAAAGGGGGCTTGTGTAGAGTTTTTCAAGAGACTCTTGATCACTTATAATCGCTGTCAGGTTGAGGATGGACATAAAATGGATACCTTTCAAGACCATGGCCTGTTTTTGGAAATTTTGCAAAGGAGATATCAGGAAGACAAACAAAGGATACAGCATATTAAAGCGTTAGGTGAGTAGACCCTAAAGAATGAAGTAGATCATGCCATGGTTAGTGTGCAGTTATTAGAATATCAACTTCACCTGAGCACAGCTAGAATATAAGTAATACGAAATCATGCTGCTAAGTTCGAAATAAATATTCGTTTCTTGGAACCTTCTGAATTCGAAAGTATTGCCTCGGAGGCTTCAACATGGAAGAAATTTTTAAATTGTCAAGCGGGACCCTCTTCATGACCATTTTGTCCATTTTATTGTAATATTTCGTAAATTTTATCAACACTAAATGAAAGTAAATTTTGGGAGACAAAGAGTTGGGGAAGCCTAAGAGTCATTTCGTGGGCAGCCCAACAGTTTTTTTCTTTTGTATAAATATAGAAAATCTAGACAAGAGACATGACTTTTTCCCAGTTAGATTGGAGGACCTATTGTAAGAAGAACTATTTCCTTTTGCAATAAAAAATTACAGTTTGCCTGTTGGAGAAATCTTGGTGGAATGTTCAAATATTATGCTATGGATTTGTTGAAGAGGAACTATTTCATTTTCAGCGTTTTTTCCATTAACTGTGAGATCGTTCTAAATCTTTGAACCTAAGTTCAGACCTGAATGATCTCTGGTTTATTTTATAAAAAAATTCCACTATGAGTGATGAATGTTGTTCATAAGCAATTGGCTATCTGGTTGTTTAAATATCTTTAAATGTTCTTGTGTTTTGAAGGAAGCATCAGCTATCTGTGATTTCTTTTTTATAATGCATGCACAAAATACATTGCTCATTAATAAGTAATAATATTGCTCCCTAGGGATAGGTTAGGTAGTTAGTTTTAATTTCTTACTGTGTGTGTGATTTAGATGCATGAGAGTCTAAGACGAGAGGTAATAACCTGTGCATCACATTGTGAATACTCCTTGCATTCTCTATCAATCTGCATCTTAGATAGGCACTTGCATATCATACTTTAAGTTAAAAAATACAAAAATATATACGGTGGACCGGGCCGCAACTGGTAAAAACTTCATTTTTGATACTTGACCTATGGTAGCCGGACCGCAAACCGGACGGATTCCCTACACCAAACAGTCATGGGCTAGTTGGGAACGTTGACTGGGGAGAATCCCTTGCTGTTGTTGCCTATGAATTTCCAGGCCTGAATAGTTTCTGGCGCTAGAAGGAGGGCCGCTAGTGTATGGTTGGATGAGGAAACCCATTTTCTCGAAATATCCCTACTAGTGATAAGTTTGAAAGGATTTTTTGTCCTAATTCAAATACTCAAGAGAATAGGGAACATCTGTTTGCTGTGGACAACCAAGTGATAGATGATCTGAGAAGACACACTAGGGCATATGTGAAGAATATTGGAGGATTACCAATTATCCTTGATTTTCCTAGAAGAGAATATAAAAGGAGAGAACGTCCCATACTGGAAGACTCAGTGCTGGTTGGAGTTTTGGAAGAACTTGTAGAAACTGCCTTACAGGAGGTGGTTCAGCCTTTGAATCAAGTGGGCCCAGAGACACCTTACTGTTCACCTGTTCATACTCCTGTTCATTCACCACCTCACTCTCCACCGAGACTCATGGTAGGCGTAAACGCAAATCAGCTACCCAACCCACCGAATCCACCACCGGCTTGGAAAGCTAGGTCGCCTTTAAACCTAACACCTCCGTTGCATGACTTACCTCAAGCCTTTGAGAAGATGCTGCCTAATTTTGATCCAAATGAGAAGGTGCTAGTTGATGAACATTTACAAATTTTTTATTTGGTAGTAGAAGGATTAAGGGCTGGGGAGCATGAGGATGTAGTTTGTAGACTTTTCCCACACACCCTTAAAGGTGCAGCAGCATCATGGTATTTTGGTTTGCCTGCAAACTCGATCCCATACTGGGATACTTTTGAAAGGATTTTTAGAAGTAAGTATGCAGCCCAAAAGATGCATGCAGCACTAATGAAGGGTTTGGGTGCTTTGAAAAAAGAAAGGAGGGAGAAAGTACACAATTTCACTCAAAGATTTTCTGCTTACCTTAAGAATTTCTCTGCAACTGATAAGCCTTCTGATAAAGTTCCGATTGAATAATATACCTCAGCTTTAGGTCCAGATTTGGCTATGTTCACAAAATCTCAAGTTAAGCATACGTTAGCTGAGACTTATGAAGAAGCAGAAAGAGTAGAGGCCGAGAAGGAAAGTATAGAAGATTATCCTTAACAATCTAGAGAAAAAACGTCCGAAAAGAAAACCTTATTGCTGTCTAAACCTAAAGAGGGGAAATCACATGATTTTGAGGGAATGTTAAAGATGATGCAAAAGCTGTCCAACATAATAATAGATCTGGAGAAGGAGAAAGAAGCTCAGAAAGCTTATAAGCCTTATTACAAAAAAAGGGAAGATAACAACCAATACAAGACCCCTCCACATGGTTCAGCATCAATGAATCTGACAGAGGTAGGTAAGGATGATTTCTGTACTTTCCACCAACAACCTAATTCTAAAAATAATTTTCCACAATGGCTAAACTCAATGACATTGGTAATGAATCAGCTCTTGGACTCTAAATTGACCGAGGATAGTGATGAATATGAAAAGGGTAAAAAGACCTTAGAAAAACAAGAAAATGATGCCATGTTTTTATGGGATTGCATCTCATTGTTTGACACTGAGAAAAGTACTTTTAAACCTGAGAATACACCAACGACATCAAAATACATGAAGTTGGTAAATAAAGACGATGCAATAATCTCAAAAATCAAGAAGTTGCAAAAGAATGTTAGAAAACAGCCAAAGAACAATGTTGAAGACAAAGTGCCCGAAATTACCGTTGTCAGCCAAGATATGGAGAAAATCAATAAGCCTGATAAGCCTATGGAAGAACGAGTAGAGGTTAACGAAGAAAATACTGAAAAACTTGGAGAGCCGGAGGAAGAGACACCCACTGAAAATCAACCTGCGGAGGAAGATGTCGAATCAATTGGGGAAGAGAAAGCTAAAACCCCACCTTTCCTTTTGACTCTGGAAATCTTGAACCATAAGGTGTATAATTTTTTGGTAGACTCTGGATCATCGGTGAATGTTATGCCACTCGCATTTTGCAAGAAAATTAATGGGTAGCCAAAACCTACTGATTGGGAAGTTATTCAACTAGACAGAACTAGTGTCAAAGTAGTGGGGGAAATGAAGAATGTTCTCATACGGTTATCTGCAGATAAAAAGATATGTCAATTTACTGATATTATGGTGGCTGACATATCGGATGGATATGGACTTATTCTGAACCAGGACTAGTCCGCAAGGTTAGAGGGGTATTTTGCTTTAGATTGGTCCCATTTATGGTTACCTCATAAGGAGATCCCAAATTAGATCAAAATTTTAAGAGAACCTTACATGAAACACACCATCACTAAGTTGGGGGAAGGAAATGAATCTGCTAATTCTGTGCTAGGGAATTATCTAATAGATGTTGAACTAATATATCATGCATTAGAAGAAGCCAGCAATATGATTGATACTCAGCCTGATCTCCTTAATTTTTCACAGGATGATGGGAGTGATTGTATATCGGTAAGCATAGTTTCGGTTTCCAAAATAGCAGAGTCGGATCACGGTTAGATATCTCATGTCTATCATACAGCCTATCCCCTTGACTCATAAGTTGACTACTTTTAGGGGTGGGGCACATTTTTGTTTTTCTTTTGATTTGATGATCTTGTACATAAATAATTTAATGCAGTATTGTTTTGATTTACCACTTTTATTTCTGGTTGTTTTGGTTTGTTTTTGAATAAAGAGGCAAACTTTGGGTTGCATGGCAAGCATCAGGGTTCTCGGTTAACTACCATCTTGGGAATAAGACTGTGCATTTATGCTTGATAGAGTTTCTTCTAGTAAGTAGTTTTCCTAAATGGCTATGTACTCATTGAAGTCCTGCTTAACCCTTGAAAATAACTCAGAATTTAAAGTTCTGGAATGCTATTTTGAGGCTCCATCCATCTCATATTTAAAATGTCCCAGGGAGTGATAGCAAAAGACCCACAAGAAGAAATCAAGGTAGACAGTATATTATATATAAATGATCCCATGTCAAGAGTTGAAAGCCAAAGGCAGATAAGAGTCAAAAACTCCTATAAAAGCATTATGTATCAAAACAAAGCACTAAGCCATATAAGTACCAATTTGCCAAAGTTATTCTCCATCCGTGAGCTGAAAGTTAAACACATCTCTCACACAAAAGGACACTATGAATAGAAGATCCTGAATATAAAAATTCAGAAAGAAGGGCATGCAGGAGGACTCACAAAAGGACAAAAGTCCAAAAGCACAAAAGTGCAAAATGACATGGGAATGAGGAACACATGAATATTTCTGTTTACCGTATGTTACAATCCTGTGGTGTCCAAGCTGGAAGCTACCCAAAGACAGAGGTAATAAATGAAACTCACCTTCCTGGCCTCAAAAGAGTTATCTTGACTTAGAGATCTGGTTTTCCTTTCTCCTAAATTGGGCTATCATCAATGATTAAAAGTGCATGTGTTTGCCATCTTAGGAATACAAGCATCTAGAAAAAATTCAACTTATGAGCTTAATGATTAAACAATATTTTTACTGAGAAGAAGTTAAGTCAGAAATCTGGGTTTCACCAAGTAGTCGCCAATTGTTGCAGTTGCAACTATTTCCCAAAATTCAAAAAATTTTGGGACCCTTTTGTAATTCGTTTTTGCTCAGTTTTTGGTTTTGTGTGATGTTTGAATAAGGTTTACTTTTATGCAGGAATTTTTTTAATGTTTGAATTAATTTTGCTTTGCCATCAGAAGTTTGTTGGATTTAGAGTCAGGATTCTAGTTTTCTATGCATCCGTCGTTGCAGAAAAGAATTGGACATCAAGTCCGAGGTCAAATGTTGGTCTCCAATGTATTTTTTCTTTATCGGCGTGATTTTTGAAATTCCGTCGGAGCCTTTGTCTATCCCTCTTCCGCTGTTGCGGAAGGGGATCTGAAAAATGGTCCGAAGGATGTTTCATCCTCTTTCGATCATCTTCTGTTTTATTTCACCGACCTTTGGTTCTTGTCAACTCTCGCCGTTGCGGCTTTAGAAAGAGCTTGGTTTCCAATGGTTTGATTTTTATTGTCCGCTTGATTGATATTTTCGCTTGATTCATATTTTGACTCCGATTTCGCTGGTCTGCGAAACTCATTTCTTTTACGGGTTCACCGTTGCAGATCTCTAATCATCTGTTGATCCGAAGCCTTAGTCTCATGATTTTCGATGCGAGTTTGTTTTGTTCCACTCCCGGAACCATTGTGGGTCTCCTCACCATTTTATCATCCGCCGTTGCGGAGGCAATATTAACTTGGCCGCCGATCCCCTTAGCCTTTTGCCGCCTGATGACTTTATTTTTCCCGCCGATTATAGTTGACCGGGGCATATATATAGTGGAGTTTGGGGGTTATTATTTTATTGTTATTTTGGACTTTTCTCTGTGCTGTCGTTTTCGCTCGAGCAGACCAGGATTCTCGTTGTCAGTACCTTCGCTCCTAGGTGGCTCCACCGTGGAATTTCAATGGTTTTCCTCCACCAATCACGCAGCACAGTGCCAAGTAGGCCCTTGTGCCCTTTCTCCGTGCCATTTGATTATTCAAACTTTTTTGCTGTCTCTACGGTTAGTATGTGAGTTTCCCATCCCAGCTTGTATTTATTCTCGAGTCAACAAGTAGGGTTGCCCGTTGTCTGGTTTTTAGTTTTTTGATGATGACCTCTGTAGCCATTGAGGTTTTGCAGACCGCATTCGACTGCTGGGGAAACCGGTGCAGATGGCCATTACGCTGTCCGCACCAGTTTCCCCCAGTCTACGTATGGCCGTCTAGGGAGGTGTTTCGTGTTTTCTTCCATGAGGCCGTGATGATTGGTTCCACAGTTCAAAATCCCTCATCTTCACAAACCAGGACCTATTTGTTGTTTTAATTCCTGCTTAGGGTGACCCTGTTCAGTTTTGATTCCGAACCCCAAACCGGTCTAAGATAGAATCGCATTACCCAGTCAGACCATGAAGTGAGCATTTACAGTCTTCTAGTGTGCTATCACTTGTAGCGTTCTCACTTGAGCTAGTTAGTTTAGGTGCCTTTTGTCTTTCATGTAGCGTGTAGGTCATGGTGCCGAGAGGGGGTTCAGGACTGTTTTCATTTTGGCAAAGGCCATGTTTTTCTAAATCCGAACTTTGTTGGGCATGAGCTGGTTTTAGTTTTTGGGCAAGAGCATTTGGTTTTGAACATTGTTTTCTTATTTTTCATAGCTGCACTCATGTTTAGCATAGATGAGGTAAAACTCTTATATTGTTGTCATTATCTTTAAATGTTATCCCGAAATGACCTAACAGAACCTAAAATATATTTCTGTACATGGCAGGGAAATTCCTTAGAACTCAAGATGTCTAAACGTCAGAAGAAGAAGGCTCCCATGGTCGAAGAGGAACCCAAAGTTGAAGTCGTTACCAAAGTCGAATATACTTACGAGGACACCAAATGCGTAGTTGGTGTGGAGCCCGAATATCAGTGGGGGGAAATTTACAAATTGATAATGAGATGAGAAGTGCCCGACATAGGTTTTGAATAAGAAACCATCTATGCCAATATAGAAAGGTCTTCACTAATGAAAATTGCTACCAGACCTAAGTTGTTTCCCTGCTCAGAGGTGATTGGGTGGGTTTTGCACAGGGCAGATGTAACCACCATGATTTTGGAAAATGTTGCTAAACAAGGTTATGCTGCTTATAGCCCTGGGTATGTGGCACTGGTCTATCATTTACCAGAAGCACATGTGTACTTAACTGAGGACTGGATGAAAGCAATCAGGATGGACCTAATTGAGACACTAAAGAGGATGCTCATGCATGGAAAAAAATTTAGGACTAGGCCGACCGGTGAATATGACACTGCAAGTCTAAGAACCCCTTACAGGTTCATCGCCCTGATGCTAAACAAGATTTTCAGGAGGGCCCATGGTAAAAGCTTCAATTTGGAGTGGGTGCCTATCATTTTCTATGTTGCAACACAGGGGACTGTGTTTAACTGGGCCAACATTGTATCCAACAGCCTCTCTGCCTGCATTACATTAGCATTAGGAGGGGTGTCCCAAAAGAGATTAGAGTTCTACATGAGCTCCATACTGATTGACTGCATACTATGCAACCAACCCTTCCCCAATCTGAGGTGTATCTGGGACTGGGAAAGAACACCAGTTTACTCAGCATACAAGCCACTGCGGGCCCACAAATACCACAGTCACTACAGGGAAGTGTGTGAGCATTTCATCATGCCATTGTATACCCTGATTTTCTTGAAAGAGTGCAACTGCATGTCGGAGGAGGCATTGCAGGTGATTGAAGAGTATGTAGACTATTACTTGACTGAAGATGGACTATATTTCAGAATGTTTGGATGCTCTAGAGCACCCTCACTATTGCCTAAGTATGCCACAGACTATGTATTCCACAAAGAGGCAGTTAGACAAGTCTTTTTAGATGGAATAAGGAGCTTTCTGTTTGAACATAAGAAAGCAACATACCCTCCTTTTCCATTCAGATTAGGAAGCTACAAATTTACCAGGGTGAAGAAAGCCGATGAATTCATGGAAGAGTTGGGGAAATTCCATTTTGGGGAAATGCGTTTCCGCAGGAATGACTCCTGGAATAAGGTTGCAGAGCACTGTAAAGAGGCGAATGTACATTTTGAATACACTAGCCACTGGGACAGAGAAGAGTCCATTTTTCGCAGTGCACAAAATATGATAGTTTTAAGAAGAAGGTTCAAGAAGAAAATCACCACCAAAGGTAGAAAAGGATAGGATAAGCAAGCAAAGGCCGAGGAGGAGTAAACTAGAAAAAGGAATGATGATGCTAGGAGACTAGCATAGGAGGCCGAAGGCTGGCTCAAAGGAGAAGAGGAAGAAAAGAGAAGAGATGCACAAGAAGCAGCTAGAAAGGTAGAAGAAGCTCCCAAAAGTGAAGAAGATGAAAAGAAAAGAAAGATGGATGAGGAGTTGAAGAAGGAGGAAGCAGCCAAGCTAAAGCTAACAGAGACCGTGATAGAGCAATCAACTTCTGACAACAATCAGGCTTAGGACTTGGGAAACCATGACATTCAAGATCCTGAGACAACTCCTGCTAGCACAACAGGATAGGCTATGGGCCCCACCCTTAGGTTGATTCTCTTTGAGCAGAAGAAAGGGGAGGGGGTACCAGATTTTAATACAATCTTTTATGATAAGGAAAGCAAAAGGATAGTAAAGAGGACTGAGAGAAAGGTCGAGACTGTGGGGAAATACGGTAAAATGATAAATGATACAACTATCATATACGGGACAGAAAAAGACCCCAGGTTCACTATAAGAGTGGGGGCTGCATTGATCCATGCTTCTAAGGACAATGTAGATAAAATAATGACTAATATTGAGCAGTCAAAGAAGTCCTCTTCCCAGCTCAAAGATACCCTAAGAAAGGAAAGAGAAGAAAATAATAGGTTAAAGAGAAAGTTTGAAGACATACAAAAGGAAATCAAGTCTTCAAAAGCTGAGCTTCAGGTCCTCCAGATAGAGAAGAGATCTATGGAGACCACCCAAGAATGTCTGGAGAAAGTGCAGCAGGAATATCAGGAGTTGAGGGCAGAAAAGGAGCAACTGCTGAGCAGGATAGGGGAGTTGGAGCTGCAGAAGGCTACCTTGGAGGAATCAGAGAGGCAGACTCAGGGGCAGAATGCAGAGCTCAAAGGACAGATTACCTCGTTGACAGCAGCTCTAGAAGAGGCTAAGGAACAACAGGTCAGTCTTCAGCCTTTCAAGGAGCACTTTCTGGCACAAAGAAGCAAAATGCACCTGCTGCAAGTGGCCATTGAGGAAGAGCGGTGCAAGGTATTGCAGGTGGATAATCGACTGGAAGAGATTTTGGAAACCTCTTCTTATTTTGTGGATAGATCGCAGGACATTTTAGAAGTCTTGATAGGAAGGATGGAAAGATTAGAAGCAAATGAAGAAACCCCTACAGAGCTACCATCAAAAGATCAACAAGCCCTAACGCAAGACTATGATTTACTGGAGTTTTCCATAAACACAGCCGATGAATTCAAGAAGGCTGTCAAGAAGACAAAGGGGGCTTGTGCAGAGTTTTTCAGGAGACTCTTGATCACTTATAATCGCTGTCAGGTTGAGGATGAACATAAAATGGATACCTTTCCAGACCATGGCTTGTTTTTGGAAATTTTGCAGAGGAGATATCAGGAAGACGAACAAAGGATACATCATATTAAAGCGTTAGACGAGTAGACCCTGAAGAATGAAGTATATCATGCCGCGGTTAGTGTGCAGCTGTTATAAGATCAACTTCACCTGAGCGCAGCTAGAATAGAAGTCATAAGAAATCAGGCTTCTAAGTTCGAAATAAATATTCGTTTCCTAGAACCTTCTGAATTCGAAAGTATTGCCTCAGAGGCTTCAAGATGGAAGAAATTTTTAAATAGTCAGGTGGGACCCTCTTCATGAGCATTTGTCCATTGTATTGTAATATTTCGTAAATTTTATAAACACTTAATGAAAGTAAATTTTGGGAGGCGAAGAGTTGGGGAAGCCCAAGAGTCATTTCGTGGGCAGTGCAACAGTTTTGTTCTTTTGTATAAATATAGAAAATCTAGACAAGAGACAAGACTTTTTCCCAGTTAGATTGGAGGACCTATTGTAAGAAGAACTATTTCCTTTTGCAATAAAAAATTACAGTTTTCCTGTTGGAGAAAGCTTGGTGGAATGTTCAAATATTATGCTATGGATTTGTTGAAGAGGAACTATTTCATTTTCATCGTTTTGTCCATTAACTGTGAGATCGTTCTAACTCTTTGAACCTAAGTTCAGACCTGAATGATCTCTAGTTTATTTTATAAAAAAATTCCACTATGAGTGATGAATGTTGTTCATAAGCAATTGGCTATGTGGTCATTTAAATATCTTTAAATGTTCATGTGTTTTGAAGGAAGCATCAGCTATCTGTGATTTCTTTTTTATAATGCATGCACAAAATACATTGCTCATTAATAAGTAATAATCTTGCTCCCTAGGGATAGGTTAGGTAGTTAGTTTTAATTTCTTGCTGTGTGTGTGATTTAGATGCATGAGAGTCTAAGACGAGAGATAAGGACCTGCGCATCACATTGTGAATAATCCTTGCATTCTCTATCAATCTGCATCTTAGATAGGCACTTGCATATCATACTTTAAGTCAAAAAATACAAAAATATATATGGTGGACCGGGCCACAATCGGTAAAAACTTCATTTTTGATACTTGACCTACAGTAGCCGGACCGCAAACCAGACATATTCCCTACACAAAACAATCACGGGCTAGTTGGGAACATTGACTTGGGAGAATCCCTTGCTGTGGTTGCCTGTGAATTTCCAGGCCTCAACAGGCCTCAAGTTGTTCCTTCATGCAAAAAAATATTGATTATTGTCAACTTGTTGAGCTCACAAATTGACTTAAACCATGAGTACGTCTTTACTTGCTTACAAAACATCCAAAATGATAATAGAATGTCGTAGAAAATTGCCTTGCATATATGAAGCTTTGGAGATTCAAGCTAGTCTAGACTTGCAACAATACCAAACACCTATTATTCATTGTAGATAGAAACATTAGCATAAGTGGATATAGCGTGGTTGAAACTTCAAACACAGACAAACAGATGTGATACAACTCTTTTGATAGGCAACGTTGATAATCTGTTTTCATTTACAGTTCTTTACCCGACAACTCTTACGACATACCAGTATGGTATGCTTCTTTATATATTTTTCATTCTAGAGTACATACTCTGCCGGTGATCATTGAATTTTATGCATCAAAATAATATATTTAGTGTTTTAGATATGATAGATTTTCACTCAACATGTCCAAATGAGTGATGATGTAGAATCATTTTGTCAAACATATAAATAAAATGCATGCTTAAGTCCAAGTCAACCGAAGGACTAAAATGTAAAATATAAGTAGTTTGTGGATGCCCAATGGAGATATAAATCACTTGAGAAGAACTCAGGGCATTATAAAGGATAGAAAAATAATTTAGTTGTCAATTAAAGATAAGGGCTAGAGAGGAGTTTTGTTATTTACAAAGAACTTCATAAATGCAATAAAGGATTCCAAGGAGTGTTATGAAATGGTGCAAATAAGAGTCTTAGATGGCATAAAGTTCAATAATGTTGAAAATTTTGACACTATGAAGGAAGTATTAGTATAATTGAGTAGAATGCTAGAAGGATATGTTGAGATTACACATGAGATTCCAAGCAGTTTTCCTCCAAAGAGGAATATTGGGAACAAGATAGACATAATTAATTCATCCATGTATGTACATGCTTCAATAATTACTCTTCTTCATATTACTCCATTTATCCTTCAAGTTAAATGGCATACACAACTTGTCAAGTATTGGTTTCCCATGTTCCAATATCCATTTCTATGGGATTACATTAGTTATCTCATTGGAAATATGATCTGCATACTTTTCTTTGTGAAGAAAAAATTCCTTCAAAATGAGCCAGTTGGATTCTATAGCATATTACTGAGTTTTTTGGTAAGCTGGAAGGGATGTTTTTTAAGAACGTACATGGAAATCAAAATTTTCACCTAGAATGGTAGATGCATATAATTTTAAATATTCATCATGCATGAAAATCACATATTGCAATAGTACAAATGATCAAACAGTGTAATAGCATACAAGCATCAGATGTGCCACACCCCTGTGCAATAGCATATCATGCACAGACCTAGAAAACACCACTAACGTATACATGAAATTTACAAAAGATCAAAGGTATTACCGATGGACCAGCTAGCAAAGAAGTTCCAGAATCTGCAATAGAAACACATCCTCTAGCACAGAAACCTGCAACTAAATGTTCATAAAATGCCATCAATATTTTCATAAGATTCCTTAAGGAGCAATCATGTGCCCAATTGAATAAGATGGATTGTATGCTGACCTATTGATTGATCATCAATGAGGAAGTATCCCATGTAAAACTGAAGGAAATAGCAAAATCGATTTATTAGAGTATATTAATCCCATGACATACCTACTAGTAACTGTGACTCATACAAAGAACATGGTATACATGTGTTTATCCTTAAATACAATCAATATTAAACCTAGAAAACTAACACGATTCTATTACATACCTTCCAGTAACCCTTTCGAGTAACAAGAGCATATTGATATTTACCCTTGAAGTGATTAGGATCAACACCACCAAAAGTCATGGCTGCAAATGGGATTTCTTCAATAAAAACATTTTTTTCTTGGGAAAGAACCTCAAAACTGTTTCCAACAAATGTGAAAATGTTTCCTTTAGCGAAAAGATGTCATACCAAATCTAGTGATATATCATTGTAAATCGGTGAAAATGGCTAATACTCTTTTTCAGGCCGTGGATACCTCTAGAAGATTGCCTGAAAACAACAAAAATAAACAGTTTTTATAACTTAAGCATTCAAACAATGCCTTCTAGAAATAAAGTAGCAAATAGATCTTTATTTTTTCAAGCAGATCTCAATACTTTGTTACCATAATTATCAATGCAGTCATTCTTCTTTTGTATTCTAGATTTGAGATGTTTACTCTAAGTGACCAATTTAAACTCGGTGATAAATTGGAAGCAATACAGAAAGATATAAATGCCTAATAAAATATTTGCACAAAGAATACTTTGTAACAAATTAGCAATTATGAGTAATAAAGTGCACAGTGATGTTGGGGTGAAAAGTTATGATGGAAACTGAAAATACCAATGTGTACCATGCCCAACTCACAACCTATAGGGATAAGCACAAATATAAACATAGGTTTTCCACTGCACAATCAAACATGAAAGTTGAACAAGATATGAGATTAAGAAACAAATTACAAAACTACCGGAGAAAGATAAACTGGGGTAGATAACAATATACTCATGTGGAATAATAGGGAAACAACGCTTTAGATACCATTTTCCTCACAAGTCTATATATCTTTTTCTGTCTTTTGACCTTTCATATTCCCATCAAACTCAAATGCCTATCATATTTCTTGTAATGAAATGCCTACATTTAATTTTGTTGTCCTAGATATATGGAATTGGTAAAGTATTACCAAGGGGCCAGTTATCATGATAAATCAAACTATTTAAGGTAATTGTTTAGATTAGATAGAACAAAGTTCGCCTCAGTATGGTAATCATCATCATAAAATAAATATATGTGTGTGCACATGCATAAATACCCAATACACAGCTCAATCAAACAAAAGAAAACATAATTATACCTTGATTTGTGGATCTTCACATTGTCTTCTTATGCTTTACATTTCAAAACATCATTCAACATACTTCATTTTTTGTCCTGTTGCAATAGTTTCATGTTAGGACCCATCAAATAAATTTATGTTTGTTTATCAAAATAACAAAACCAATATAAACAAATACAATTCTATTACAATGTAAATTACAATACTATTCAACTATTCAAGTAAATTAATTGTTAAGAATAGATCACCTGATAAAACATGGATAACCAAAAATACTATGTATATAAGGCCATCGATCTAATCAAAACGCCATTTCTTGCCTCTTAAATATGGAAATGTTTCTTAACGCTATCTGTAATAAGTTCCAATGGAGGAGTCAAATAGCAATAGTGAAAATTATACACTAAAATTATAGAAATAGATGTTTTTAATGTATTCTTCTTTACCATTCATTTAGCTCTTCTCTGTTTCGAAAATAATTTAATATTCTCTACTAAAAAGGACCAACCACGTGAAGGTGGAATCTCTTATGGCCCCTCCCCCCCTCACATCACTCTCAAATCCCCAAACCCAATGCATCTACTTGCAAATAACAATTTATTTCATTATTTCACAATCCAAATAACAATGCATCTACTACAAATTATTTCACTCAATAGTTGAAAGATGCTTTCATTAAATCATTCTTTAAATCATTCATTAAACCATTCAATCATTCAACAGCTGCAAAAACCATTCATTAAACCATTCATTAACTCATTCATTTAGTCAATGGCAGAAAAAAAAAAATCAGTAAACCATTCATTAAAGCATTCATTCAAACATTCATTCATGAAACAGAGGAAAAAACCATTAAATGTTTTTTTTTATAAATAAGAATTACTCAAAATTTGTTTAGTCACTTCCTTTTTACTTTTATTCTCTTTAAATATTTAGTTAGAGTCACATATTCCAGAATCTGATCATCGGTATCCCTACTAGTCTGCTAGCAAGGTTGAACTTCAAACGAGGGGCGATGAATTTCTGCAATAATGTCAAAATCTTTCATTAATATATTTATATTTTGATAAATATGAGTAATTCATTGAAAAAAAATTAAGAATGTGTGTTTTTACTTGCGATGGGCACATCAACATGTTCAACATTATCTTGTACAAGCCCAACCGGTTCCGTGTTATTTGCATCTACATGCTCTGCAGTTGAATTGTGTAGAATTAGAATTAGTGTTCATCATCTGGAATGGTCTATAAAAATAGTAGCACATTAATAAATTTATTACCAGGATGAGAAGAATGATATTCGTTTGGTTGGTCATGTATATCCTCGACATGAATGGGATCATTACTTTCCTGCACAAAAATGAATAAATAATTTATGTTAATTTATTTATAAGGAACAAATTGCATGAGCATTAATAAATTATCATTAAACTATACAGTTTTTACATACCTGGGCACCAGATGGATCAGCAGAAGATCGTGCAGTATGCCCAGACAAGCTTCTTCGGTGTTCAACAACGGCGTTAAAGCCATGTTCGAAGCCAAGCTTCATGTAATCCACACTGGGCAATTCTTTGAACCGGTCGGCCTTCATATTTGCATGATGACATTAAATTTACATATTTTGTCAGAATAAAACAAAAATAATAATCTGTATGATATTTGGATGCGGATTCGGGTTTTGCGATACTTACATATCGGGCCGCCAAGTTGAAGTAACCACCAGGCCCAAGCTTGTGTTGGCCAATTTTTTCAATTCTTTCCTTGGTGGCCTTAGATGTGTCCGAGAGCCTAATTAAGTTTTTAAATACATTAGTCGATGTACCAAAATTGATATAAAAACTAGTAATAATAAGGCTTACCACTACATTTTGGAATGTATTGCATACCTCCCTGTTCCACTTGGTGGTATCTTTCTTGATTTTCTCAAGCTCTTCTCTTTTCCATATTCCACCAGGGATTTCCATTCCATAGGCGGAATCATTGGAGGGCGCTCATACCTAGGGTTCTTTTCTAGGTGAACCCTATATTGGTCTCGGACAATCTTCAGATGTTTTCCAACTTTCTTGAGGACCTTCTATGTATCGACGGTATCTTTTCTGAACAGAATAACCAAGCGATTAGTCAGATCATCCTTTAAATATTTTGGTTGCTTGTTCCACATTGTGTGGATCATGGGCCCAAATATCTCCAAGGCCAAATCATTCATATGTTTATAAAATATATCATTTTCTGCAAAACATTAATGCCATCATTAGTTAACATTAAAAAATATTATCGGTATATTAGACACAAATTATAAAAAATAAATTGAACAATCTATAATGACCTGGAATCCTCTCTATCTTTATTGGAACCAGTTCTTCATTCACCAAAAATGTACACACTATTGAACCAGTGCTAGTCACATGAGAAGATCTAAGAAATGATTCCACATCTCTATCTAACCCTGTATCCACCCTTTCTTCTGCATCATCTGTTGTGGGTGGGGCAACATCGGCTGCACCCTCCACTGCCCTAGGGGGTGTTGTAGACCATGTTGCTGACTGTTCAGTGGACAATATGGGAGCAGTATGTGGTGTACATGGAGTGGTTTGGTCACTGGGACCAACATTACCTTGACCACCACTGATAATATCCATAGCGCGCTGTAAATTCAAACCATTGTATTATAAGTTCAATAGCATATAAAATAAAATATTATAAAGTTTTTTATAAATGAATTTACATTATTATTCGATAACTTACGTCCACTTGTTTACGTTACTGTAACAATAATTGAATCCTTTGTTCGATCCCTTCTGTTAGTGGAACTATCAATGTCAGACGAATCAGTTCCTCATTTTGTTTTTCCCTTGTCTTTTGTAGCACCCTCAATGGGTCTGCAGACTCTCTAATTTCACTATCTCTCATCAACTGGGAGAACTCATTCTGTAAAGAGTTTTGAGACGATGTTTCATAAACTGAATCCCCTGTTTGCAATTGAAATATATAAAAAATTGATTAGTCTTTGAAGCAATAGTGTGCGCAAATAATTATATTAGGGATTACATCTAGGATTACCTGACGCCTAGATGAGGGTGTGGTCTGATCAAAAGATGGGGATTTACCTCGATCAACCACCTGCAAAAAAAGTAGAGAACATTATCAAAATGAACGCAATATGTAAAAGCTAACAAATACAGAACACAAATAAACACTATGCTACATGTTTTATATGTGTACATTTTTGAAGTATTTAGAATGTGGAATTACATTTAGGTTTATTGGTTTCCTTGAGGCTCTAGTCGTCTGATCAACAGCTGGGGACTTTCCTCGGTCAATCCGCAAAAAATGTATACAACATTACCATTATGAACACAAACATACAAACAAAAGATTACATAACAAAATAAACATTATGCGTCACGATATACATGTTTACGATTTTAAAGTATTTGAAAGGGAGAATTACATTCATGTTTGGCTATTGCCCCGACGCTGTAGTCGGCTGATCAATAGCCGGTTGGCTTCCTTGATCAACACTCTGTATGGAAAATAGATAATATTATATAAACGAACCTAATATACTAATGAAAATACATAACAACGTATGTGTATGTCCATCCTAAATTTAATATTACATTGGAAATATCGATGTATACTTGCTGCCTTGACTCAGGTCGACAAACATCTACAGAGATGGAGGTGCCCCTAAGAGAACTCTGCATCAAAAACATACTAAAAGTTACCTAAGGAAACATGAAAAGTAGAAAATTACAATTATATGCTAACGAAAATTCCTATAGATGTTAAAATAATTAATAAAAGGGTGGTTAAATTGTTTGTTGTACCACAACCATACTAACAGTGTTTGTATCTACATGATTCAAATTGTAATCAATAAGCAGTTTTTCGCCAGCAACTATTGATTTAATTGCACATAAAAAGACATAGTTTCCTTCACGCGACTCGAATATGGAGTTGGGTTGCTTTAGTGTAGACCCTGGTTGTGTACTGTTTATAAACCCTGCAATATTACCAGTTGTTTTTGGCCTTCCATCCATGTACAACGTTGCTCCTTTATTTTGAGCTTTGTCTTTCAGTTGTATATAATTTGTTGACAACCCATATCTATGCACACTTCATGTATATTGAATCAGGTACATCCAATCACTGTAGTTGTAACAGGGTCCAACATACTCCATCAATTCTATACATCTACTGTATCCAACCTTTATGCCGTCCATGAAAAACAACCCCAATCCATGCAATGACGACGGTGCAATTCTATATATCCTCTCATTCACACAAAAATTAGTGTTTACTTGAGGAAGATCACTAAGAACCCATTGTTTCACTAGGTGTTGGTAACTTAAGGGCATGTCAATGTCTCCCGCTGTCTCATCATTATAGGAACATGACCCCCCTCCTTTGATAAAAAATTTCATGCATTTGTTGAATTTTCTTCTGATCTTCTGACATCTAGTTGATCTAGCCCTTATAGACCTACTGGATGTCTCACTTTCCTCTAGCCTTCCAAAATCTCTTCGCTGGAGGAAGACAGGTCTGACAAATACCTGTTTGGTTCTACCTACACCATGGCATAGAAAAATACCAGCAAAAAAATGTTGCTTGAAATATTTCACCTCCTGCGGACAACAAGGTGTTCTGCTGGTCTGAATGGTTCAGATCTAGAACAAATAGATCACAGAGGTTGATAACTCTCCCTAGATGCTATAGATATCTGGAATGCAAGGATTTGATAGTTCACCTGTGTACCTGCAAAAGAGTTCAACACAAAACAGATCAAATAAACGAGAATATGATCTACTAATTTATGCTAGTGACTAAGGAATCTAGCAATATATATCTGAAATCAAACATCAACAATATATATGGGACATAAAATCAGCTTGCATTAGAAATATGAAGAAGTTTAGAACCAAGCCTTGGTGTTGACATGCATCTCCATGAAACCATCTCTTCATCCCCAAAAGCTCCGAATCTATCTCTCTATGCTCTCTCCAAATGATCTTGGGCCAAGAATCAGTCCAACATCATAACAATACCTTCAATGTTCTCTCCTCAACCATGGCTATGAGCTCATATATATAGGGCTAGATGGATAGAGATGGTTGAGAAATGAGTGGGTGAGGTGGCCTCTAAGATCCTAGGATGAGGGATCTCGAGCTCAACCAACCCACAATAGTAGGGATAAGGCAATACATGAGGTTTATCATCTAGAAGCCTCGAGAAACTTCTCTTTTTCCCTGTTTACCCAGGGTACCGTGCTTTTCCTTCTATGACAGAGCGGTTCTGGTAATAACTGCCTATGGACCAAGGGTGACAGGCAGTGGCATCGCTTGTGGAAAACCGATGAAAAGCGGTGCAAACAGGGGTACCGTTGCGAACAGGGGTACCGCTCCTGGATAAGGGAGGATGAGCGGTGCTGGGAATTTGTATGAAAAACTGATAAGAAACCATTTAGTCTTCACTCCGGAGGCTAGGATTCAGGGAAAGTAGGTATGTCAAAGGTCTTATCACATGACGGTGACAAGATTTTGGTATAACAGGATGCCCCCCAAAGCATGAGTCTTAGAGTGATACAATAAATGAGAGCTCTGAGAACAAGTCATTGCCAGGAGATGAAAATGTTGGCTCGATCGGAGCATGCAGTCAAGTAGGCCTCTATAGTACATCAGTATGTTGACTCATAGACATAAGTAACCAAACTCATAGCTGCAGACCAATACAAGGCAGATCCATGAATGGAATAAACAAGCATGGCTACTAGAATACAGTGTAGATCCATGTGATAGAGGACTCAAACTTGGACATAGCTACCAGACATACAATGTAGATCTATGTCATATAGATGCAAATTTGAGCATAGCCACGACCATACAAATGTGGATTCATGCTAGATATACAAAACTCCATTGCAACCTGGGGAAAAGCAATGAGTGCTTTTAAACAAATGCCTAGGGTCTTCGTCTCGTCTTCCACAAAGTACGATTCTATCCATGTGATTACAATGATCTGAAGTCAAACATGGTAGAAACCACTTGATTACCAGCCAATGATGTGAACCATTAACAAGTGCGAGGGAGATCACCATTAATGTCAATGATTCCCAAGGTACCCTAGTACAATCTACTGAGTGCGAATAGATGTCCTGATGTCAAACACCCAGTCAATTCTATCGATCAAAGGTCAATGATGTGAACCTATGTCGAGAGTGAGAGAATCTGTCATTAACACATACAGATCTCAAGGTACTAAATATTGTTTCTAAGACTATTTCCTGGATGATGAGCTGATGTCGACAGGAACAGTCTCATCGAAGGAGGGCCATGATGAGTCCCACATTGACGACATGAAACTCGAAACATAGTTCTGGAATGATGTGAACATAGTAACCATATGACTGACTCAAAGATACTGACACAAAGGCTATGTATACTGTAGAGGTAAGACTTCTTCAGATCTCCTTTGAACATCGGGCAGCATGACAAAATGACTTGGCAGCATGACTAGACATGATAGATACACAATGCGATAGTGGACAATGCATTCTTTTGAAAGACTCAAAGGATTGGAATGACTTATGAAAGTGGATCGTCACGGAGATCAACTGAATACCCAATTGACTAACATGATTGTATAGGCAAGTGCCATGTTCAAAGGTAACGAAAAAAAACTGCCATTATTTGTAAAATGATTTCCTTTCCCATTTCCCCCATCATGATCGATGAGTGCCTCTTTTCGGTTTTACGAGTTCAAAGAGGGTAACAAACACTTGATATAGATTATCGGAAGACAAGTCCAGTCCCATATGTTTTATGAACCTGAGAGAGGATGGGTTCATCCCCAAAACAGGTCTCTCAATGTTTAATTTAATGATTCCACTGAAAGAAAACTCGGTATCGTTCATGTTTAGATATTTTGAACGAATACAGAAGAAAAATCCATGGGGGTCCTTTTTCGCATGATTTAGTCTCTTACACCTGAAAAAGTATAAAATCATACCTTAGAGAACTCTTCCAGTCATGATTGGCTGGAGTGTTCCTTTCTCGTAAATAGTACTGTTCGAACCGAGAAAGAGATAACCTACCGTCGGATAGACGACTCTTCAAATACTTTAACGAGCATGAAGAAGACAAGATCGCTCGACAATCTTTTCATATTTAGGGAGTTTGAAAAGGGTTTAAAGAGAAATCCATGAGGTTTCTTTACACAATTTCATTTTTTACGAGCTTGGAAAGATTTGGAAATGGACTCGACTATCTTTTCATGTTTAAGGATTTTGAAAGAAGATGTGAAAAGAAGACTCCATGACGTTTCTTTACACAATGTCGTATTTTACGAGCCTGGAAAGAAACATGAACTGGACTCGAAACTTTGATACTATATTTTAACGAGCGTGACAAAGTGTCGTAATAAATGCTCAATGACCTTTTCCATTTTGTGAAAGTACGAAAAATCCATAAACAAGCTTTCCAAAGCTTTCATTAAATTCAACCTGCAGACGAATCATAAACAAATGTTAAATGCATCCAAAATCAACATTACGAGATTATAACAAATAGATTTTGACCAGAACATGATGTAATATCAAAACTATACTAAGTCAGACCCAAAAAATGTCTATATAAGGCAAGCAAATAGTAAAAAATCAAACATTTCACTATTTACCTCTAGCATAGAGCACTTGGAGCATTTTTTAGCTAGATCTTCCACAGCTGATACTAGGAGTTCCCACCGTCCGTTTTCAGCCTCGTCAGTTGCAGGCAATAGCTAAGACCTTCTTCTTTCATTTCATAGCTTTTATTTTGGGATTTGGTGGGGTTTTAGGCCTATTTGGCAAGCCCTAAAATCCTATTTGCGGGCACCGCGGCTACCCCTTGTGGGATAGGTGGTACCACCTGATAAACGCACTAAGAACAAGGTGGACAGGCGGTGACACCGCCTGTCTCCAATCGGGAATAGGCGGTGTCGGCCGTGGAGAAATTAAACCAATGATATATGCAAAATTTACTCATTCTTTTGATTTATGGTGACTCAAGGATGATATTGATGTATACCATTGTTGTTTTTGGTAGGTCTAGGCTTCCAAAATATGGTGATATGGAAGGAAAGAAAACATGATGATGAGGATGTCACTGCTGAAAGGGATCCAGTTTGTATTGCCGCAATTTATAACTGTGGGATTCTAAAGTTCTTCCAGACACCAAGAATGGTGTCCCAAGAGAGGCTACTAGAACACATACTGAGAATGTGGAATCTAGAACAACAATATTTTGAGGTGGGGGCACATATACTCATAGTGGAGGTAGAGGATATCTACTTCTTGACTGGCCTATCGAGACGGGGTGCCCCTATCTCACTGACAGGTTCCCGTGGCGGGGACATTACCACCAGAGAGCTCATAGATCAACACTGTGTAATAGGTACAGGAACATCGGGGAAGAAAATCCCCATCAGGGCAGTGACAAACAGGGCTCTACGGATTGTTTTATTCACCATACAAAGGGTGGCAGGGAGCCAGGGTGTACATCAGGCTTCCAGGGCACATATACTGTATGCCCTAGAGGCAATGCCACCTATGGTGTTCAACTGGGCAGAAGCATTGCTTCCTATTTTCAATGATCAGCTGACTAAATGTTGGCAGGGGGAGCTGAAGCAATTCGGCTTTGGTTCCATCTTAGCTTGTTTCTTCTTTGAGCAGGTCCCCCAGATGAGGCCCCAGGTGACTTTTCGGAGTCTAAGAGCACGGGATCCCTGCATGCTGAGGTGGGTCCAGATCATGGCTCGCACAGGAGTAGGTAGGGGCAGAGTGAAGTTCGGTGATGCGTTCTTCAGATGGCTGCAGGATCAGATGCTCATGGTTGAGGACTATGCCTATGCAAGCACAAATTTCATAGGTGATATTGACCTACCACTCCTGCCTGGAGGGCAGTGGGGAGACATTGGTAAGAAACAAGAAACCCTAAAGATGAAAAACGTTTTTATGTTTTTTATTTTTTATGATAAGTGATGAGACCTGTTTGTCTTCATGCAGATGTTGGAGCAGCGAGGCCTGGAGGAGCATCTCCATTAGACAGGTGAGCTGGAGCTCGCTTTGTGCCATAGGGTGATGATATCACCAGGGAGCTAGAGGATAACCTTGAGAGGTTGACTCTGGAAATCCCAGATGCTGACATAGATGACCTCTCGACTAGATATCATAGATCTATGGCGGGGGTACCAGGCAGATTCAGCAGGCTACTACGTAGGGTGTCTCGAGCAGTGATGTGCTATCATGAGCACCACTAGTGGATGAGACATGTATACTGAAAGCTGATAGCTTTAGGATTTTGTATGATGATTTTTTCTGAAAGCCTACGTGCTTCAGATGAGGTCTCGGGGCCTATTTTTGTAAAATTTTTGTATATATATACAGAATTCTACATGATGTTTATACGTTTCAAATGGATGAATGCATTTTCTATGAGTTCTATGTGTCTTTAAATGTTTATTTACAATGTACCATGTTTGATTAACGTCATGAATGGGCAATATGCCAATCTAGGATGTAATTAGCCAATGAATCAGCAACTACATTATGTTCCCTAGGGATATGCCTATATGTAATGGTTCCAAATGATCTTTCTAACAAATGTACCCTCCGAAAGAGGCGGAGGAGCATTGGGTTCCTAATGGTGTAGACATGGTTTAAATGACAAACCATGAGCTGAGAGTCCATCAAAACTACTAGATCATGGACATCCTGGGAGGCAACTTCAGTCAGAAGACTGATGATTGATTCATACTCGGCGATGTTATTAGTAGCGGGACCTAAGCAAATCGCTCCTGAACTGACCAAATCTTCAGCTGGGGAATAGAGAACCCAAGCAACCAAGGCTAGATTCAAGGTTTGGTGGCAAGCACCATCAGTGAAGCCGTAGAAATCCATTTGCATGACCAAAACATGGTATAAACAGATGCGGACACCAAAACTCAAAACCATGTTGAAAATATTAAAAACACACTGAAAGTCAATAAATATACATATATACAAGATACCATCCAAGAAGACCTATGAATAGTACCTTTTCAAGTCCAACCCATTGTGAGGTTTCCCCAAAGGGATCCCATCATAATCTACCAACTCATAGGCTCCTTTCTCTAACACCTTGGAAATAACAAAAGGTCCATACCACATAGACTCGAACTTACCCTTTCCTAGCTTGTCATATCTCTGGTTATAAGTCAAAACTAGGTCACCCTCATTGAAAACACGAGGCTAGAAAGATTTATCGTACTGTGCCTTGACGCATTTCTTATGTGCCTCATTAGCTAAGGCAACATCTCTACAAGTCTCATCAAGGTTATTCAAGTACAAGAATCTTGCTTCCTCTGCGGAAGTGTCTGGGAGAAGTTCGATGACAAGTTGTAAAGATGGGATCCGACATTGGATAGGCAAGATAGCTTCAAGTCCATAGACAAGCTGGAAAGGCATGAAACCAGTAGCTGTTTTCATGGAAGTCCGATAAGCCCAAAGAGCAGAAAAAAGAATGAGATGCCAATTGGATTTATGATCTCCAACCATCCGATGAAGCATAGTTTTCAAAACCTTGTTAATGGCCTCTACCTGACCATTATCTTGCGGATAATACGGTGTAGAGTTTTCATGGTGAAAACCTAGCTTGGCACTCAATTCCTCCATCATTTGATTATGGAAATGAGATCTGTGATCAGTGACAATGGACTGCGGAACTCCAAATCTATCTATGATATGATTGAACAAGAAGAGAGCGATAGTCTTACCATCTTCTGCATATGTAGGCATGGCCTCAACCCATTTTGTGAAATAATCCATGGCTACAATGATGTAACCATGCCCCCCGACTGAGGTAGGATTACAATGCATGAATTCAATCCCCCATTCGACAATGACGGGGTGAAGTGGAGTAGGATGGGTGCGCTTTTTGCGATAAAAATGTTGGAAAGGTGGGAATTTCTTAACAGCCTCATGACAGTATTTGAAGACAGAAGGCTAGAAATATCCAGCACGAAGGATTTGCTGGGCTGTAGCCATCCCAGATGGAATCTGACATTGGATAGGCAAGACAGCTTCAAGTCCATAGACAAGCTGGAATGGCATGAAACCAGTAGCTGTTTTCACAGAAGTTTGATAAGCCCAAAGAGAATATTAAAGAACGAGATGCCAATTGGATTTATGATCTCCAACCATCCGACGAATCATAGTTTTCAAAACTTTGTTAATGGCCTCTACTTGACCATTGGATTGTGGATAATACGGCGTAGAGTTTTCATGGCAAAAAACTAGCTTGGCACTCAATTCCTCCATCGTGTGATTACAAAAATGAGATCCGTGATCAGTGATGATGGACTGCAGAACTCCAAATATAGCTATGATATGATTGAACAAGAAGAGAGCGGTAGTTTTACCATCTTTTGCATATGTAGGCATGGCCTCAGCCCATTTTGTGAAATAATCCACCACTACAATGATGTAACCATGTCCCCTGGCTGAGGTAGGCTAACAATGCATGAAGTCAATCCCCCATTTGGAAAAAGGGCCAACGGAAATGATGGGGTGAAGCGGAGCAGGATGGGTACGCTTTTTGGAGTAAAATTTTTGGTATGGTGGGAATTTCTTAACAGCTTCATGACAGTTTGTGAAGACAGAAGGCCAGAAATAGCTAGCGCGAAGGATTTTCTGGGCTGTAGCCATCCCAGATAAATGACCACCACATGCTCTAGAGCGGCAATCATTCAGCACATGTTTAGCCTCCTCATGAGTGAGGCATCACCGGAGAATGTAATCAATCCCACGTCTATACAAGGCATCAGGCAAGATAAGATAGTACTTCGTGTGGTGCTAGATGCGGCGACGATCATCGCAAGATAGATGCAGCTGAAAATGCTGGGTCTGGAGATAAATCAACAAAAGTCCATACCAAGGATCAGTAGTGCTAATTAGGAACATGAATTCATCCAGAAATGAATCACTGGGCTCAGATTCCGTGGTAGCACAGGGAAGGTCACATATAAGCTCAGAAAAAACCAAGGATTTTCTTTGATGTAGCCTTGGCAAACTCAAGATCGAACTCTTGAAGGATGATGATACAATGGGAGTACTTGCCCCTGAGTACCTGATGAGTCAGAATGTAGTACATTGGGTTCTGGTCTGCCAATACGGTGGTAGTGCGAAGCAAAATATAGTGACAAAATTTTTGCACAGCAATGACTGTGGCCAAATCTAGATTCTCCACATGTGAATAACGGGTTTTAGGATCAATAAGATTCTTACTGGTGTAATAAATCACAAGCTCCTGACCATGGAGATTGTCCTATACTAAAACCATGGCGATGGTAGTAGCAGAGGCAGCAATATACAAGAGAAAATCCTTTGAATAGTCCAGGGGGTGCACGGGTGAATGAGTTAGAGCATGCTTAAGACTATCAAATGCATGTTGGGCCTAGTCATCCCAGAAGAATGGAGTGTTCTTATTGAGGAGATGCATATAACCGTGCATTTTCTCGGTGAAATTGCACATGAAACGATGGAGAAAGTTTTCCTTCCCCTGCAAACTTTGGAGTTTAAGGATGTTGGTTGGGGCTGGTAGATTAATGATGGCAGCAATCTTCAAAGGATCAATCCAGATGCCATCTTTGGATACCACAAATCCGAGGAGACGTCTTGTCTCAATGCAAAAAACACATTTATGCGGATTGAGCCGTATATTATAATGATGACATCTCAGGAATATGTCTCCAAGGTGACCAGGATGGTCCTCCCATTGCTGTGAATGAGCAGGGAGGTCGTCAAGGTACGATTCAACAATATGTTTAATGTCATGAAATGCATAGGACTTTGCATGCTGGAACATGGCGCCAATGTTTTTCAAACCAAAAGGTAACTTCTTATACGCAAAGGTTCCCCATGGGAAAATGAATGTCGTCTTATGCTTATCGATGGGAAATATCTCAATCTGATTATAGCCAGAGAATCCATCCATGAATGAAAAGATGACACTTCCAGCACAGTTGTCGATAATATGATCGATGTGTGGGGTAGGAAAGTTGTCTTTGGGACAAGCTTTATTTGAATCCCTAAAGTTGATGCAGACTCTAATGGTGCCCTGATTTTTATTGACAAGGACAATGCTCGATACCCATTCCGTCAGAGGTATAGGATAAATAAAACCAGCTTTCAGAAGTTTCTCAATCTCAGCTTTAATAGTTATGGCCTTCCTAGGATGGACTTGCCTAAGTTTCTACCTGACAGGTTTAGCCGTGGGATAAGTTTTAATCTCGTGGACCACAATGGAAGGGTCGATCCTAGGCATCTATTCATAGGACCAGGAAAAAACATCACGAAATTCCTTAAAAAGTGCCTTATATGCTTCAGATTCATCTGTGGAGTAGTTCTGCCCAGCATGAATGTGCTCAATAACATCAAGCTTGGCTAATATGTCAATTGGGTTCGTCTGAGTAATGTTGCAAAGGTTTCCTTCAGAATCTGTATCTTGCAACAATATAGGACTTTGCAGAACGTTGACAATATCAGTAGGAAACAAGGATGCGAAATCATGGCGGCCCAAACTGGTATTGGGGAGGAACATGGATCTATGATGGTGATCCTCCCAAATGGGATCATCCGTGTTCATGATCTCTATAATGGACTCGTCGGAAGGAAAAGTATCAGAGAGATAGTCTAGAACCGGAAGAGAAGGTTCTAACCAGTACGGTAAATGGTAAGGATCTGAAGCCACTAAATGAATGTCATTAGTGTGATCATCGGAGCAAGTTTGAATGGTGTCACACATAGCTTCATGTGGACTCAACAACATTTGTAACCTGGGGCTCAATATCAAATGAAGCGATCATATGTACTATCTCGGTATCCGTGCTAGGAGGAGTAGAGGGAAAAATCCACATAAGGGATGAATCCTTCAGCATACCTGCCCCAATCGACTGGTAAGGAGGAGGGGCTCGACCTAACATGGGGATGTTATTAGCCATGGAGGTAGTAACATCCGACATATAGAAATCGAGCTAGTCAATGGTAACAATTCTCCCGAGATGCGGGAATTGGACTGTTCAAAATACTGTTGAAGCAACAACGTTCATGGCATAGAACCAATTCCTTTCTAAAAGGAGGTTATAATCTAGAGGGGCATCTGCCACTTCTACTTGGATGGAAACAGTTTTTCCCCCCAGCTCGACCGCAAGGGCTGATATGAGGCCATGGGGTTGGAATCCCCATCCATCAAAGGATTTAAGGGTCGTAGGTTATGTAACAAGATCGGGAGAGCTAAGAGCTTTCCAAAAAGTCAGAGATAATACCGAGGTTGAAGCTCCTTCATCTAGTACTGTTCAGAAGAATTTATTTCCCACTACTTTTGTAATGATCTGAAAAGCAAGTTTATGCGGTAATCTAGGTTTATAGTTCTCAACATTGAAGTGAATCAAGTTAGTGTTATCCATGTCTACAGCTCCTAATGCAGTCAACAAGTTCTTGCACTGTGTAGGGAAACTTTGGGGTACTTCCAGGGTAGACATCACACAAGGTGCTTGAGCAAGGTCTTCAACCACATTATAGAATTGAGCAGCTCAGGCATTGGGATTAAAGACAGCCTTACGAAGAGTACTCTTTGGTGGGAACAAAATCATGTTGAGAGTAGGCTTCTCGATAGACAAGGGAACAATAGACAAGGATTTCAGAGAACTAGTAGAGGGAGCTTTCCCTGAAGAAGATTGATCTTCTTGCTTGTCTGCGGGTTTATCATAATTCTGGCTTCGATTTTGCAAATGGATGGTATATGAGGACATCATATGAATTTCCTCTGATGAACTAGAGTTACCTTGGTTTGACATGTGGTCTACCAGCTGTTGTTGAGAGGGAAAGGGATCCATAAGTACTGCAGGTGCGGGATTAGACTTCAAAAACTGGGAGATTTCATCCCAACGGGGACACTCCTTTGAGAAGTGGTCACCACCACATAACAGACAAGGGTATTTAGCCTTCCTTTTCCTTGTGTTGGTGTCATTATGGGTTGATTGTGGGGTCTCTTGCTGGTTTCTAGGTTTTTAATTTCAATTTTTACCTTTCTTTTTATTACCCGAGGTTTGATTACTTTGAATAGAATTGACCTTGGCAGAAACCTCGGGAGTCGAAGGAGTAACAGGTTGGGTTTTCTTGGCAGGTTTTGCTGTGGATGGGGACTGGATTGAACCAATAATCCCATCAATAGGTACTTCTGCTGATGGCTTGGCAGGGTTAGTCCTGGGGCGAGGAGCTTGAGGAATCAGGTCATAAAGAGTCCCAGACTGGGAATAGACCAAGTCTAGGTACTGATCCCAAATAATAGCCTACTCTTCGGTAATAGCACCTCTCATGGACACATCTCAGGCAATAGGAGGCAACAAGGACTTAGTGAACCAATCAACTAACAACTGATCCAGAATAGGTCTTCTCTACCTTCTCCACTCATTAATATGGTCAGAAATGTGGGTGGAGGTGTTCTGTTGTAGAGAAGTTAAAAGATCAGTGCCCATTTCATAACGAATAGGGAGCTGAAAGTGCATAAGAAATACGGTTGCAAACGAGCCAAAATCCACAAACGAGTGTTGTGGGAGTTCAATACACCACTTCCTGGTTGTACCAGTCAAAGTTCGCTAAAAGAGTCGTAACCGGATGGAATCATCCATGAGGGAGTTCGAGGAACACCACAAATGAAAACTCATAACCTGGTTTTGCAGATCTTCACCCTGCTTCCCATTGAATTTTGGAATGTCCGATGGTAACTTTACCAGAATGGGAGGCCATGAGGGATTGTGTCGAATGGGATCATTAATCAACTTGGACAAATCAGGCAAGTCCAAAGTTGCAAGGAAAGGTAATTGTCTATTGGGCTGCACATACTGCTAATATTGATATGGTATGAAATTACCAGTAGGGCCATAGGTTGACTGATAAACAGGTTGCTGTGAGGAATAACTACCAGGAAATTCTCCCATGAGGGGTTGATTTATGGAATTAGGACCACTAGGACCACCAGGGCCTCTAGGAGGAGGGCCACCAGAGCCACCGGGACCGCCAGGACTACTGGGACCACCAGGGCCACCAGGACCACCATGACCACCAGACCCTCCGAAGCCACCGAAACCACTAGGTGGAGGGCCACTAGACCTTCCTGAGCCATAAGGAGGAAAGCCACCAGGTCCCCTAGGACCACTAGGACCACCAGGACTGCCAGGACCATAAGGAGGGCTGCCAAGCCCTCTAGAACCATTAGGTCCCCCAGGGGGAGGACCTCCATAAGGTGGTCCTCCCGCACCTCCCGCAGTATGTATGGGTATCCCTCCCATGGCTGGCATGTAAGACCAGTTGGGTTGCCCCCATGGTGTAAAAGTGTTGCTAGGGAATGGAATTCCAATAGGATTAAATGGATGATTACCTACAGGTATTTGATAACCATAACCACTAGAAGACTGAATGGAAACAGGTGGTGCCCCCAAGGGCTGACCTGAACTAGATGGGGGATTTACCACATTAGTGTGGGTGGGAGGGACAAAAACTATAGATGTTTCTATGTTATAGGTCTTCTCTTGACTAGGTACAACTCCGGGATCAGATAACGTAGGTTGTGCTGGGGGTTTCCCCCTGGCATTCAAAGGTACTGAAGACACATGAATTGAAGGTTGGGCCCTAGATGCAAAATATCTGGGTAGATTTGGATCAGACATAACATAAGAGGTGAGAGGGGTGGAAATTTGACCTGGGCTGTGGGTTGTTAATGGATGATCTATAATCGGTTCAATGGGTCTCATAGAATTGGCTAGTGAACGATATCCCACAGGAAGGAATGTGGAACGAACTGGTGAAAGGCCTAATAGGTTTTCAATCTATTTTTCTACCCCATGTGCATGGAGGATAACAACATGGTATTGCCTGCATTCTTCTTCACTTTCAAGAGAACTTACACGGGTGCCAAATGAGGCAATGGCCTGTCCGATGGGGATCTCTCAAAAAGGACCATTAGGACCAAATTATAGATGGGTATCATCAACATGATCTTCCATGGGAGGATGGAGCAATGAATCCCCACAGGAAGGCTATTGGACCAAGGGAGGTGAGTGTGAAGAATATGGTACTCCACTTTCCACCACCACATGATCTCCCACTTGGGAGGTGGTAGCAGCTCCTTGGTCGATAGCTTCCATTGGATTTCCTTCTGAAACAGAAGTAAAATCGAGTGGCAAACCCCGTACTCTCCTAGACTGTCTTAACTCAGCCAGTGTGTACAGTTCCTATCTAACCTAAGGTCTGAAAATCTAGAAAAAACACACCAAAAGGCTTCCCTACTCAAACTATAGGTCAAAACAGGCAGACTTAAAATGACAGGAGGAGTTCAAAATTTAGGTCTCTCACTGAAATTGTCAAGTCAGTGCCACTCATGATATACCTCGAGGGTACATGCGTAATAATCTCCTCAAATGCTGTTTTCGGTGTATGGCTCCAAACAAGATGGCCAAAGGGCTTTTCTCAGATAGATAAGGTACCCTAGTGGGGTCTCCCGATATACTCAAGGTAAGTGGGAGCTCGAATCGGTAGTAGTGCTGTCTAATGCATAATCGTACACAAGGGGCCTTCCGATATACAATCGATTACGTGAAGTACCTTTCTATATACCTCAAGGGTATGTGAAAGGCCGTTCAATATACCGACAGTACGTGGAAGAACTGCATGATACCTGGAATGTAATGCTGACAAATAACGACAGCTCCTACGCTTTACGACGCCCGAACACATCTCTAACCTATCACTCAAGTTACTACGTGAATTTCAACCTACAACTACCGTTAATTTTAACTTATACAGTTAGGTGAATGCATGATGTTATGACAGAAAAGTAAAACCATGCAGTAGGCTTGTGCAAATGTTCACTTTACCATTCAATATGCCTACTTACGGGAGGGAAGAGAGCATTTTTTCTGTTTGTTTCAAAACCAAAAATCATTCCAATCAACAGTCATGAACATCAAATCAAAGACAAGCAAATACTTGTACAAACCAAAATTTTCTTTTCGAAAGAAAATGGGAAGGGTGAGAATCTCTTTTCGTAAAAGAACAACACCAAGCACACCTATATGCCAATGCACTCTAACTTTTCAAGTTTCTTAAAAACATAAGCAAATCTAACTTAAAACTACCTTTTTATTTTTATTTTGATTGAGATAGTCCTATATGCATGAGAGACGAAAGATCATAAAGTTCCTGAAAGCTTATGAAGCCAATCATAAAACCCAAATCCAACACTCAAATATGATGTCCTAATCTCAAGCAAAACTTTTCTTTTTTGAAGGGAAAAATAAGTTTACTATGCCAACAAGAAATGAAATCTAGAAGCTAATCTAATGTTCTTCTTTCAGTATATGCAACGAAAAGAGAGTTCAATGAACACCCTAACTTTCAGAAAACAAGAAATCCTTCTTTAAGCACAATCAACAAGCAAGAAGCGGATGAACAATAAAAAATACTAAACAAAATTTTGAAATTCCACTCAAAATCAATCTTAACCATCAAAGCAACAAGCCACACACATCAGATTCAATAACACAAGCCTGATAACAGAACTGAAAGCAATGAAAATTCCAAAATTTTCAAAGAAAAATGAGGAAAAAGAGTTTTGGACTAATGCCTACTTGGTACTGCGCTTTGTAGGTGTTGTAAGAGCATTTCCAAAGCAGCATCGCTCTTCGCTAACTGGATATAGGTGGTGGCACTGCTTACTGTTCACTGTGTTTAGGCAGTGGCACTGCTCCTCGTACAAAGCATTGCCGCGGTTCCCTGTAGATGGCCAAACAAAAAGAGAACAATGGATCATATCAAAAATAGACTAGATCAAGGTGAATACTGTCGAATTGAATATGGTAACAGAGCATAAAAAACTGAAATAACTCATATCTGAACAGAACTGGAAATTTCAAACCCAAATACTACAAATCAAAAAGTATATTTGATTGTAAAGAGTTGAAGAAAATGGAGCCTCGATTCAGACAAGAGTTGCAGACTGAGGACTATCAGAACAACTGAATACAACTACTCCCCAACGGAGTCGCCAGATTTGTTGCTCGAAATATTTCACCTCCTGCGAACAAAAAGGTGTTCCGCTGGTCTGAATGGTTCAGATCCAGAACAAATAGATCATAGAGGTTGATAACTCTCCCTAGACGCTGCAGATATTTGGAATGCAAGGCTTTGATAGTTCACCTGTGTACCTGCAAAAGAGTTCAACATGAAACAGATCAAAGCAACCAGAATATGATCTACTAATCTATGCTAGTGACTAAGGAATCTAGCAATATATATTTGAAATAAAAAATCAACAATATATATGGGACAGAAAATCAGCTTGCATTAAAAATACGAAGAAGTTTACAACCAAGCCTTATTGTTGACATGCATCTCCATGAAACCAGCTCTTCATCCCAAAAAGCTCCGACTCTAGCTCTCTATGCTCTCTCCAAATGATCTTGGACCAAGAATCAGTCCAACAGCATAACAATACCTTCAATTTTCTCTCCTCAACCATGGCTATGAGCTCATATATATAGGGCTAGATGGATAGAGATGGTTGAGAAATGAGTGGGTGAGCTTGCCTCTAAGATCTTAGGATGAGGGATCTCGAGATCAACCAACCCACAATAGTAGGGATAAGGCAATACATGAGGCTTATCATCTAGAAGCCTCAAGAAACTTCTCTTTTTCCCTTTTTACCCAGGGTACCGCGCTTTTCCTTCTATGACAAAGCGGTTCTGGTAATAACCGCCTATGGACCAAGGGTGACAGGTGGTGGCACCTCTTGTGGAAAACCGATGAAAAGCTGTGCAAACAGGGGTATCGCTCCTGGATAAGGGAGGATGGGCGGTGCTGGGAATTTGTATGATAGACTGATAAGAAAGCATCTTTGACATGAGTTCCTTTTTCAAGGAATCTTGTTTAATCTCCTCTTCCAAACTTCTAGCTGGTCACTTTTCCACTCTACATTGGCCCGATTATTCATTTTCCTGGCCACTCCTCTCTCCTTACTCTACACTCGTTGTTGTTGTAAACCTTACTTTTGATGGTTGTAAGTGGTTTTTAGTTTTCCCATGAATGATGTTGTGATGTTGTAGATGATTATCCATTTTACCTAATATGTTTTATGATCTTTTCCATCTTTGCTAGGGTGCACATACTTGTTGTTTATGGCTTCTTTTGCTTGATAGTTGAAGGGCCTAAAAGTGCCCAAATCTCATCTAGGACCCTTTAAGAGTCATAATAAAAACTATTGTTATAGGATTTTATTCTCCAAATGATACACCAAAACCATACTTATCGGTTAAAATTTGTGTAGGGATGTTTTTCTGATCTCTCCCATAATTTATCATACTAATGGGATTGTGACTATCAAGTCAATGCCTTATTTGCATAATGGAAATCCTACAACAATACACTGGAAATTCTAAACAATTCTAATGTATGCCCTAAAAATTCTTATGTATGCCCCTCTTTTAGTTACATACAAGTATCCATTCTCACTTATTGCTTGCATTTCATTTTCCTAACATGTATTGGGTAGAATCACAAAATATCATGTTATACATGGGCACTATAATATGCTCACAAATATTTATATAATGTATTATAAATGTGTGTTCCTAAAAGATTTGGCAATATACATGGATGGGCACTATGCTTGGTCACCAATTCTTTCACGTCCCTGGAAATATGTTTGAAACATACATCACATATAGCAAGTATGATGACATGTAGAATGTTGGAGTGATTATGGTGGTTGTGTATTTGGATATGCAGGTGTTCTTATTATTGGCCTACCCCCTTTTCAATAATAATATTTGCAGATTTAATCAAGTGTGTTTCTATATACAATATAGAAACATATATAAAACATATAGAATAATCCTTGATCGATAAAAAGATTACAATGAGCCTCGTGACTCAGACTCAAAATCGGTTGAGTCAACCAAGTTGACCCCCAATTGAGCTAACTCGACCTTTGAAACGATTTGAGTGACAAGTTTGGTACCAAACCAAGAAAATCGGGGTATGAATGACTGGATTGATAACAAATGCTCAATTCATCCCAATCCGTACTAAATCGACCAAGTGAATGTGGGATTGCACAGGTCACACACATGACACTTAAATTCAAAAACAAAATTAACCTAGAAATATAAACATCGAGACTCTAAACCTACTTCATTGTCGAGTCAATTAGATTTGTAGGATTCCTATACATCATAACACTATTTGGAGTAAAACACAACTTACTTTGTAGGCCCTAGATTCCACCCATGTGCAAAATCATCAATCTATAAAGCAGCCCCCAAATACAAAAACGTTCTTCATAAAATAGGGTATGAACCATGTGAGCAAGCTTCCAAGTGGACCAGCTCAATGAGTAACCTCCAAGCATGTAATATCTCTCATGAAATGGTGTATAAAAGAGTGTAAGCATGCTTCGAATGATGAATTTCTCCTTTGGTAGGGCTGAACACTACCCTTATGCATGTGTCTCCAAGGGTGAGTGTTCCTCAAATAATGAGAGAAGGCCTTCCTCTACCAATAAACCAATACACCAAGGTGAATTGGCCCTCTTTAGGGCTTCCATTTATGCACAGGGGCCCTTAATGTAGACAAACTTGGTATTTTAAGGCCAACTAGGGTTGTTACTTCTCTTGTGCACAGGTCCATATATTTTTAGGGTTGTTTTGTGACCTACAGTTGCAAGGAAAGCCACCAAATATTGTTATTTGCTATTGATCTCCTTCAAGAGACTACCGAGAATCACCTAAAGCACATTCCAACTTGGTTTATAGGGTCTGAAATTAAATGATATTTTTTTATTTAGGTTTTTTTACCCCCCTTTTGTGGAGAAAAAGCACTCAAAATTCATGATATTGCTATAAATTGTTGATTAGGAGGTTGGAACAACCCTTATTTATTCCTAGAATGAAGGTTTGAGGCTGTTGGAGTTCCCATGCCTGCTCTTTATATCCATATCTGTGCCCATAATTGTTTGTTAATGTCATTTCAACCCTCAAATTCAACCCAAAATTTCTCAAAGCCTATTTTTTCCGTTGTTCGTCACTTTTCATAGGGCTATTCATGCCCAGAACTGCCTTTTAACCCTCCAATTTGGACCAGATTTAGAGGTACACCTGTTTGGTGATGGATAAGTGCACAAGGGTGCCCAAGATGCTGAAATAGGGTTGCTTCATACCCTTTTTTACTGTCAAACAGGTTTGTTTGTGCCCAAAATTCATGTGGATGCTGCTATAAGGCATATGAATGAGATTTTAGGGTTGCTTTCACCCACATATTTCTCATTTTCACAGATAGAATTGCAAAGACCGCCTCCTATTTCCATTGATCATCATCTTTTATTGCTGCAATTTGCCCAGATCTGAAAGTTGGCCTAATTATAGCTGATTTGAGATGCTTTACTATTTGTTGTGACCTTCAGAATTCTCCCAAAGTGCTCAGATTTGTCCCTTTGATGCTCTTACTTGATTCTAGAGTTGTTTATGCCCATAGGACTACCCAACATTTCTCCTGGTGTGCTCACAATCGAAAATGAAAGGGCTCATTGTTGTTACACTCCATAAAATGTCCAAATTTCAAAACCAACTCAGAACTGCCTAGATTTGATTTCAAGATTACAATAATGACAACTTCACCATTGGAGAGTGTGATTACAATGCGTTTTTTACATGTTTACAAATTTGTAACTGTGCACATTTTTTTTTATTTGAATGCCAATATTTTCTACCTACTGGTATGTTTTGAAATATCTTAAACCTTTTATTTTGTAGTTTGCAGCAGGAGTTTGTGGTAGGTGTTTTATTCATTGTGATTAAGGCATGAAGCTTTTGGTTGATAAAGGATTTTAATTATTCAAAACAAGTTCATTTCTGAAAGTGACTTTTGATTCCCCACCAAATATATATCTTTTAATAATGTTGGGTTTAGCCAACTCATACCTAGTGTTTCCCTTCTCTTGGGGGATTTGGAGTGGGTATGAAACATTTCCCTGTCAGTGTAATGATTCTTCCCAATGTTTGACAGTTGCCCTGTGATTGCCATTACATGATTTCCATCTATAAACCACTATTGTGGTTTCATCATTGCTCCCATTCAAGAACAAAAAAGTAGACATGACTTCTCTCCCTACATAAAGTCCACGTGCACATAATGACTAGCTTTGATACTTCCTAACTTTTCAGTATTCTTTTTGACAACAAAAGTGAAACATGAAACAATATCCTTACTTTCAGCATCTTGCACAGCTGATGGCTTTGATCGAACTATATAAGTACTTTGTTCCCAAAGTAAATATTTTGATACCTACGAATGAAGGGGAGCGAGATGAATGGTTGAAGGACTCCAATGGAGGATGAATTCATGCCCTGTTCTGCCTACCCAAAGGTCCTTTTATAATGAAGATTATCCCTAACTTATCATTAATTTGTAGTCTTCTATTGTTCACCTATACTACTCTAAGAAACAAAGTTTTATGCCGATCTAGTATGTATATTCATGATGATGCTTGTTTTCCCATATTAATTTTCAACCCTAAGGCAATGCTAACTTGTTTTCCCATACTAATTTTCAACCCTAAGGCAACCTCATAGTAGAAAGAACCAAAAAAGACTATTCCGCACAAATCAAAAGGCTCTTAAATTAACCATATCATGCCTTTTTCAATGATTTGATGAAACCAAGGGGATGGAAAAAGGGAAAGGAGACATCAAATATCACCCACACCAAGGAATAATTCTAAAGCTAACCAACTGTCTAAACTACAAAGGTCATCTTATCGTGTTAATTGTAAGAGGGGCAAAAAAAAACCAGACACGGTGAAAATTGACATAAAATGTTCAAATAAAAAATAGAGGACATCAAAATACCTAGTACTTGCTTCAAGACCCAAAGCATAAACCATAAGATTCATGATTGTCCATTAATGGCCAAGTATTACCTAACCCAATTTCTAGTCAACTAAGCACCTCATGGTCGAATCATGATATTGCAGCAATATGCATACATCCTTCACTTGAATGATGTTAGGATTGCCAAGAACTAACATCACTCAAGTGAAGGATGTATGCATACTGCTACAGACATTATATCTCTACTCATTTGATTTCCTACAAAGTTTTGTAGCTTTGTTAGTGCTCCTCTCTGTTTTTCATTTACGTTCAACATCACGGTGAAATCAACAAGTCCAGGAAAATCTTCTAGTACATCGCCTTTACAGTAATGGAAAAATAATGATGTTGAGTTCTTGGAGATCCTATAGAGTGGATGTTTTAACCTCTTTAGTGCTACTCTGTAGTGCATAACCCAGCACTTCAGAGGCATATTTCCCAGTGGTAACCTACAACAATCATGTATATATATATATATATATATATATCTAATCCATGGTGGTGAAGAGCGGACATTTCCAGATCTGCTACTTGGCACGTTCAGGAATGAAAAGAATGTTTTAAATACATTTATATCAGTCTGTAATATTTGCTGATTTATTCCTTTTAGCTTGTCATGATGATGCTTGTTTTCCCATATTAATTTTAAACCCTAAGGCAACGCTAACTTGTTTTCCCATACTAATTTTCAACCCTAAGGCAATGCCATAGTAGAAATAACCAAAAAATAATATTCTACACAAATCAAAAGGCTCTTAAATTAACTATATCATGCCTTCCTCAATGATTTGATGAAACCAAGGGGATGGAAAAAGAGCAAGGAAATATCAAATATCACTCACACCAGGGAATAATTCTAAAGCTAACCAACTGTCTAAACCACAAAGGTCATCTTATCGTGTTAATTGTAAGAGGGGCAAAAAAAATCAGACATGGTGAAAATTGACATAAAATTTTCAAATAAAAAATGGAGGACATAAAAATACCTATTACTTGCTTCAAGACCCAAAGCATAAACCATAAGATTCATGATTTTCCATTAATGGCCAAGTTTTACCTAACCCAATTTCCAGTCAACTAAGCACCTCACAATCGAATCATGATATTGCGCCAAGTTTATTATAAATTCCAAGAAGCAACCGATAGAGCAACCAAACATCCACTCTACAGGATCACCAAGAACTAACATCATTCAAGTGAAGGATGTATGCAGAATGCTGCAGAAATTATATCTCTACTCATTCGATTTCCTACAAAGTGTTGTAGCTTTCTTAGTGCTCCTCTCTATTTATCATTTACGTTCAAATTCACCGTGAAATCAACAAGTCCAGGCAAATATTCTAGTACAATACCTTTACAGTAATGGACAAATAATGATGTTGAGTTCTTGGAGATCCTGTAGAGTGGATGTTTTAACCTCTTCAGTGCTACTCTGTAGTGCATATATATATAATCCATGGTGGTGAAGAGCGGACATTTCCAGATTTGCTACTTGGCACGTTCAAGAATGAAAGAATGTTTTAAATACATTTATATCAGTTTGTAATATTTGCTGATTTATTCCTTTTAGCTTGTCATGATGATGCCTGTTTTCCCATATTAATTTTCAACCCTAAGGCAACGCTAACTTGTTTTTCCATACTAATTTTCAACCCTAAGGCAACCCTAAATTAATAATAATAAAATATTTTAAATATTTTAATATTTAATAATAAAATATTTATGTATGTAATATTGCGTAAAATGGTAATTATTTTTAGATTTTCTTCTTTAAATTTAAACTTAATTTTAGATTTTTCTTCTTCTTTTAGATTTGATCTTGAGGCCTATGTGAGCTTTCACATGAGCGTCTACCAATTGACGACCCTTGGGGTTAGCAACCATAAAACTATCATGACGTATCAATTAAGGAGGATCCTTGGGATTAACAACCATAAAATTATCATGGTATCTAAAAAATTGAAGGTACCAGTATCAACCTTAGGATGCCAATCTCCAATATTTTTGCACCCATAACCTCACAAAAACTCCGTGAAAACAAAGAGTTTGGAATTTGTAGGTTACTAGAAATGTCAAAAAATTGGAGTTACCAATAAGAGTGATGGTATATCAATTGATATTAGTGATCAATTAATGAGCAAGTATTGGATGCATACAATATCAAATATGTGGTATAAACCTCAATACATCCCTAAACTAAGATCTATGGGTATATTTTTATTATTATTATTGCCCATTGATAGTTATTTCCATTGATTTATCAAATTACGCGTGGATTATGGTGTGTTTTATTTCATGAAATGATATTTATAGAGTAGGGATTCTTTACTATTTATAGGCTATTGAAGCAATTCAAAGGTGAAACTATTTTTTATCATCACCATTAATGACTCGTTTATAGGCATTATCTAGGTTCTCCTTGTTAGGTACCACATGTACCTTCTCTTATCCCCTATCTTTTGAAGGGTTGAAGGTATTACAAAAGGTACTGGATCACAAAATGGAAAAATATAGTATCCAAAAAGGTATTCACTAACTCTAAAATAACTAATAAGTGTTGGCTAATAATGGTGATGATTCATGGTATTATGTTTCATTAGGTTGCAACATCGCAAACTTGTGAAGCATAATAACATGAATCTTCACCGTTGCTTGGATGAACACTTGTTATCTTTTGTGAGATATAGTTCATGTGGACAGAGTTTTTGAACTCTGTCCTCATGGACAGTTTTGTTTGATGATGATATTTACAGGTATGTAGAAAAAAATTTAATATTTTGAAAAAAATAGTTATTGTAAGTGGATTACTTCATTCAATCACTTAATGAAAATATATTGTATAGTCCAAGCTCTCATAGTGTTTAGAGCTTGAGAATTAATGGGTTAGGTTCGAGTTGCTTTCTAATATAAGGTTTCTATAATAAAACACCTTAAAGAAGAAATCCACAACATTTGGTAGAATTCTGGAAAACCCCTGTTATCGCTACAATTTGGAAAATACTGGGTTAGGTTCGAGTTTCTTGCTTATAAAAAAATATGGCTCAGCAATCTTGCTCAGGGCAGTGACTGATTTTCATCCTTTTCCACTGGACTGAGCATACATGTGAGTATAAAAACTCTATCTATCGTGGCTATGGTGGAACTCGAATCCTTCTCTAAACCTCCCTTAGGCATCTCATTTGGGTGGGGTTGGATTAATAACTTATTTGGGAACCAGTTGCTGAGATAACTCACATAAAAATAACTAAACAAGTTTGAATGTGAACCAAAATGTGGTGGGTTCATCCACTATCTCCACAACTTCTCTATTTGAATTTCGTACAACATTGTAAGTGATTTTAGGGGTACCAGTGAACCCATTCCCGCATGTTCGGTTCGCTAGGGCTAGGAGCATTGGGTCTGTCATTAGTTGATCAATGTAAATGCATGCACAGTGAAGAAAACTCATGTTTGAAAGCTAATAAAGATAACACAACTATCTATTCTATTCGTACTACCGGGGGATTTGTTGAACACGCCATTGATGCAGAATACTTTGAAATCCTTTTTCCTTTATTGCTTTCCTCTAAAACAAATTCACAGTTGAATTCGAATGCATTACAAACAAAGGTTAAAAAAGGAAGGATTCAAGTTGGTGAAGAAGTAGGTAGTATAGACAGAGACCCTTTGGGTTGTTGGTAAAAGTAAAGTAATCAAGTAGGCAAGGTAGATAAATGAGGTGTCTAAGTGCTCACCCACACAAGATCCCATTCACCATAACCGAGTGAGAAGGAACACATCACCATTGGACGAGAGAGTGAGGACCATCAGACGCCGTAAAAATGGGGGTTTGATTTATCCAAAGCCTAAATTGAGAAGGCGGGATTGAAATGTACCAACCTTGCACAACCTGGGTCTAAGCCTGCTCTAATTGCCTCTGCCTTTCCTCTATTGGCTAAGAAACCTTGGAGATTTGTAGGAATATCTTAAAAAATTAAAAATAGACATGAATTAGGGAACGGTACTCACAATTTTGGGATGCATTGTCTTGAATGACAATTGGCCTTCTTTTCTGATACAAAACCACAATCCACTCTCCTTAGTCTTCGTGGTCGGTCCAAATCGTTGCTCCCACTGATATTATTCTTCGGCCAAGTTGCACAGATCGACCCTTGATCACTGAATGACAAGCACCTGACGAGATGCACAACACAGAGGAAGAAGCTTTCTCATGATCACTAAACACAAGAACTCGACGAGATGCACAGAAGAAGCTTTCTCGTGAAGCTGAAAGGAAAATAGTGCGCCATTGTTAGTGTTTTTTTGTGGTTTTATGTTTTTGTTATTTTATTTATATATGTATTATAAATAATTGTTTTATAATTATTTATATATATTGTTTTATGTTTTGATTGATTGATTGATTTATATTATGTTTTATTTTTTTATATATACAAAGAGGGGGGGTGTATCTATGTGAGTCTTTATGTGTGCAGTGAATCTATGATGAGAAAGATGAGGATGTCGCTGATGATGGTGATGTCGATGATGATCATGATGTTATCCATGATGTCGATCATTATGATGATGTTGATGCTGATGATGATGCTGATGAAGATGAGGATGCTGATGAAGATGAGGATGCTGATTATGAGGATGAAGGTGATGATGATGATGATGATGACGAAGATGACGACAATGATGATGATGAAGATGATGATGATGATGATGATGATGATGATGATGGTGATCGTCTTAATATCATATGAAATGATGAAAATGCTAACGATGTTGTTGTTGATGATGATGATGACACTGATAATTCTGTCGATGGAGACGATGATGTTGGTGATGATGACGATGACGACACCGCCGCTGACGATGACAATGATGATGATCATGAAGTTGATGGATGATGATGTTGATGATGATGATGATGTCGATGATGATGATGATGATGTTGATGATGATGAATATGACGATGACGATAATGATGAAGATGATGATGATGATGATGATGATGATGATGAAGATGATGTTGATGATGATGAATATGACGATGATGATGATGATGTTCATGATGATGATGAGGATGGTGAGGATGATGAGGATGATGAACCACATGATGATGATGTTCATGAAGATGATGATGATGAAGATGATGATGAAGATGATGTTGATGATGATGAAGATGATGATGATGGTGATGATGTTCATGATGATGATGAGGATGGTGAGGATGATGATGATGATGATGAACCACATGATGATGATGACGACGACGACATTGTGTGATGAAGATGATGATGTGTGATGATGATGATGATGATGTGAAATGATGACGACGGCGATGATGAAGATGATGATGTCTGATGATGAAGACAATGATGATGAAGACGACAATGATGAAGATGATGATGATGATGATGATGTTGATGATGATGTTGATGATGATGATATGAGGATGGTGAGGATGATGACTACGATGACGACGATGATGATAATTATGATTTTGATGACGATGATGACAATGATGATGATGATGATAATGATCATGAGGATGATGATTTTGAAAGCATGCATGGCTTGGAAATTTTCTTTTTAAATCAATTTCCAAATTAAAAAGGGCCCAATTCTTTTATAATCATTATAATCTTATTTGTGCCCTTTTTGAGCTTGGATTCAATATAACAAAATATGATAGACCAATATGGTAACATTGTCATCATCATTGTCATCACCATCATAAAAAAAAGTCAAAAATTCCTAATAAAAGAAAGAAGAGAACAATGATTTATTATCACATACACTTTTACTAAGAACCTTGACATATATCTTATTTAATAGCTATAAGGCACAAATATGCTATTGAGGAGACTCAAGCTTTGGTGGGTGGAATGACAACAATTAGGAGAGTCAAACTTTGGTGGGTGGAATGACAACATTTAAACGACTTAAGAAGCCATTGTTGTGGCAATGCAAAAAAGTATAAATATCTAAAATGATTTTGATGTTTGTCACCAAACTATAAAGTTGCGGTAAGATCAAAGATATATAAAAAATTTGGAATCTAATATCTTTTCGTGAGCCATAAGGAATGTAAAAGATTAAAAAAAAACATTAATGTTATTTTCTACATTCTTAACATCTAATATTTTTATTATAGCAATAACTAAGTAAAAATTTTGGACATCAATTTTGCTAACTACATTCTTCTATATAAATATCTTATTTAAATTAAATACTTTTTTAAAATAAACTTTAAAAATTCAAAACAAAAATAAAATGATAAATTCTAAAATTTCATATAAATTATTTTATGGAAAAATATTTCAAATATAAATAAAATTAAATGTTTATAGCTATATTCACTTTATTTTTATTAGCAAATATCACGTCAAAAGAAAACCATGTGTGTTACTAACTACAATGTAGCTTATGTGCATTATGAAATGATAAAGGTTTAGGCATAAATCACTTTAAATTAATATTTATTTATAGTATTTGGCAATATAATTAACTCACACTATCAAGATATTAGTGTTTTAAAACACTAATATTCACACTATGATGATGATGATGACGATGACGACGACGACGACGACGACGACGGCGATGATGATGATGATTTTGATGACAACGATGACAATGATAATGATGATGACCATGATGATGGTCATGATGATGAAGACGACGATGACGACGTCGATGATGATGATGATGATGATGATGAGGATGGTGATCATGAGGATGGTGAGGATGATGATGATGATGATCCACATGATGATGATGATGTCCGTAACTATTTTTGAAAAAAAAGATAAAAGAATAGGTCTAATTAAATATTTACCTTTCATTATATTTCATCGTTGATGATGACGACGACGATGACAATGCTACAGACGACAATGACGATAATATGAAGTAATTAATTTGATCTAGGTTTAATTTTAATGATGCTGATGGTGACGATGATGATAATTATGATTTTGATGATGACGACGATGATGATAATTATGATTTTGATGACGACGATGACAATGATAATGATGATGACAATGATCATGAGGATAACGATGTCATCTTTATCGATTATGATGAAGATGATGATGTTGGTGATGATTATGTTGATGAGGATGATGATGATGAAGACGATATGACGATGACGATGATGATGATGAAGATGATATGATGATGATGATGATGAAGACAATCACAATGCTACAAATGATGATGACAATGATATGAAGTAATGCATTTGATCTAGATTTAATTTTAATGATGATGATGGTGATGAAGATGATGATGATGGCGACAATGATGACGACGACGACGACGATGATGATAAATATGATTTTGATGACGACAACGATGATAATTATGATTTTGATGATGACGATGACAATGATAATGATGATGACAATGATCATGAGGATAACGATGTCATATTCATCGATTATGATAAAGATGATGATGTTGGTGATGATTATGTTGATGAGGATGATGATGATGAAGACGATATGGCGATGACGAAGACGAGGATGAAGACAGTGACGATACTACAGATGACGATGACGACGATATGAAGTAATTAATTTGATCTAGGTTTAATTTTAATGATGATGATGGCACTGAAAATGATGATGATGACGACAATGATGACGATGATGATGATAATTATGATTTTGATGACAACGATGATGAAGATGATATGACGATGACGATGATGATGATGATGATGATATGAAGATGCTATGACGATGATGAAGATGATATGAAGATGATATGATGATGATGATGATAAAGATGATGACGATGCTACAGACAACGATGACGATGATATGAAGTAATTAATTTGATCTAGGTTTAATTTTAATGATGATGATGGCGCTGAAGATGATGATGATGGCGACGATGATGATGGAGATGATGATGATAATTATGATTTTGATGACAATGATGATGACGATGATGATGATAATTATGATTTTGATGACGACGATGACAATGATAATGATGATGACAATGATCATGAGGATAACGATGCCATCATCATCGTTTATGATGAAGATGATGATGTTGGTGATGATTATGTTGATGAGGATGACGATGATGAAGATGATATGACGATGACGATGACGATGACAAAGACGATATGAAGGTGATATGACAATGATGATGCTACAGACGATGATGATGATGATATGGAGTAATTAATTTGATTTAGGTTTAATTTTAATGATGATGATGGCGATGAAGATGATGATGATAATTATCATTTTGATGACGATGATGATGATAATTATGATTTTGATGAAGATGATGACAATGATAATGAGGATAACGATGTCATATTCATCGATTATGATGAAGATGATGATGTTGGTGATGATTATGTTGATGAGGATGACAATGATGAAGACGATATGAAGATGACAATGATGATGATGAAGACGATATGATGATGAAAATGATGAAGACGATGTCAATGATACAGACGACAATGATGATGATATGAAGTAATTAATTTGATTTAGGTTTAATTTTAATGATGATGATGGTGATTAAGATGATGATGATGATGATGATGACGACGATGATGAAGATGATGATGATGATGATGATGATGACGACGACGATGATGAAGATGATGATGATAATTATGATTTTGATGATGACAACGATGATGCTGATGATAATTATGATTTTGATGACGACGATGACAATGATAATGATGATGACAATGATCATGAGGATAACGATGTCATCTTCATTGATTATGATGAAGATAATGATGTTGGTGATGATTATGTTTATGAGGATGATGATGATGAAGATGATATGACGATGATGAAGATGATACGACGATGACAATGATGAAGATGATGACAATGCTACAGACGATGATGACAATGATATGAAGTAATTAATTTGATCTAGGTTTAATTTTAATGATGATGATGGCGATGAAGATGATGATGATGATGATGATGTTGATGACGATGAAGATGATGATGATGATGATGATGACGACGATGATGAAAATGATGATGATAATTATGATTTTGATGATGACGACGACGACGACGACGATGATAATTATGATTTTGATGATGACGATGACAATGATAATGATGATGAAAATGATCATGAGGATATTTACCTTTCATTAATTATATTTTATCGTCTTCTTCATCCATGTCATCGTATTCTTCATCCAAGTCATCATCTGTATCATCAGATCTAGATTCAACATTGTAAGGGTTGGCCATATCATCATCGTCATCATCATCAGTTATGCTCATTGTGTCATTGTCAGTATAACTTTCATCGACATTATTTGCTACATCATAGGATTCAACTATTTCTTGTAGTTGATGATATTCTGTTGGATCATCATCATCACCTAACTCATGTTGATCATGATCTGCATCATCGTATCCTTCTTCCAGAGAACCATCTTCATTAGCATCGTCTAGGTTATACTTTACCGGCCTTCCCCTTGGTTTGTGTCTCACAACAAATGACCAGCCCACTTTACCTGGAACCTCTTAGTAAAATACTTGTTCACATTGGCTTGGAAGAACATAGGGCTCTATTCCTGGCTCAAACGACCTTGTGTTTACCATGGTAAATCCATTATCATGTTCAATAATAGTTCTATCGGGATCACGTTGATTCAATCGTAACCTGTACCATTTGAAAATGAATAGAACTACCTTAAAGGATTTAAAGTCACACTATATAATATCTTCCAAATACCCATAGTATCGATTTTCTTGGAATTATGGATGTCTGTCAGTTCTAGATGAAACATTGGTAACCTCAAAGACAACAGATATCCCAAAATATGATGTTTTCTTTGTTTCATCCAATTTTTTGATCTGATATCTACCTCCATTGTAGACCATAGCCTTATGATGCTTTACCTGCAATAAGCAATACACAAAAATATTACACAACCATTCAGTTCTTATGCAGCAATACATGGAAAAGAAGAACATGTATGTCAAAATGTAATTTTCATACTAAAAGATTTCGAGGGATTGATTAATTATATGGTTGCCATTTTATCTTTTACACCATATGCCAAATTGATTTCCCTTTCTATTATATTTCTATCTCCATTACGTTGTGCTAATTTTACCAATGAAGCCACACCTTCCCATGATATTCTATGACCCGATTGTTCGCATCATTCAATCCATACCTTCATCTAGTCAATATTGTTTGCGATGTATAAATGAATTTCATCCCATTCTCGACCAACTGTTTAATGACAATAACCATTAAAATGAAAGAAAGGTGCAAATCTCCTGAAAAAAGTATATGCTCTTAATTGAAGCAATTATGACTAGAAAATACAATTAGAATATGAACGATATAATAAACATCCACTAGCTAATAATTACCTTTCAGCTTCCTCAATCTACCTTTCCCCTTCAGTTTCTCCCATTCAAATTTGTTATTGGAGTCCGGATCACAAATGCGACATAAATTGAGCTTTGATTCTAAAATAGGAACTAACATACAACATGTTTTGGTATACCGTATGTCCTTCCATCATAGAACCCTCAGCATGTGCTCGTTGTCTCACCAAACCCTTCAAAAATTTCAAGTGCCTCTCAACCATCCACATGGACCTTGAGTGCACAGGTCCACACAACTCAATCTCCTCAACTTGGTGTATGAGGTAGTGTTCCTGTGCATTGAAAAATGCCAATGGTATATGCTTCTGCATTTCACACATGAGACGAGGAATTTCTCTCCTCCAATACTTTATATATTATTTATGGATTTATTTAGATGTCAACCATATACAAGTGACGCAAACCAATAACAATATTTAACAAAAATAAACATTAAATTACAATATATCCTGAAATAGTGCACAAAAAAAAATATAAATTATACGAAGAATTAAAGAAACACTAAGCACATGCAAGTAATTGCTAGTTACCTCATGTATTTACCAAGATTATATATAACTTGTTTGACATTGTTGTTGAAGTTTCCTAGGAGAGAGAGAGGTAGAACATACTATATCAATATACAAACCACGCTATTTATTAAACAAAGAGTATACAAACAAGAAAAAAAATATACGCAGTAAAATGAAAAAAAAAATTATATGGACATAACAATAATAATTAGCTTGATGAAGATATGCCAATCATGTGTTTTGACCCCTGCAAAATCACCTTTTTTGGTTATTATATTCTTCAAGTTCACACAAAATCCAGTGGGAAATTTAATTTTTCGCATTACTTCTTTGACAACATTGATTTGTTGCTTTGTAAACATCCATGGAATTGAGTTTATATTAACTTGTTCTCCATTGGTATGAAATTGGATGACGTCTTTCATTGCATGGTTTCTTTCTTGAATGTCTTTGCAAGCTTTCACAAATTTATCTTTCTCCCTCGAACTTAGCTCTAGTAGTCAACATAAGGTTTCAGTAACATTCTTTCCAATGTGCATTGTATCAAACAAATGAGCAATTTGTAGGTGCTCATAGTAGGGAAACCTACTAAATTGAATAGAATAACTTTTCATTCCTCATGGAAGCCCATTAATGCCTTCATGATCACAATGGAAATCATGAATATTAGTTTATAAATAAATTACATCATAAATCAAATATGGACACTACAATAAACAACTCACAATAAAAATTAAAATACATAGCAATTCATATACGATGATCCATACGTACCATGATGCTTATTTCTATTGTATTGCATCTTCCAAAGGTGAGGTGTCATTCTCCATGGTTTCAATGCAGTCTCAAGCTTCCCATTGAATTTTTTTTTTTCAGTTGTTCTATACCTGTGATTCTTAGAGAGGAAATGCCTATACTCATCAAACATCTCATTTCTTAATATTTTTGAACGACGAGATTTTATCTTAGGACCACAAACTAGACATGCAAATTTACCCTTTGTTTGAAGACCTACAATATTTAGATATGGAATATCTATGTCAAATATATTCATATATAAACTATTCTAATTACTCCATATCATTAAATGCAATTAAAGTGGAACTTAAAATTACAAACCACAAAATGAAGTTAACCCAGGGGCATCGTGTATTGTCCATACAACCATTGCATGGAATTGAAATTGCCTTTGTCGTATTGGTCTAGATACATCATACATAGTTATGCCATTCCATAACTTCAGTAGCTCATATGTAAGAGGTTCAATGTATACATTCATATCTTTGACTTGGAACTTACCTGATTGATTTGAAGTACATATAAAATATATCATTATGAGAACCATTAAGATATATAAACCATGCAAAAGAGTAAAATAATAGGTATATATATATATATATATATATATGAAATTAAGAAACATAATATGACAAATGAGATGCCACAACTACATTATAAATAAAACAATTTTCGACAAAAAAACATGGAATAATCATTGACATCATTATGTGCTCCCTCTTTATTGACAACCATGGAGGAATGTTATTGTTGACAACAAAAATAGGCCACACCTTGTAAATGGATTTCATCTGTGCAAATGGATTAACACCATATGCTTCCAAAGAAATCCTAAGATTACATGGTTCTTCTTTAAAGTGAGGCCACTTTTCCTCCATATCTCTAAAAGCAGAACCATCTGCAGGAATTCGGATAACATCATCTTGAATTCTGTTCTTGGCATGGTAATCCATAAATTGCGCTATGTTTTTGCACTTGAACAGTCGTTGCAAACGTGGAATGATGGGAATATAATGAAGAACCTTCTGAGGCACCTTTTTTGTTACTTTATCTGTACGATATCTACTTACATGACATTATGGACATTTTGTTACAAATTCATGCTGATTATAATATATAACATGGTCATCAAGGCATGCATGAATTGCTTCATAATGCATTCCAATCTCTTTCATGATGGAAGGTAAATATCGATATGTGAGAGGTAAAATATTTGATGGTGGTAACAAAAATTCAGCTATCAAGCTACAAAAAAATAAAAAAAATAGTTAATGTAATAAATAAATAATATTAACGAAACACACTTCATCCGTACGATGATCAATAATGAGTTAACAATACAATTATTAGAGGAATACAGATAAACTTTATCACGATCCTATATATGCGATGGATTATTTTACATACCTTAGCATCCATGTGATTGCAATGTTTGAAATACCATTCATAACCTTCAACTTGATTATCAACAATCCAACAGAGAGAAGATTTGTTTTGGATCCTTCATAAAGGGGTTCATATGCCTTATCAAGAAGAGGTATATCATGAACATCATCAAAGTTATCATCATTTTCATTATCAACATCATCGTCATCATCCATTCTAACATTAAATGAATCATGGATCAATTTATTTGTACCATTATCTTTAATTACATTATTGGTATGATCATCTTGTTCAATATGATCATTCACTTGTTATCCATTAAACATACACACTCCATGATCCTGATCCTAAACTTGTCTCGAAAGCACTTCCTCTGGATGATATGCTGTAGGGTGTCTTTCCTTTAATATAAATACATGGAAACATCAATAGATATACATTAATATATGAAAAGTAAAAATAATACATACAATTACCAAAATAAAGAATATAATAAACTTTATAATGCTAAACCTACAAATGGACGATATTCGTTTCCCCCCTCAGCATGTCCATGTTCCCTGCAATTTTTTGTGGCTGTTTAGATCAATATTATTCTCCTCTTAAATCCCATGCATTGAGTACACAGACAATAACATTTTCCATCACCCCTTCGTTTCGCTGCATCCCATAGTCTAGCAAGCAATTGTCGGTTGTCTTCGTTTGGATCCAAAAGATTTATATTTGACATTTTGTCACAAACTTTGTGAATGAATATAACCAATTGTCTTAAAATATCAAGTTCCACGCATCAAAATTTTGTCAAACGGAGAAAGTCGAAGAATAAGAAATTCCCAGCAAACTGTCTATCGATGAAAAAAAAAATTCTCACAACCGCCCGTTGAAGAATAAAACAATTCCTGAAAACGTCCGTTGAGGAAAAAATAATTTTCGCAAATCGTCCATCGAGGAACAAATAATTTCGCAAATCGTCTGTCGCTTCTACAACAAACATGTCGAAATGTTTAAAAAAATTTATATTTATAATGGATAGGCGTCAGATATTCGACACCTTGGACATAGTTACCATTGAAAATATGGGACCAAAAATTTCAAATAATGTAAACCTTACATTATTTAAAAAAAAAACCTACAAATACCGTCGGATATCTGACACTAAGGGGTCGAAAAACCGTCACACTTGGGTTGGATATGTGACACTTTTGGGTTGATATACCGTTGGATATTCGACACCATACCGTAAAAAATTTGACACTCTGGTGGTCGGATATGCGACGCCTGATGTGTTGGATATTTGACGGTGCTATAAAAATTTCCTGATCGCCGTTATTTTTAATTATTGTTGTTCGACACATCCGTATGAAATGTCAGATGACATTGGATTCTGACGTCGGATTTTGGGTGCAAATCCTATTGTGAAAGAAGGATGCTCTGTAGACAACCTTGAGTCCTCCGCCGCCATGGTGAGCCATAATGTAAACCCACCGTAGCATCCTAGGATCCTCAGGATCAAGTCTTCTCATACTCACTTGAGGCCTCATGTGGGGCACCCTCTGTAAAATGAAAGACACCACCACAACTCCATAGCCAAACTGTTTAAGCATCCCTCATTTTCACTTGTTCAGTTGGTCCTTGAGGCTCACCAACATGCCTTCACACCAGTTGAAGACTGTAGGATCCATGAACTCTAGGGCATACAACATATGTGACCTAGTAGTTATGTGAGTGGATATAGTACCAACCACCTTCCCAATAGTGTACACTACCATCCTCAAAGGACGATCCACTATCTGCTGGATGCTTAATTTCCCAGACTAGGAATGCGTACCTAGTGCACAATATTGGTCAATCAAATCATCCAAGGAGGACTCCCCTCCTCGTGGGCTGAATAAGACTACTGATATACCTCTCTGGGACAAACTAGTCAAGAAGTAAATATCCTCAATGTCTATGGTCAAGGTGTGGATCTCGACAACAAAGTGTTGCTTGGGATACCACATGTCTATTATGTACTCAAATAGATGGATGTATGCCTTCATGCTTGGTACCCTAAAATACTTCAGTAGCCCACAATTCTCTAAGGCCTCTATGGTATCTTGATCACTAACATCTTGGAAATCTTCCCTCTCATGTTCACGCTCTTTCCAAATGACCATGATGTGAGTTCTGTATTGCACCTGTAAGACATAAAAAATAATTATTAGAAATCACATTATGGGAATAAGGGAACATAAAAATGGAGTGTTTAAATAAGAGAAGGAAAAAAATAATTTTTGATGGGAGCAGGGCTTATTTTTTACAAAATTTAGGGCCTACGATGCCTTTCCCTTTTGTAAACAGAGCGCTTGCAGTGCATCTGCCTCTGCATACACAGAGCACCAGTGGTCGATGCCTCTGTTGGTTGCAGACAGAGCGCCTACAATGAACCTATCCCAGCATGCCAGAGCGTCATCATGCTCATGGCCTGGAAAAAGAAATGGATGTCATGGCTAGGTTTTTCGAACCCCCAAAACTCCTATGAACCCTCATTAATCCGGTCAAAAATATCCTTTTAACCCAATCAGAACCTCCTATCTTTTCTTAAAAAATTAAAATTTACCATGGGCATGAACAAGAATGGTTAAGAATCTACCTCTTCCAAGAAAAATAAAGAAACAATGGGTGGAGACACTTGGAATCACCGTTGGAAGCTCTCCTTTTACTCCAACTCTCAACTCTTCAAGTGGAAAGACTAAAAATGGTAAAAGTTTTACTATTCCTCTCTATTTATAGTAATTTTGGAAACTTTTATTATTTCATTATAGTTTAATTACTTTAGAAATCCAAAATTATTTTATAAAAGTGGGTTTTATCATTTGTATTAATATAGTTCTAATAGAGTTGGATTTTTAATGTGTTTTTGAGCTTTCAGGTTAAAGGTTGGTTCATGGCTATGAAACAAGCTCTTTTATTCTTTTTGAAGCTTAGAGTTAAATTTAAAAAGTATCGAGCATTTTTGTACACTTTTCACATGCACGTTAAACCGCGAGTAAAAGAGTGTCGAGTCCACTTTTTCACTTTTTCTCTTTTTCAGACTCGTTAAAAATGGATTACGAAAAAGGAAACCTGCTATGAAGTTATATTTAAGCTCTTTTTAGTCTCCCTAAAAACAAAAAAATATTTCCATGCGATCTTGTTATGTTCATGCTTGTAAAAGTATCAGAACGGTCGACTAGTTAGTAGTAGTTTATCACATTATTGGACCGATTAGGCCTATTTTACAAAAAATGATACTCCTGGAGTTTTCTTATGTATTCGTTCAGAATCTCTAAACATGAACAATATTGAGTTCACTTTCATTGGACTCATAAAATCAAATGATGGACGACCCTATTTGGGAATGAACCCCTCTTTTCTCAGGTTTGTAAAACATGTGAGAATGGACTCATCACTTGATGAGATACAACGAGTGTTTGTTACCCTCTTTGGACTCGTAAAAACTAAAAGAGGAACTCATCTTTAGAGATGGGGAAATTAAAGGAAAGAGAAATGTTTTTAATTTGTATTTATGGTAGTCTATAGTCCACCTTTGAACATGGCACATGTCTGCATTTGCATATCTCAATAGTTGGGTATTCAGGTTGTCTCCGAGTCGATCCACTCCTATGAGTCACTTGAATCCTTTGAGTCAATTCAAATAATGCTACATCATATTCCTTGCATTACACCTGGTTCTAGTCTTGTCAAGTCAATTCTAGAAAGTCACTTGTCGAGCCGCAAATTGTTCAAAGGACGTCTCTTCAGAAAAATAACTCATTAGTAACTCTACCTATCCATAAAGTCAGTCATTTCTGAGTAAGTTTCATCACTTCAAATAAAATTTTGTTCCTTTTTTGTGTCACTGATGGGGAAATCATCATGGCGCTCTTGTGATGAGTCTATTCCTGTCGACTTCATCTCACTATCTAGGAATTATATTTAGAAACCTAGTCAAGTACCTTGAAGCTTGCATGCCTCAATGGAAGGTTTCCTCACTTTCAATAGTAGGTTTTCATCAATGACCTCTGATTGAAATATTCTATCAAGTGTTCAACTTCAAAACATCGATTCACACTTGGGATAATGTACTAAGATACCTTGGGGATCATTGACATTAATGGTGAATTCCATCGCACTTGTTAATAGTCTTCATCAATGACTGGTAATCAAGTGGTTTCTTCCATGTTCGACGTCAAGACATCTATTCACATGGTTAGGATCGTATCAGTTGGGGATTGGAATGAAGAACCTGAGTGATTAGTCTTCGTCATTATAGTTTCCTATACTCAGGTTGCATTTGAACGTCAGTTAGATTCCTGACAAAAATCCACATTGTATGTTTTGGTGGTTGTGTTCAGTATTTGAGGTCGGATAACATGGATATACTTTGTATGTTCTATAGCCATGTTCTACCTCCTACAACAGTTATTCATGTATCTACAGTGTATTATTGGTAGCCATGACATGGTCATCATCATGGATCTGCAGTGTATTGGTCCGCAACCATGATTGAGTTGGGTAAAGTCAGTTATTGGTCCTATGTCAGTTATGAGATCATCTCTCATTGCCTCTATACCAGATGGATATCTTGCAAAATATTTCACCTATCACTTCCCTCTAGCTTCATGCTTTGGGGAGCATTCTGTTGCACTTGGAAATTCCACCATAGCCTATTTTCCTTTGAGAAATCCATACCTAAGATACCTTGGTTATATTTTTTCCAATTTTCAAAGGGTGACACTTTTCTCCAATTTTGACAGAGCACCAACGGTCCTGTTTGCAGTGGATCAAGGAGTGTTGATCCCTCTTTTCTTTGAAAAAAAATTAGGTATGTGCCTTTACCCCTTCTGCTAGGTTCCCCAATAGAACAAAAAGAGGAAAACTAATGTTTTGAAAGCTTCCTTGCGAAAGCCTCTGTGGAGTCAGTTCCTACTTGCTTGGGAGAGGTGGCATTTGCCTCCCTCACATGTTGGGATCACCTCCTATCCATACCCCAAGTTAATATCATGTGTTTTGGGCCTATAAATGAAGCCTCCATGATGTGAGTAAAGGAGGCCAAAGAAAGTACCCTTATGCTATTGGATTGAAGTCTGGGTTAGAGACGAGATAGAGTTGGCTTGTATGTGGAGAGATCCTCATAGTTGTGGAGGATTGTAGATTGCTTGAAGAGGATAAAGCCATCAACATCAAGGATTGGTTGTACTTTACTCTCTCTCATCATTAATACAAAAGTGTTCCCCTTTCCTATATTTGATGTGTTATTAATTTCAGTTGAATATTATCAGATTCCTTGATCACTGATATAGGTAATTAGTTTATCATGATACTCTCACTTTGTGTTTTTGTCTCTTGATATTTTTTGCAGGTAACATTGTAAGGAATTTTTGGAACAAGGACAAAGACATTTAGGTTTGAGGTATAGTTTTTATTTCATGTTGTTCAAATTGATTACTTAAGGAAATGATATATTGCTGTGCTATTTTGTTCTACACTTGTACTTTGCAGGGTAGAGGAACAAATGGTGTTCGCACCAATTGCATAATTCCTGACAATAGCTTCCATGGTTGTCTTTAAAGTTTTAATTTCAAATTCAATAGGAAAAGAAACGTTCTTACTGTACACCAATTCATATGGGGAGAAACTCGTAGTGTTGCACCATGTGGTTTGGTATGCCCATAATGCATTTGGAATTCTAGTAGCCCAGTCTCTTTGATGGATTCTGATTATTTTTGTGAGGATAGCCTCAATTACCTTGTTGGTACTTTCCACCTGGCCATTGGCCAGTGGATGATATGGTGAGGTTATCTTGTGATGAATGTGATATTTATGTAACATAGCTTCCAATTTGTGGGATACAAACTGCGGTCCTCCATCTATAACTATCTCCCTAGGTACTCCAAAATGGGTGAAGATTTATCCATACAAGAAATCCATTACAACTTGGTCATTTGCCTTGACCAAAGCTACACCCTCCACCCATTTGGTCATATAATCGGTACAAACTAGGATATACACTTTTTGCTTCGAGGGAGGGTTGATAGTCCCTACAAAATCTAGGGCCCATTTGTTGAAAGGTTCAACCACCCACTGTGGTTGAAGAGGCATCTCATCTAGTCTATTTGGATGGCCCATTCTTTCGCAGCTATCAAAAACTTGAACATATTTCTTTGCATCCCTGAAAAAATGTTGGCCAATAATAGCCCATCCGTAATATCTTATAATATGTTTGTTTGTCAACAAAATGTCCCCCAGAGGGATCATCGTGGAAAGCCTTTAAGATACTGAAAATTTCATCCTCCCTTATACATCTTTTGATTTCAAGATCAGGACCTGTGTAGAAAAGATGACCATCTATCCAACAGTACCTAGCACTCTGTTGTATCATTTTTATCTTTTATTTCTTTGAAAAATGTGATGGAATCTTTCCTGCAGCCAAATAGTTAGAAACATCAACATACCAAGGGGAATGAGATGAAACTGCAAACAAACGTTCATCAGGAAAGGAATATTTGAATGGTAAAATGTCATCAATGTTAGTAAGTTGAGATAAAAATTCAACAACAATGTTTTCCTTCCCAGGTTTGTCAATAATTTTAATGTCAAATTCCTATAACAGTAACATCCATCTAGTTACTCTAGCATTAGTGACAAGTTTTTTCATTAAGTACTTAATGGATAAATGGTCAGTGTGCACAAAAATGGGGTATCCAGTAATATAGTGCCTCAATTTATTGATGGAATAGACAATGGAAAGGAATTCCTTTTTTTTGATAGTGTAATTGAACTCAGCAGGGGACAAATTTTTACTGATATAATAAACTGCATATGGGGCATGACCTTCCTGCTGACCCAACACTTCTCTAATGGAAGTATTAGAAGCATATGAGGAGATGTGGAAATCCAGATCCCAATTGGGCCCTCGTAAGATAGGGGATGTGAATAGCCTTTTTTTAAGTTCAGTGAACACTGTTTGGCATGAATAATTCCAGTCAAACTATACAACCTTCATTAACAGAGTGAATAAAGGATAGGCTAGCCTGGAATTTTTTTCTATAAATATTCTATAGTAACCAACATGCCCTAAGAATATACGCACCTCTTTTTGTGTTCCAGGAGTGGGTATGTTTTCAATTACCTTGATTTTGGATGGGTCTACCTAGATACCATCAGCAGAGATGAAGTACCTTGGAGCTACACCCTCGCTCATAATCATATGGCACTTTTTAGTGCTTAACGATAGATGGGTTTGTTCACAATGTACTAAAAAATTTTCTAAATTTTTTAGTGCTTCCTCAAAGCTACTATCATATGGGGTAAATTCATCCATAAAAATTTCCATGTTGTCGTTAACAATCTTGAAAAAGATCCCAATCACAACTCTTTGAAAGGTGGCAGGTGCATTACAGAAACCGAAGGGAAGTAATTGATATGCAAAGTTACCCCATGGATAGGTGAAGGTAGTCTTGTATTGGTCCTCGAGATCAATATGGATTTGATTGTAACCACTGAATCCATCCAGAAAGGAAAAAAATTCTTCCCAGACAAGGTATAAAGTACCTGATTAATAAAAGGTAGGGGAAAATGGACTTTCTGCGTTTCTTTGTTCAACTCCCTATACTCTATGTAGACTCTCCATTTCCAATTCTTTTTTGGCACTATCACGAGTGGAGAAACCCACTCATTGTCTAAGATTGGGTATATAAACCCTGCTTCAAAGAGCTTTTGGATTTCTTCTTTCAATATATCCCTCAATTTACGGTTCATCCTTCGTTGAGGTTGGTACACAGGTTGGTAGTCGCTTTTGATGTAAATGTGATGGGTACACAGGTTAGAAGGGATACCCTTCATATATGTGTACTCCCAAGCAAAACCTCCCTTGTGATGTTTCAGCAGAGTGATCAGGTGTTCCAATTCATCAGGAGCGAGATTCAGATTAATGTTCAATGTTTTTCTTGGGTTTATTTCAACTAGAATGCTTTTCAAATTTTTAAGTACTGGAATTATGTTGGCATCACTGACTAAGGTCTCTTCTATTGGATTTTCTTGTTCTTCTTCACCTAAAGTACTATTCAGAATTGGATAAACATGTTTATTGACAGATGTTGGCTCACTAATGAAACTGTTAATAGTGTCATCCTCTGTTTCATCCTTAAAGGTAAAGGCTTTCCCTACTGTTAATAACAATTGAATTCCTTCTTCCTCCTCCATATCCATCCATAGTGGAGTTTTAGCTTCTAAGCTGGAACCAAGCTAGAGGGTATAAGGTCAGGATTTTTGTATCAGTCCCATATGAGATAGTCATGGACCTCGATTGACAGTTGATGCAGGCATTTGTTGTGGCTAACTAGGTTCTTCCTAGGATCAACGAATGTCCCCCTAGCTGCAACTTCGGTTTCAAAACCAAGAAGTCCACAGGGTATTCCCATGAATCAACTGAGACAATGAGGTCATATAGGATTCCCTTGCATTTTATTGTGGACCTGTCAGTGAGTTATAATATATTAGGGGTTGGACAAAGATTGGTGAGCCCAAGTCTTTTCATAGCTTCAATGGTCATAACATTGATAAATGCACCTAAATATACCAAAAAATTAGGTTTCTGAGTGTTTCCAATGTGTACTGTAACATTAGGGTTTCCATGATGATCATATTTAGCTAAGAGAGTTTTCCCCACTATTAACTCAGAGAGTTTTCCTATTACATGGATAGTGGGAGGATCCCTAGGATTTCTCCCTGGTTTTCTTACACACATATCTATAACTGTTTTGGCATAGATGGGCATGTCATGAATAGCTTGTAACAATGTAATTTTGACATATAAATTCTTTAATTCCCCTAAGAGATTAAACTGAGGTTATTCCACTGTCTTTTGTAGGATCAGTCGTTCAAGATATGGTGGTTCTCTTTCTTGGTTGTGTAGGCTGTGTTTCAATAAGTGTTTCTTCTTGTGTTTCAACCGGTATTTCAGTAGGACTCTCATCATCCTCAATTATAGGGATTTCTATATTAAATGGATGTTTTTGGTTCATTCTTGCTTCAGTCACAAATGATGGAACATCTTCAATGACTAAGGGCTCCACTACCCTCCCTGATCGTAAGCGTATGTCATTGAAGTGAACTCGAATAATGGAGTAAGAAGGCATGTTGGATGTCTCAAACTGATAAAATTATTTATTATTCAGGTTAGGGTTAGGTTGGGCAGGTGGTTGTGGTCATAGTGGCATGTTCATTGGTGCAACGTTAGTTTGGAGTTGCAGTTGCGACTGCTAGTACTGTTGGTGAGGGTATTGCTGAGGAGGATATTGTTGATGAGGAAAATATTAATGAGGAGGTTGGTTATGAGGAAATTGATTTCCTTGATGGAATTTTCTCCAACCAGGAGACCAAGAAGTTTTCTGGTTTGATTGTTGTGCCCAAGGTGACCAAGAGTTAGGATTCTACATAAAAGTTTGGGATGGATGCCATTGATTGTTAGAATAATGTGAAGGGAATTGTGTATTCATGTTATTCAAATTATTTCAAAAAGGTAATGGTTCTGGGTTCATACCTTGATTTCAAGGCTACCAAGGATTCTTTTGAGCATTGAAGTAAGCTTTCTCCACATCAGAAGTAGATGCCTACAAAACTACCTTAACTTGGGGTAGTGAAGGACATTCCTTAGTATCATGATTTAATTCAAATAGCTGACATGCTTCCACCTTGTCAAGTGGACATTCCTTCACTGGGTGCTTCTTCCTTCATCTAGGACAAAATATTCCAAGTGTTAAATCTTCTACTGCTTGCCCCTACTTTTCTCTCAAGATGTCCATTTCTGAGGAGATGGAGCTCATCATTTCTGTTTTGAATTTTTCAAGAAGGTTGCCTATTTATTCCTGAGTGGCTCCTCCATTAGATGAATTCTGTGTTCTATTGAAGACATCTCGGTCCAGTATTTTGTCATGATTATTGGTTCTAGAGGATCCTATCGAATATCTTAGACATAATTCGACAATCTCCTCAAAGGATTCTTTTGAGATATCCCCCTTTCCCATCAAATTCAGCATATCTAGGCAATCTTCTTCGATTCCACGTAGTAAGATAATTTTGACCACATATTTCCCCATATCAGTTTGTCCTACCCTCTGTACATTGTACAGAAGTCTCTCCACAAAGTCTTCCAGAACCTCTTCCTCTTTTTGCATCATCTTAAAAAATTATTCTCTTTTATCTTTAGTCCTACAGTACTCTTGATATTTTCCAAGGAACACCTGTTTCATTTGTTCCCAGGTGGTAACAGTCTCACCACCCAAGCTCATAAAATAGCGTAGAGAGTTGTCCTTTAAAGTAGCAGGGAAAAGTTTCAGATTTTGTTCACTGGAAGTGTAATTGTAGCTATGATAGAGGATGTCAAATTCAAAGAGGAAGTCATCTGGATCCTTTGTGGCTCTCCCATGAAAGCGTGGTAATACTGATGGTGAGATGTTCTCATGGGGGACAGTCCAGTTGGTTGGTGAATACGGAATTGAAGTGTGGTGAAAGTCTCCTCATGCTGGAGGTCACCATCATTGTAATGGTTATCCCCTACTCCTTCTTCATGATCACCAGGGTGACGTTTGTTATTCATGTTTTCCTCTTCTTCCTCCTGTATTCACTTCCTATAATTTTCCAATTCCTGCTGAAGCTGTAACCACTCCTCCTTTGTAACCTCCTTCCCATCGATATGGTAAACCACCTATGGCTCACCTACTCCCATAACAATGGCTCTATCTGCATCCATAGGGACACCAGATGGCGTCGTAACTCCTACTGTTTTCTCCACCATGGAAACTGATGCTTCCAACCTAGGAGTAACATGGCTTCTTCTGACCGATGATGGTCCTTGATTGCGACCTCTGGTAGAATAATTATCCCTGGCAACTAAATCATCAATAAATGTCCTTCTTCCTAAGGCTGGGCTACTGCCTCAACCTCGAACACTTTCCAAGTTAGTATTTTGAGGAGTTCTAGGGGTTCTGGGAATATCATGTTGTACTCTCCTTGTATTCATGTAACCCAAAAATAATGCAAGCTTAAAAACTGTTGAAGAAAATGAATAAATGTGACTACTACTGTGTCTATCAATTATATTCCTTGACAACGGTGCCAAAATTTTGGTCACCCTCAATGCTAATTAATTAAAACTAACACACAAAATGCTCAATATGAATTGTCAACCCAGGGAAGTCTTTTTGTTTCAATGATAATTAGCACAATCTATGCATAAACACTTAAGTAGTTGATTGAATGAATGAAATATTAATTTTCCTACCTATCTGCTTAATCAAACTCTTCTCATGGCTAAAACTAACCTAATTTATCCATCTAATAATTCAGAAATGCATTTACCCTCCTATAATCATTACTCTAACAATTACTGATCTAGAAAGAATTAACCTAGATGTACTATTGTAGAAAGTAAACTATGAAAGTATCAAACTACCAGGACTCCACTAAGATCTGTTTAAATCATCGAGGATGCAAATTAAAAAATAATAGTAAAGAATCACACCACTTGCAATAATAATCTAACTAGTTCAATAAATTCTAAGAAAGACAAGTAACAGAAATGAACTAGAGTTGAGCTTGACTGTAACAACTAATTGGCACACCTTGCATAAAGGGAAACTATCCTACAAAGTCGACTGTTACACCACACAGTTGAAGCTAATCGGAATGCAATCATTAACTATCAAAGGAAACACAATGATCAATCATCACTGTTGCAATTAACTGCAAAATGCATCTACTCTAATTCCACACCACACAACAGAAATAAAATAAGCATCTAATTAACTCGACAATCTGTGTGGGAAGGTGGGCCCAACCTTTGAACATAGACGCAGTGAACTAACACAAATTAAAACACAAGGATATGAAGAATCCTTCTCCTTGTATTAAAAATAGTGATTCACAGTTACAACTCTATGTTACAACTTACACAGTCTACTAGCAAACCAACCTCAGGCTTGTTGTAGCTACAACAAATCCCATGTTTTATCCAAAACATGAGAGCCCAAATTTTTATATGCAAAAGGTAATGCTTAAGTTCCTTATTCATCTTAGGATTCCCATGCTGTTTATCATGGTTTCTATGTATTTGTTGTGATTGGTTTAGTTAACATTTTTTAGAATTTATGCATTTATCTGAGTTTTGGTAAGCTGCGGAAGGAATTAATTTTTCCAAAAAAGTGTATCTTTCCTGCAACCTGCATCCCACAATTGCGGATTGCGGGATTGCTTTGTAAATATTTTTGAACTTTTCATCCCACAACCCGCAATTGCAGATTGCAGGAAGTAGTAGGGTTAATAAATTGTGTTGTGTGTTTTAGCAACCCGCAACCCGTAAATTGTGGACTGCGGAAAGGTTAACTAAATTGTAAGAGAGTTTTCATTCCCGCATCCCACAATTGTGGATTGCGGGGAAGATGCAGCTTGTAAAGTTTAAATATCTGATGTGGATTCGCCTTGATCCAATGGTTGGGATTGTTTTGTGTTTTCAATGATCATTCGGCTTTTCCATTCTTTTGTTTGTGATTCAATTTTCTAATTGCGATTTTCACTTGTAATCTCCCACAAATTGGTAATCATTGATTCGACTAAGTTGTAATGAATTAGGCACTAAGTTTTTTATTTTGCGAAATAAAGGGTGTACATCAAATAATGGAAAGAGTCAATCACTTTTCATTAAGCAAAGTATTATATTTTACAATGAATAATTATCTTTGCTTGTTGATAAGGTTATTATTATTGTTTAAATTAAATTCGATATACTTTTAAAAGACAAGATTAATAATTTATTTATATAAGTGTATTTTAATATGATACTATTTACAATGTTAATACAAAGTATTTCACTAAACCCTAATTTGTTGTTGCTAAGAAGGATGAAGTTCAAAAACGAATCGCACATCTGTCAAAGACATGTTTTTGCATGGAAGATTGTGAACAAACCGTGAGGAATTAGCTCAAACGGTTGAAAACCCACTTCCCAAATGGGCTCATTTACCCCTTATGGTGAGCAAGTTTGCAAATATATCAATATTTTTAGAGAAAACTGTGACTAAACAGAGGTGCATTTTCTAGAAATTCATTTTGACTGTTTTTGCATAGTTGAACGAACCAGATATCTGGGGATTTGATTTTATCCTTCCCACTGCTCTTCGTTTCTATAAATTAAACCTCAAAATTATGAGGAGGCGAGGGTTTTTGGAAGAAGATGGTTTTGGAAAACTAAGGAGAAGGATCAAACCACACAGGGAGGATCGAAGATGCTCTGTAGTTTCTGGAGAACTGTAATTTTTTGCAATCTCATTAAAATACAGATAGTTTCTTTTATCATCTTTGAATATTCGTTGAATTTATTTAATGAAGATTGGTTACTCTTTGTCTGTTTGAAAATTTAATTATGTGTTGCAATCATTATTCAGCACACTAGCTTTGTGTTTATTTCTCAATTACTTTGCTAATGTGTTATGCATATACTAAATAAATTTCTTTATTTAATCCATATAGTTTTTTTTGTTGCAATTAATAAAATCGCTATGATTTGAATTCAAATACTAATTTTTTAATTAGTATTCCAAATAGTAGAATGATTATGCACTTAAATATGAATGTTTCATTGCAATTTTAATTGTTTATGTTGTATTCAGAATTGGCAAGCATTGATTTGTTTTATATTTCTATAAAATAGATTTATATTTGTTAGAGATCTTAAATTAATTATTCTACATAAACTATCATTTATTACACTTCCATTATCATCACAAAGACCCATTACTGTTATCACCAATCTTAAGATCTTCTTCCATAGAAGGAGACCATATCACTTTAGATCTGCAAAACCAAGTGCCAGTGGAGGCCTTTATATCCGTGGGAGATTACTATTCCAAATAGGTTGGGGATAGAACTATCCTTGCGTAGGACTTTTTGAATCCTTTCAGTCTGGGTTTTCCCCCTCCGTTGTGATCCTTAGAACCCATTCCAGTGACCTAATCATCCTAGGATTCAACAAGGCTCATATTGCCTTCCCGTATTTATAGATAAATAGAATAATCCAAATCCACTAATATCGGGAAGCCATGAAGATCTACGATATTCAGGCTGCCTGGTTACAACAAGATATTACAATCGTGAATAGAATTGAATGAAGATATGGAATATAGGGAGTATTATTACTTTGGTTGTTAATGGATCAGAATCAACTGGACGGGAAATGCTCTGTCTGTTGCAACGATGCCCTGAGTAGAGGAGCGCTGTTGCAACTGAATTCTGTTGCAGCTACCACGTGGAGAGATGATCAGTATTTCTCCATTCAACGTATGGAACTAGGACTGAAGAGTAACAACTGGTACCAAATATCCCTTTCTTCTCCAGACTAAGCGGGATGATACACTTGTGTTCCTCAAGGCTTGGAACTATCTTTACAAAATCAATACATATTAGCACAATTTAAAATATATAGTTCTAGCCATAACAATCTTAGGAGTTAATAGAGTAAGACAATAATAAATCATACCTGTAAGGATTTAAGCTCAATTTGAGGAAAAACCTCTATATGGTGTATGGAAATGAAGTAGGACAAGCAAAAAAGATATAATTAGTGTGGTAAAAAAGGGGCTATTCCAGGACCCAATAGTTTGTTTATTTTCCTGTTTGTTTCACCTTATTTCCTAACCTTAGTTTGTTTTCTTTTAATAAACCAACTCAATTTTTGGTGCTTGCAAGAATAGGCATTTGATTAAACTCAAAATATTTGGATGTCAGGAACTACTTATGGGAAAGAGAAAATGGTAAAGTTTGATCATGATGAGATTATTTAATTATTGAAAGATGATGGAAAGGGAAGCTAATATTTAAGCCCACATTTGAATCATTATAACCCCTGTGAAATAACCAAGACTCATGAGGTATGGAGTACTATCTTGGAGTTTCATCCATTCTCACATTAATACCTGTATCAGGAAGCATATCATGATGGACACATAGAAAGGAAGCAGGTATAACGGATGTATGGTATTCAAAATGATCCCATTGCTACAAATCAAAGAGGCTAAAAGGCTTAGATTGAAAATTCAATTTTCTAAAATATTCAACCTTCAATTAAAAGAAAAATGACGTTGAGGAAATAGATCATCAGACCAAAAGGGATGTCAAAAAAACAAATATCAGTAAGGTTCTTCTCTGTCCGTGAGCATGATGAGAAAACAAATTTGTCACTTACACAAAAGGACATTGTGGATGGAATAAACCATACCAAATTCTCAAAGTAAAAGAAGCAATCAAGGAAGACTCAGAAGACATTTTTAGTCATAAAGAAAACATCGAAAGAATGCTTATAGCATGGGAATGAGGAACAAACAGATACATCTATCTTACTATGTTACAATCCTGTGGAGTCGTATCTAGTGTAAAATTAAAGAAAAGGGGTAAAATGAACTTCATACTTTGTCCCTAGGAGATTTATCAAGACACTAAACTCTTGGTTACCTTACTCCCAAAGAAATGGTATCAAATACGATGCTTGAAAGTTGCATCCCTGAATAAATCTAGTTTAAAGAAGTCTCAGGAAGTACATTTAAGTAATCACTGAACATTCACAGTATAATACCATATGGAAATATTGTTGTTCAAAGAAGGTTTTTTTGGAGATCTGTGTTCATCATTTAGTTGCCAATTGTTGCTGCTGCAGCCGCTTCCCCAATTATTTTTACATTTTAGGGCCCCTCCTTCAATTTTTATTTTAAAATCATAGTTACACCTGTTTCCCAACTTAGATAAGCCCTCCCTACATACCTAGTCTTTCCTAGAAGCTTGAGAAGAAGGATTTTTCTAAGCATGAAGTGTCAATTTGGTAAAAATCCTTAGGCGCGACCTTGGAAACATGCCTTATACGAAAAAATTCGCTTTCAATTTCAGATCAACAACCAAGGACGAGCCCGCAAATATCAATTGTCAATAAAAGAAGAAGTGGAAAGATAAAGGTTAACTTTGAAAGTTGGTGAACTTGCTTTTTGATTTTCACTTTCCGCAATTCGTAGAAGTAGAAAAGCGAAAGCAGAAAGATAAAGTTTAACTTTGAAAGTTGGTGAACACGCTTTTCGCTTTTCGCTTTCCGCAATCCATAGAAGCAAAAAGGTGGAATTAGAAGGGTGGAAGTGGAAAAGTAGAAGAGGAAATATAAATTTTAAATTTGAAAGTTGGAGAACCCGCTTTTTGATTTTCACTTTCCACAATCCACGAAAGAAAAAGGTGGAAATGGAAGGGCAGAAGCGGAAAGATCAAAGTTTAATTTCAAAAAGTCGACATCTCGATTTCCAATTTCCAAAGTCCATGACCCACTTTGATTTCAGATCGACGGTCCAGAAGGCTTCCACGAAGATCAACGAATCAGAAAAGGAAAAGGCAAAATCAGAAGGGCAGAAGCAGAAAAGCGGAGATGGAAAGATAGAAGTTAACCTCGAGAAATTTGGTGAACCAACTTTCTAATTTTCTCTTTCCACAATCTGCTATAGTGGAAATATTATGTTTAACTTCGAATGTTATATTTTTATCATTTAATAAATATGATCTTAGGATCTTATCTGAGAGAATAACATGCACAACAATAAACACAAGAGACAAGAGACACAAAGAATTTTCCTCGAGGAAACCATAAAGGAGAAAACCTTGCAACTTCCTTAGAGATAGAATGAGCACCAATGGCAGCAGTAAAACCTAAAAACATAAAGATGATCTCCAAAAGCTTGTTCTCTCTATCTCTCTCTTTAGAGAGCTTCTCCTCTCTCACTCATGCGCCCCAGTGAGTGAGTGTGTGTGTGATAAATAGAGAGGCTCACTCTCTATTTATATTCTTTTGTTCACTTAATGTCCACTTCAACACGTCGGTCCCACTTAACAATTACTTACTAGGGCTGACATCTCTAGGAGAGTCTAATAACCCTAGTTCCCCACAACTGTGGGGACTTTTCCCTCCGATCCAAAAGGACGGTTAACCTTGACACAATTATGGGAAGTATTTCCCTGTCTTACAATGGAGGGTTAACCTCAATGATTTTACATGACTTGTTTACATTATTGAATCTCCTGATCGGAACATCGGGGAATGACATGACTCAATTACATTATAGATACTCCCCAGAATAAACATCGGGGTACAATACATAATATATACAAGTGAATACATTATGAAGTTACAAATACATCAACACTCCCTCTTAACTAGGAAGGTATTCTCTTGACATAATTTATCAGCACAAGTCTTCTTATCTGTATCATCTGTATCATCATCAAGTCATCTTCATCTCCAATTCATCTTCATCTTCAAGTCATCTTCATTGTTAAGTCATCTTCATTGTCAAGTCATCTTCATCAAGTCTGTATCATCACTAGATCTGGATCATCACAGGATCATCATCGAGTATAGATAATCACTTGATCTGGAGCATCACTGGATCATCATCAAGTCTAGATCATTACTTTATCTGGAGCATCATTGAATCATCATCAATTCTGGATCATCACTTGATCTGGATTGTCACTGGATCATCATCATCATCACTGCTTCCGTTATCTCAATCAAATGGTGCTATCTATTCATTCTTCTCGTCACAGGAAGTTCTACAGATCCAACCCTTTTTCATACTGGTTCTAATCCTAGCCTCCAGGTAGGTCTTCAACACTTATAACTGACCATGGAATGAACCATTTCATAAAGGCCCACCCAACACTTACATCTGACCATGGAATGAACCATGTTAGAAAGGCACACCCAACACTCACATATGACCATGGGAGGAACACATCCAAAACCCATGTCATAAAGGCCCTGCACTTACATCTGACCTCATCATGTTAGAAAGGAATTGCGCTTACATCTGACCTCATCATGTCAGAAGGGCTCTCAGCTCTAGGCTGAGTATTCTTGGTAATTGACCCGGTTCCTCTTTTCTCCCAAAGAATGGCCTCTCAGTACTAAGCTGAGTATTCCTGGTAACTAACCAGGTGCCTCCATTCTCCCACAGAACGACCTCTCAGCAATAAGTTGAGTATTCCTGGTAACTGACCAGGTGCCTCCATTCTCCTAGAGAATGGCCTCTTAGCACTAAGCTGAGTATTCTTGGTAACTAACCAGATGCCTCCATTCTCCTAGATAATGGCCTCTCAGCACTAAGTTGAGTATTCCTGGTAACTGACCAAGTGCCTCCATTCTCCCAGAGAATGGCCTCTCAGCACTAAGCTGAGTATTCTGGGTAACTGACCAGGTGCCTCCATTCTCCCAGAGAATGGCCTCTCAGCACTAAGCTGAGTATTCTTGGTAACTAACCAGGTGCCTCCATTCTCCCAGAGAATGGCCTTCAACACTTATATTTGATCATGTGGCAACACATCCCTCAATCACATCAGAATGGCTCTACATTGATCATGTGTTAACACAACCCACAATCACATCAAAGCATCTCTCCACTTATATCTAACCATGTGAATCTTAGGCTTCCACCATGTTAGAAGGGCCACAACACTTACATCTGACCATGGAAGAACCAATCCTCTCACCATGTCAGAAGGGCTCACGAACTCATCACTTACCCTTGGAAGGAACCTCGATCTGGAGAACACCAATCTTCTCCCTAAAGTAATCAAACTTCACTTTGGCCATTTCTAGCATAGAATCATATCAGGGATGATTACATCCAAGGATAAACTGCAAGCTTCGCCAGGACCTATTACATCCGAGGACAACCTACATGACCGATTACGTCTGAGCAACATATGAGCTTCGCCAAGATTTATGCTCAGACAACCTAGCTCATCAGCTATGCTATAACTCCCTCTTTCAAGAGATCTTGATCTGGATCACATGCTGGAGCTTCACTGCTCCTCTCTGCATCATACAAAAATGCAAGTCATATCAACCAAATCAAATAGTAGTTTTCAAAAGAAACATACTACTTCCCAAATAGAAAGTGGCAAAATTTTTTGCCTCAGCTGTACTCACCGTCATGTAGGAATCCATCCTGCCAAACCAAGAGATCACACTTGATCCCATACTAAAGTAGCACCTCGAAGTGCTCTTCCTATCAATGGCATTACCTGCCCATTATGAATCCACATAACCCTCCAGGTTAATCTTCTGATTCGCCTCATACTTGAGCCCATAATCAACTGTACCCTTCAGGTACCTTGTTGCATGCTTTGCAACCATCAAGTGAACATGTCTCAATGTGTTCACAACAAAGAAAATATCTGGTCTTGTATTCGTCAGATACATTAAGGAACAAATCATATGACGATACATCGTAGCATCAACCGTCTCTGATGAAGCAACACTCAGTATCTTCATGCTCGATGCCATAGGTGTGATTATGGTCATGCAGTCCATCATCTTGAACCTCTTCAAGATCTCTAATGCATACTTCCCTTTTCCACACCTCCATTCCTAGAAAGTAGTGCATCATATACAAGTCCTTCATCTCAAACTCGAGAGCAAGTCTCCTTCTTGCAAGTTTAATGAGTTCCTCTTTTCTTTCAGGAACAAGTCATCAACATATAACAGGAGCATCACTGGTCTTCTGCCTTCAACCTTGAAGTAAAGGTTGGAATCTGCTTTACTTTCAGTTAAGCCTAGAGTCATCAGTAAACTATCCATCCTTCCGTACTATGTTGAGCCTCACAATATTTTGTAGTCAATCCCTCTGAAGTGGAGCATCATTCTCCCTCTGCCTGTACTGGAGTGACAAGTAGCTTCCTCTGCTACTAATATTCTATGTATCCATCTAGGGTCACTGGATACCAAGATCTTCCATCTTGAACTTTTCAAAATTTCTTCTCACACCCATCTGTGAGCTTTTCATCTTCTATAGGCTTTCATCTTCAACCTTGTAGCAAAGGTTAAGATCTTCATTACTCTAGATGATATTCAAGCTCCTCATGTATATGTTATCCCATTGGTTCCTTCTAAGCTCGTACAAGGTCTTATTTTATTTTCACACATGATTCTTCCTACCATGTGTATTTCTAGTGGCTACAAAGGTCTCTTCATAGTCTATGCCTCTTGCCATGAATCTTGCCTTGTATCCCACGATGTTTCCATATACTGCATGATGGAACTACAAACTTCCCTTCATGTCTCGATACTGCATCCTAGACATCATTCATCATTTTGGATTATTAGAGTGAATCTTGAACTGTCGTCACTTGCTCTTCGGAACAAGTCTCATCCTTCTCTTCTTGTAGGAGATTGTACGCGATCTTTCCTACAAGTCAAATGAATTAGTTGTATGGTTAGAAACATTTCATAAGGCATATTCATAATGGCAAATTCTTATGCATAAATATATGATCATGCAGCTATTTTAGCCAATGCAACATTCATCCATATCTCATGAAAACTTTCTAGATGCCTTCCATCTCTACCAGGACAACATTGAGATTGTGCACTAATCCAATATGTCAGCAAAGAGGTTTCATTCTAGATAAGTAGCAATGGAAAGTTGTATAGCACCATGAGATACTTACCCATCACATGCATATTAGTAGTATAATGTCATTCATGTAAACATTCTATCATGCATAATACATCAATTGAATATAAACAAATGCATAGCAAAACCAATATCATGAAATGAAAATTGAATACTTATCTTTATTTGTTTCATGGGTAGACTCCTTCTTGAGCCTTCAGCTTCATCATATTCTTCATTCATAATAGCATCATTTCTTATCCAAACGCTAATATGGATAAGAGTTTCTTCAAGAGTTGAGTTCTTCATATTCCTCATCACTTTAGGGATCTTCTTTGGATGGTGAGAGCTTGATCTTCAGTTGGTCCCATATTCTTTTCTCTTATTATGAGTCGAGCTTCTTCTTGTGTGTGCTCTTCCCAGAGTTTGCTGAAAGTAATCACTTCCTTCTGGCACACATTCCTTGAATGAATGAATCCCATGATCCTAGGAGGCCATTCAAGGTAATTATCACAACTGTTGCATTCTCCACTTCTTCTTCTTTCGCTTCAAGTTGTTCTTTGATTTGAGAGACCCTTGTAAAGTATGACTGTATGGTTTCTGTATTCTGGATCTTCACATTCTTCAACTATTTTCTCAAAGTCATCTTCCGATTTATGTTCTTCCCTTCAAATAGCTTGGTAAAGGAATCAAACATCTCTTTCGATGTCTTTGTGGTACAAGTTGATCCGTGATTGAATCAACAATGATCTTCTTGGCCTTGACCAAGTTCTTCTTGTGTAAGGATTTTAGCCTCATCTCCCTCTCGAACTGGAACCTCTCTACTTATGTAGGTGTCCACTTCATTTCCTTCAAGAATTAGTGAAATCCTATACTTCCATGCTTGGAATTTGTCATCCTCACCAATATTGTCATCAATCTGATGTGATAGATCACTTTGAAATGAGAACCTCAAACGAAAATAGAAAAATATTAGATCTTACCGATTTGAGTTGTCTGTCTTGGTTTTGGAGCTGGCTGATCTAGGGTTTGTCAGAGAAAACATAATTTTCAAAACTTGGAATCTTTCATATTTGATTGTATAAAAATATAGACCTCTTCAAGTCTAGTTGTCCAATGTACTCCTTTTCTAAAAACAACGGAGGGAAGCTCCCATAATAGGAAGCCCTAGTTTACCAATTTCTTCTACAGAAATGCCTAATATTGTTTTTACGGTATTGCTGACAGTACTACTCCTCTATGTCTGAAATTTTGTACTGAGGTAGCCTCCTATGTCCCTCTTCCAACACCATAGGTTTAATCAGAATTGGTTTCACCAATTGGGAATTATGAGCATTTTTCAAGGTGACATGTTTTAGGACTTTTCAGAATAGCAAAGTTGTATGGACGTCCATGTGTCACTGTTTCATCTTTAGGGTCTGAAACTTATACCACATAAATTAAATTCCATGACCTTTATGGAACATCTTGATAAATTTCATTTGGACCTTCGTATCTCAAGATATAGCAATTCTCCCCAGGTGTCCTCTTTAGGGATGAATCCTGGAAGACGTTGGAACCCCAACTTGGAGGAATCATATCTCCTAGAATATAGAGAATCAGAGGCTGAAACTTGGAAACAGTGTACATCAAGATTTTATCTTTGACCGGTGAAATGTTTGGCCCCTGAGACTTTTGAAATTCTGAGATATAGGGAAGTTACCAAAACGTATCAGTTTTAGTATTTAGGGTTTTTTTGGCCCGAGGTGAAACTAGTGTTTGACTTTCTTGGAGTTACACCCAACCAAAAATCATGAACCAGGTCTCTAAAATTCGATTTCGATGAGGAGAGAAATCCTATGCTGGGCTCACTCAAAAATTCTTCTTCTGTAAAAAGCCCTAATTTCTCGCACCAAAAACTAAAAATGCCCGAAATCAAATTCTGCTTCAACAGAAAGATGCGCCCTTCGATGGAGAGTTAGCCTAGCCTTCTTTTGTTGATGGATTGTGGATAGAGACCCAAAAAGTAAGAATCCCTAGGTTTTGCAGCTGCACAATGTCTTCTTCTTAGGTTAGCTCTGATACCATGTTAGATTTTTATCATTTAAGCAATATGATCTTATGATCTTATCTGAGAGAATAACATGCACAACAATAAACATAAGAGACAAGAGACACAAAGAATTTTACTCGAGGAAACCATAAAGGAGAAAACCCACAACTTCATTAGAGATAGAATGAGCACCAATGGCAGCAGTAAACCCGAAAATATAAAAATGATCTCCAACATCTTTTTCTCTCTCTCTCTCTCTTGAAAAAGATTCTTGTCTCTCAATCATGCGCCCCAATGAGTGAGTTTGTGTGTGATAAATAGAGAGGCTCACTCTCTATTTATATTCTTTCATTCACTTAATGTCCACTTCAACATGTCGGCCCCACTTAACAATTACTTACTAGGGCTGACATCTCTAGGAGAGTCTAATAACCCTAGTTCCCCACAACTGTGGGGACTTTGCCCTCCGTTCAACAAGGAGGGTTAAATTTGACACAATTGTGGGGACTATTGCCCCATCTTACAATGGAGGGTTAACCTCAATGACTTTACATGACTTGTTTGCATTATTGAATCTCCCGATCGGAACATCAGGGCATGGAATGACTCAATTATGTTATAGATACTTCCCGGAATAAACATTGGGGTACAATACATAATATATACAAGTGAATACATTATGAAGTTACAAATACATCAACATCAAAAATATGACATCCCGCTTTCTAGTTGCCACTTTCTTCTATTTCATGGAAAGGAGCTGCCGGAGCTGCATGATATAACGTATCAAATCAATCCTGATCCATCTTTTGAGATGATCTGAGCCATTCAATATCTGTTTTTTTTTTAACTGTGAACCATTGGGGAAACTAAGAAATCTTTCTCTCGAAGCTTAAATTTAGTCAAATTGCTTAGCATTAAACTTACAATTGGAAAATTATTGTTGTTTCCAGATCAGATATATCTCTCATTATGCCTTCTTTATGTATCATAGGTATTATTTCTCACCAAGTTCGAATACATTAAACATACACAGAAGCAAAGGATTGATCACCAAGAGACAGCACACATGGTGGTGCAGCAACGTGACTGGTGCTTGAGCTAACCGAATACGATGCGATCGCTTGAGAAACTAAAGCATAGGACGCGTATATTTCCAGTAGGGCAGGGCCCGTATAAATTTTTATTTTTTATGAAACCATTTGTATTCTACCAGGTTAGCGAATAAGAAGCTTGGGAATATCTAGGGTTAGGGAAGATGAAAGGTCAAAACATGATGGATATAGAGAGTAATAAATAGGGGTGCAGAGCACCATAAAAGGGACTTTTGGCTAGTGAAAAGAATGCTGAACTATTTTGTAAAAGAGCCAACTCTTTTCTAATAAGAATGATCAATTTGCTGGAATAAAGGCATGCATAGAGATTTACTCGGAATGTGTGGAATGCATCCTGCAGAATTATTTTTTCTTTCTTCTGTACATCATACCGTGAGATTGTTCTAACTTCCTAGAACTAATTCTTTGGTTATGAATGGTCTATTGTCTATATAAATGTCTGTGTAATGAAAGGGTAATAAATGGTTTAATTATATCAGAGCTATGTTTGGTATTCTTTCTGCTGTGAATGTGATTATTGTGTTGGAACAACTATCTGTTAGACTTATATGAACATTTTCAGTATCTTACTCTAAACTCTAAATTTGCTCCATGCAGGGATAAAATAGATTAGTTTTAGATTTATATTTAAAGAAGTGATTGAGGTTCTTGTTCATCAGTCACCTACATTTAGCTTAGGAATGCGCATTTCATTCAAGGAAAAAATTAAATAAACGGTGGATCGGACTGCAACCGGTAAAATATTTAAACAACTTAAACTACGGTAGCTAGACCATAAATTGGACGGATTTCCGACACCAAACGGTGGATGCTTTAATTGGGATTGTTTACCGAGGAGAGTCCCTACTATCGGTACCTAGGATTTTTCTAGGCATCAACACCAAGTTAGAGAGAAATACGGTGCATATATTCATTACTTTCCTATGAAGAGAATGAACTAAACATAGGGATCATGTGCAACAACTTAGTAATAATCTCTTTGTGTACACTTTTAACTTTATAATGCAACTTTGAATTATAACATCTATATTTTATATATTAATGGTCGGGTTATTAGACATATCACATCATCATATGTTCTATTTTTTACAAGTTCATTTGTTCCCATCTACGTGGGCATATGTGCATCATTTTCGCACCAAGGATGCAGATGGTGGACATGCCACACAAGACTGTGGAATGGAAGCCGAGTTCAACTAATATAGTCAAGCTAGACACCATGATCAAAACCTAATATGGGTAAAATCAGGTTACATTAGAAAGATACAAAAGATCATTCAAATGGACTTCTCAGTTTTCCAATGTGTTATTTTTAGGTGCAAATAGTGGGACACATTTGATCGAAATAATGTAAAGGTAGATAATGATAGTGGGATGATATGTATCAACTATAGAAAGATGTCGGATGAAACTAATGAGCCTTATGTTTTTCCAAGATACTACAAGGAAGTGGCTTTACCTGGATGTGTTGGATTGGGATTGGTGGTTCATATTAAGACATGACCCTAGATCAAAACATATTTTTGAGAATAATAGTGCTATCATGCCAATCCAATAAGATAACCAGGGTGATGGTGACAAAGAGTGATATGTACATGTTTTATTTCATCATTTACAGTGTTGATGTATCATTTTATTATTGTTACCTTTTTCTCTAATTATATTGTTTTTTTTCATCTTATGAAGGTGAAAATTAAAATTTAATTACCAAATGTTTTTAAACAATTTTAGTTGGTTAACAATCAATTTGATGTGAAATGTGTTTGTCTATCAAGTAATTTGTGATTGTATGGAATGATTGATTGAAACAATATAAGTTGAAGGTATTTATAGCTCATTGCATATTTAGTATAAAATTTTGGAATTATTGTGTCATCATTATTATGGTATCATAGGTGTGTCGATATTTAATATGAATATATAACACGATGTAAATAGTAATTTTATACTAATTTTGTTAACATTAACTAGTAAGTAATAATGAATTTAATATTAATTCAAAATGTATAGTTCATTTGCAAATTAATTACACTTAAAAATACATCTTTATCATTCATTAAATATAAAGAATATTTTATTTTAGATTAAATATAAATAATTTTATCATTAATGATTTTTAATTAATATAAATTTTCAAATCAATTAGATACCAATTCCAAATGAATAATTATGACACAAATTCCAATGAAGAATTTGATTCCCTACTTCACCAAGGAGTAAATATGACATTTTTGACATGGAAGAAACATATATTGGCACTTGGTAGTTTGCAATAGGAGTTTGATAGATGATGACATATTTGATAAAAATATTTGATGAGCTTGTAATTTGATATTTTAGTGCATTTTGCATATTTATTTGATAGTTTTTTTTGTTTCTCACAAAGTAGTAAATAGTAATAAGGTTAATGATTTGAGGTATGGACACAAAATTTCAACATGTTGTAACAATATAAAATATAGAAAATCTAATTATATTTGGGAATAGACAATTATACTAATATTTATGAATATACATTTTTTATAATGGAATTTTCTTCTTTTACCATACAAAATATGAATTATATTTTCATATAATTACACCAATTTAGAACCTACATGTTTTAATTTTTCAAAAGAAAAATTACAAATAGAAAGGATGATTTATAATAGTTCAAACATATTTTTACAATTTCTAAAATATAATTTGACAAATTTCTAAAATATATTTTTATGGCTAATTAATTACTAAAATTGGTGAGATAAGTTCTTTTGATTACATAAAGTGTTATTGAAACATTTGATGAGTTATAATTACATAAAGTGTGAATGAAACTCTCGAGGAGTTTAACATAATGAAAACATTTTTTTTATAATAAATAATGATGTGTAGATTTCGGTATGTAGTAGTGTAACATATAATTCTATTTTTAAATATGGTAGATGAAATAAAAATGATAGAAATAACAATAAATATTTGTATTTTTCAATAATGTTATATGACACAAAAATGAAGGAAATGCCCCAACAAAATCTACAATGTCTACATAAAATCTACAAATCAAATTCCTAAACACCTACAATTTCATAAGAGTTATTAATTGGGATGGATTTCTAAATTTTATAGGTAATGGGTATGGTGAGGGATTAAGAGTTATTAATGGTTATGGGTTATATATTTTATAGGTAAGGGTTATATGGTTTATAGGGATTATATTGTAAAAATATAAGTCAGTGTGTATTATGTTTATCATTGTTTTAGTTGACCATACATTATTTATTTTCATTTTGCATTGTATTAGCGTTTTGTTGTATTATTTTATTGTTATAGAAGTGATGTTATTATATATACAAATATTTGTTATATGGTAATTAAATGCATTGTATTATTAAAATAATTTTTAAAAATGAGTAAATGAAATATAATTAAGATATTAGATGTCAAATGTTTCTCTATTTTATTTTATGATATAAGTTCACAAAATTATTTACATTAATTGTAACGATACTGCAAGGAATAAGATATCATTGATGTTTTTTAATAAACACCTTTCACATTTTTTCAAAATAAACATGCATGATGTTTGTCATGGTTTAATATGCATGATGTTTATGCAAAATTTGTTTTTGATAGTACACATCTAACAATAACATCTTACATACACATGTAGGAAACATGAACATTCACATCTGAAATCACCTAACATCGTCTAAGATAAACATCAAGTAATTACTTCTTAAATCACGTAACATCACCTAATGTACCATCATCATCATTACAATCACCACATAACAAAAATTAACATCATTTAACATAATCGACACACACATGTGATATCATATAACATACACATAATCTAAAATACACATCTATCACCACCTATTTAACATAATAATTATCTTACATACACATAAAACATAGCCAACATAATTTAACAAACACATCTAACATCACCTAGCACACACACATTAGTAACATAATCTAATATACACAACAAACATCGCCTAACATACACACGTTAGTAACATAATCTAACATACACATCAAACATCACCTAGCATACACATGTAAAAATTATAACCTAACATAATCTAAGACATAAATCTAATAGTAAAATCTAATAAAACACAACTTGCATGATCTAACCTAACCATAACACATGCCCAATGGGTTTGGATCCATTGGTGAAGAGAAAGTAGTTTTTCATCAATGGGAAAGGTTCAATTCTGATGAAAGTTGAACCTAGAGCCATTGGGGTACCTTGAGGTATTGGTATAACATGTGGTTCCAGGTAGAAGTATTGTATTAAATGATCTCATGACATGTGGACACATAAGTAGATAAAATCCCACCTACATGTCCTCTTGAAATTTAACCTTCAAGATTTGGATAAAAGTATTGTGGTTATGGGGGGGAAATATGGTGGAGATGAACCACAAATATTTTCTTTCTGATTAATATCAAGTAAGATTCCACCCCATGTATGGGCAGATGCATCTGTTTCAATGATCAGATTGCCTTTTCCCATAGGCAAAGTTAATGCTGGCAGCTTCATAACTTTTTCTTTAATTCTCTTGACAGCTGTAGTCATTTCTTTAGACCATGCTGGCGGGTTCTTTCGAAGCCTGCTCTGAAGCAAAACTATATCTTTGGCCTGTCCCTGATAGAATGGTCTAATATAATTGAGCGAACCAAGAAATCTCTGAAGTTGTGTTTTATCTAAAATGACATCAGGAAATTTCTTGAACCTTTGAAGAACATGGTCTTGCAATACTACCATGCCTTTATTCATTCTTAATCCGAGAAATTCTATCTCGGTCTTTCCGATCTCCATTTTAGGTTCAGAGAGAACCAATCCATGCTTATATACCAAATCATAAAATATTTGCAGGTGCTTGAGATGTTCCTGCAAGCTGTGAGAACAGATTAGGATATCATCAATAAAAACTAATATCCATGGATAATCTCTGAAAATATCTTCCTTCCGTTTTTGAAACTCAAATGGAGCGTTGTTGATACCGAAAGGAAGAACTTTCCACTGGTACAAGCCATGTGGAACGACAAATGCAGTTTTGAATCTATATTTAGCTTCAATGCCAATCTGATAGAAACCAGATTTTAAGTCGAATTTACTAAAGATGGTGTTACCTGTAATACGCTGCAATAAACTGGATTTATCAGGTAAAGGATACCTGACTTTCTGAAGTACAGCATTTAGCGGCTTGAAGTTTACCACTAACCTTGGTTTGCCTCTTTTTTGTTCTGAATGCTTGTTAACTATGAAGGCGCGACATGCCCATGGAATTTTAGAAGGTTCAATCAGTCCTTTCTCTAATAGTTCTGCAATTTCCTGTTTGCAAAAAGCTCTTTCAGAGGGCGTCATAATTCTTGCAGATGCCTTCATAGGTTTTATCTTCTGAAGCGGATCATAAGGCAATGTGACAAAATATTTTTCCCGCTTCCAGAATGCATTAGGACTATCAGAACAACAATCCTTTTTTAGCTTCTCAGAAATATCTTTCAACATTTTCTCACTATGTGTTTCTGAGTAAGCTATTGCCCTTTCCATTTTTGCTAGCCTAGGGATACTAGCATTCTCAGGCACTAAAGATATATCAAAGGTCCAAAGGTTATTAAACCTAGCCCATCTATATTAGCCTTAGCCGCTGAAGGATATAAAAGAAAAGAAAAGGCTAAGCTAGAATGTAGCTTTTCATTTGGGATGATGAATACTGAAGAAGCAGATAATCGACCTGAGTATGATTTTGGCAAATCTAATGTCGAATATTGTATTCTTTTGAAATGGGTAACAGCTATCAAAGGTCTTCCTCCTTGTCTCTCAGAGAAGACTATCCAAAAGATCTTAAGTCTGGTTCCTCCTGAACCTAAAATTAAACATGAGTCAATTCAGACAGTTCAGCCCGAGTCTCCTATAGCTCAGCCTGAACCCGTCATAGACTTAAGTATGTTAAGCACTAATGTACTTGGATCTTCCTATGGATTTAAGAAAGAACCTGAGTTTGATGAGCCAATGCCAGATAGAGAACCTACTCAAGGTCCTCGAATTCCATTATATTTCAGTTCCCATACTTTTAACAATATCATATCCCAGATGCCTGATCACCCTGTGATCAATATTGACTGTCAGTCTAGGGATGCTATCCATGATTCCTTAAACCTGCTATTTCACTGGACCTTGTCAAAGAAAGCACAAAACCCATAAATATCTGGCCAGCAGATTGCTACCCTGTTAATTACAGGACTTACAGGATTGGCCAATGAATGGTGGAGATGGCTGCCTCAATGAGTACGTGATGATATTTTGAATGCTGACGATGCAGACCAGCAGTTGTTAAAATCCCTAGCAACTCAGTTTCATGGCGGAGATGATGACGATGATGTTGATCACCTCTCATCTCTTTATATGTCTGCTAGGCTTTGTGATTTGTCCTTAGCCGATGAATATTTCTGCTACATGCAAAAATTGCTCATCAGATCGGGCAAAGCCAATGACCCGGCTTATCTTAAACATTACCTGAGAAGCTTTCCAGGTCATGTTCCCGATGCCGTAGAGAAATATATGAAGGACAAACAATTGAATTATAAGGATTTATCAATCGCTCAGCTCCATTATCATATCAAAGAAACATGGCAGGAGCACTGTTTATCCAAGCGAATTGATAAAGACTTTAAAAGACATCAGAATATGTTTACACCTTCATTCTGCAAGAAGGTTGCACAGATGCCAGATTGGGGATGTGGTGCCCATAATCGTGGTCATCTGAATCAGAAATGTCATTGTGAAGGTAGGCGCAAGCACAAGAAAAAGAATTTCTTCTCAAGTGATCCTAGATATCACTATCCTGATAAACCTGTCAAGTTTAGCAGGAAGAAGCCTCAGAAGAAATATTATCGGTCCCCCAAACCGCCTCCTAAACGAAAATATATTAAGAAAAGGCGAAAACCAGCAGATAAGGAATCTTGTTTCCTTTGCGGTGCCAAATGCCATTGGGCAAACAAATGCCCTAAAAAGAAAAATAAGCCTCGCCTTGCAGCATTTTGTGCCTCAGTACAGCCCCAGTGGTGGCATTATTCTTCTTCTTCCAAGCCTCCTACGGGTGACTTTGTTTATCTCCCTGATGATTCTGATTCTGCATTTGATTCTACCTCTGATTCTGATGATCTTCCAGAGCTTAATAAATTTGGTCCCTCTTCAGCCTCTTCCTCCGATCTGTCGGATTCTGCTTCCGATACCGATGCTTCTGAGGTTCCAAATTTGGGGGGGTGTAATCTACCCAGTTCTCCCTGATCTTCTATTTCTTCCTCTGTACATACCTTTCAACCTCCTGAGTTTAACTTCTCTCTGTATATGCTTTCCTTTCAGCAGCAGCATTATGATCTAGAAAAACAGATAGCTGCTATTGACTTAGCTTTTGCTGAAACATAGCCCTATCAGTATCAGCGAAGAGAACAGCTAAGAACAGAAAAAGAGTTGTTGCTTGGACAGCTTAAAGGCAAGAAGAAAATGCTTGATAAGCCAAGCAGTCCTCCTTCTTCTAAAGTAGTCTCCTTTCATGAGCTAGCAACTGTATATAAAACTTATCCTGATAAGCATGAAAGCAGACAGCAGTATAGACTCTCAACTAGAGAAACTTTGAGAGCTATGATAAAGGAAAAGCAGCAACAGATAAAGCAGCTCTCTACAGAAATCAGTGAGCTCAGAGATCATGTAAAAATACTCGACGCTGAAGAAGAACACTCTTCAGAAGAAGAAGTAAATAAGTTCATTAAAGGAGCCATGGACAGAGAAGTGGAAATTGTAGATACTTCAGAAGAGACCGAACAGATTGTACATAATCAGCCTAGTCTGTTCCTAATGTCAGGTCCTAAACTGTATATACAAATAAAGTTTGATTTACAAGAATTTAAGCCCTATACTCTTTCCTGCCAGATTGATTCTGGATGCCAGGTTAATCTTGCCAAAGGTTCTACATTACCCTTCTACTACTGGGAGAAGACATTCGGCAGTGGAACTGCTATTCATGGTACCCCAGTACCTATAAAGGGGAAAGCTGAGATTATTCCAGTCATGTTTGGCAAAGCTCAGAGCAAGCTCACATTCTATAGACTGGATGAGTTGAAAGATGATTATCTGTTAGGTTCTGATTTCCTTCATCAAGTCAGCCCCTACACAGTAGATCATGATGAAATGACTTTCACTTGCCACATTAACAGAAAGAAAGTTATTCTTCCTTTATCATTCACCAGTGGAGATGAATCACATATGACAAATATCCATGGGCCCAATTGTGGCACTTAAAATATGTTGGTGACCTAGAGAAGCATAATATTATCCAAATTGATGGTATACGGGATGGTTTGCACATCTGGAACATGTAATCATTGGGAAAGGATTTGATAAGAAATCATAGTTTCTGGGAAGTAAGGAATGGTGAGGTAGATTAATTTTGGAATTAATCTTGGAATCAACTTCCTCTGATAAGTAGTAGTTTTGATTTGGTGGATACATAGAGATGTATATAGGAGAGACAAGGGGTCAAAGTCAAGGATTATTGGCCGCCCAAATAGGAAAGTCCTAAATTCAAATGTTGGCATTTTTTGGATTGGTGGTGAAGCCTTGTCTAAGGAGAGGAAGTCCAGGTGTTATGGGATGAACTTCAAAATATGTGCATTCAATTTTAGGCAGGACATGACAATCTTCGTTGGGGATACTCGGATAAAGGTGCCTTCAGTGTTGAGGAGGCCTATAATATATGGTTGGGCTGGGGAAATTGTCCTGAACAACTAGAATGAAAAAAATGGAGAGCCAATATCTGGACGCAAGTTGCGACCTTTCTATGGATTGTGCTTAAAATGCGCATATTGAATGGAGAGAACCTAATGATGTATTAATAAAACACACCAGTGTATGTTATGAAATAATTTTTTTCTCAAAAACTGTAAGAATTTTCTTCTCAATCAGATCCAGGAGCTAGAACAATATTCATGTGTGAAGTGTTTGACAAAATGTGCAAGAGAATCAACAACGAGACATAAAATAACTGGAATAACACATGTGAATGGTGCTAATTGCTGATCATATTATTATCACACATATTATAGATGTTATGGTACACATTTATAATACATTGGACAAAATTCGAGTGGCTCTGGAAGCTAATTGGGAAAGTACAAGTGTCATGATGAGATTTGACTTCAATCCCCCCTAGGTGGACCAAAGGAGCTCCAACTCAGCTCAAACAGTCACGAAACCTCATGTGAACATTGGTGAAGTCTGCTGGGTCATTAATGAGTCCTAGAAAAGTGTGGGTGAGAAGATAGAGGTGAGTGGGATGCTCTAGGTGGCAATAAATGCTCATGGGAGAGCCAAAATTGACCAAATACACCACTAGCGTCCCCTAGTCAAACCAAGATCACCCAAATCAAGGATGTAGCGCCCCAAGGCATTAAATGAGGTGCACATGTGCTGGGTTGACTAAATAGGGCGTTGTTGTAGGTGTGAACAGACCAAAATAAACAATTATCTTGATGAATCAACTCTCCTAAGTCTTAAATAATAGGATATCATTGCATGAAGGAAAATAAAGTTATCCTAAGGTCAAAAATATGTACTAAGGATTTATTACTACTCCAACCCCCCCCCCCCCCCCCCTTTAATCCAGAATTAGTACATTTTAATCAAAAAAAATATTAAGGCCTTGGAAACTAAGGCACAAGTCACCTTTTACAACAAATTTTATTGATCCATGTAACCGAGGTAAGGAGGAAAACCTCATGGGACAAAAAATCCCCTCAAAAATGGATATTGCTTAGATAAAAAAATGTCTTCAGAAGGTCCTCTTAGTCACTTGAATGAGCTGAAAGAACAACTTCTTGGTGATGGTCTTGGTGAAGATGTTGTGGATGCCAAGATCATGTATCAATGCATCAAAGTGTTGTAAACAAAGATCACGTGGAGAGGCCCTTTGACGGTCATCATTTGATGATGGAAGGGCATCATAAGAATGTATTTTTCTGCAAGAATAATCTGATATAATATCTTAATCAACCATGGAAAATATATCTCTGCAAACTTTTTCCCAAATAACATCAAAAGATTCAACAAAATCTGCATTATGTGTAGTTGGCATATTATGAATAAAACCGTGAATATTTCTCCCAATTTGATGAAGCACCTTCACAAATATGTAACAAAGCTCATGAGGCTCTGAAATATTAGAATATATGTCATACATAGAAGAAAATATCAGAGGTATGGTGTCTCCATGAGCAAATGGATCCATAGGAAGAGAAGAGTGAGCAACTAGATCACAGTTGCAATTGAGTGAACCTGGAAGGTCTGGAGACTTGAGATTTGAACCATGGGTGGTGAAAGAAAGTCCAAAAATATAGAAAACAATTCCCATGAAGGAAAATTATATGGCTGTACAACCAGTGAAAGACATACAAGACATAACAACAACATATACAAGAGACATAGCATTGGATAATAGGCAATCATTAGAGGAAATTTGGGGTCTAAAATGGGCCTTATAAGAAAACGTGTCAAAATAAGTTTTGTGAGTTGGAATTCAAGAACCAATAGAATTTCAATAAAATAAGTCAACCATAATGGTTGAATTGACATATTTGTCATTAAGAAAAACTACTTTTTTTGTTCGTATTTTCGACATATCTCATTTTGTTTTTACTCAAATTTCGATTGGGAGAGCTCGTTGGATGCAGAATTTGATTTCGCATCCAACGAGTACCCACACTGCATACTTTTTATGGACCGCAATACCCCAAAAACAAGAAATACCTTAAAAAACGTGATGATGACATCATCATCACATTTTTTTAAGGTATTTCTTGTTTTTGGGGTAGCAGGGTCCATCAAAAGTATGCAGTGTGGGTACTCGTTGGATGCAGAATCAAATTCCGCATCCAACGAGCTCTCCCGATCGAAATTTGAGTAAAAACACAGGGAGATATGTCAAAAATACGAACACAAAAAGTAGTTTTTTTCTTTCTTCCTCCAAAATTAATCAATATTATTTTATTATTTTAACTATTATTTTATTATTTTCCTTAGGAGGCCCATTTTAGACCCCAAAATTCCTCTAATGTTTTTGAATTTCTAACTAGTGAACTTGAGGGTTGATGGGTCTTTTGGTCATGAGATGGTTGGGGAGATGAGTCAATGACTGTAATAGGATGTATATAAGCCTGTATATCATCTTAAGAATCAGAAATGGAAATATATGAATGGATTTGGAAAGGGCTTTCAAAAGACACATCAAAAGCTAGTGAAAAATGACTAGTTTTGGGAGGAAGCTTTGATGAACTGACTGGGAATTTTTTCAAGGAAGGGATAGAGGTTTCAAGTTTTGATATATCAGAATGTGAATCAGAAACAGAGATATCAGAAATAGAGAAAATCAAATTGGTTTTTACCAATGCACCCAATGCATGCTCAACCTTACCATTTCCTTGCTTGTGTTCCCATCTTTTTGCAAATTCTGGAAGAGCAATATGGTTCTCCTCAAGGAGCTTCGTAATGAGATCCATTTGATTTGTGAAGCAATATTTCTCAAGATGTGAACCTATGAAATAATCACATGTGGATATTTCTCTCTTGTTTCTCCTCCTCCTGGATCTCGAGCTCCCATCAGTAGAACTAGAGCTTTCTGAACTTGATTCCTTCTTCTCTTTCTCCTTTTGCTTCAAATATTTATTCTTGATCTGGGATTGATTTGATACACCAGAAACAAGGGATTGATCCTTATATTTGATGATGGTACCCATTTGTATGAGATTTTCCCTCTCCTGAGTCAATTACTCCATGAAATCTGCTAGCACAGGCATCTTCCAATTTCTAGTTGTAAGTTTGCTAGAGAGAGATGTCGAAACATATGCAAAATACTCCGGCCCCAACTTAGAAAGGATGGACAAGATAAGATGATCATCTTTGTTCTCTATGACACATTTTTTAGCTGAAGTACTAGCTCTTTAAACTTGTGAAGAAGTCTTCAATGGTCTCATAGTAAGCTGGGCTAAGTGAGATTAGTTCATTCTCAAGATGATGGCCTCTCATTTCATTTGTCTTCCCGAATAGTGACTCAAACTTGACCCAAACTTCATTAAGTGTGCCAAGAATTTCTATGTGAAAGATAAGTTCTATTGAAGTGCTGATGCAGAGCATACCGAAGGCCTCATCAAGCCTATTAAAATACTTAGCTTTCTCCACAGGAGAATTTGGCTTGTTCTCAGTTCCCATGGTGACCTGGTAGAGGCCCTTGGACCTCAACTAGATGAAAATCTAGGCCTTACACTCAAAATAATTGAATGGAGTAAGAATATCTCAAGTTTTCTCATCCTGCTTGCACAACCTGTGACAAAAAAATGTTGTTAAGCCCGCCAAGCAAACACTCAAGTTTTCTGGAAATATGCCCTAAACAGCAACTCAAACCTCACAAGATTTGTTTGCAGCTCCAACTAGATCTGATACCATGTAAGAATTTACTTCTAAATCAGATCTAGGATCTAGAAAAATATTCACACATGAATTTTTTGGGAAAATGTGCAAGAGAATCAACAAGGAGATGGTAAATAACTAGAATGGCACTTATGAATGGTGCTAATTGATGATCATATTATTATCATACATCTTATAGATGTTATGGCACAAATTTATAATACATTGGACAAAATTTGAGTGGCTTTGGCAGCCAATTGGGAAAGTACAAGTGTCATGATGAGATTTGACCTCAATCCCCCCTAGGTGGACCAAAGGAGCTCCAACTCAGCTCAAACAACCATGAAACCTCATGCAAACATTGGTGAAGTGTGATGGGTCATTAATGATTCCTAGGAAAGCATGGGTGAGTGGGATGCTCTAGGTGGCAATAAATGTTCATGGGAGAGCCAAAATGGACCAAATGAACCACTAGCACCCCCTAGTCAAACCTAGATCACCCAAATCAAGGATGTAACACCCCAAGGCATTAAATGAGGTGCACATGTGCTGGGTTGACCAACTAGGGCGCTGTTGTAGGTGTGAATAGGCCAAAATAACCAATTATCTTGCTAAATCAACTCTCTTAAGTTTTAAACCATAAGATATCATTGCATGAAGGAAAATAAAGTTAACCAAAGGTCAAAAGTATGTATTAAGAATGTATTACTGCTCCAACAAAAAACATGAATTTCCATAGCGGCGCACCTCAAAAAATGTGAAGCATTTCCTATGGTGCTTTGGATTATACAAATCACTGCTGACGGTGCACTGCTAGATCATTAACACATCGAAGACACATAATTATTTTTAAAAATAAATATACATGGGGCGCTTTATAAAAGATATGTACTAGTGCATGGGTAATAATAAAAGAACCGGAACCGTGACGGTGCGTATATGATTCTTATACACTATCCAAAATATGTTTATAATTCTTATAATGGTGCATTCTGAAGTAGGGAGTATGAGTACTTTATACATGTGTGTCAGTAGTAGAAGCAATGCACACAATAGATTTTGACGCACCGGGACCAACACAACCATGTGTGAAAATAGTAAGCTATACATTGATGAAAGATTATTCTAAAATCTGGGTCGACGTGTATTATAAGAATGAGCACACCATCTAGATGGTGTCTTGCCTCCATAATAGGACCAATGTGTTTAACTAAATGCAACACCGTTTATGGTGTAAACGTAAACGTATTAATTAAATGCATAGTTGCATGTTGTGAAATATATAATTTGGTTTTTGTTTGTGGTTTGACTTATGTGTTTAAGATAAGATCATGCGTGAATATTAAATTCTTTAAAAAAATCCTGTCGTTTTTTTTAATTTTACCATAATGTGGTGCTCCCAAGTCTACAATGAACCGGTGCTTTTAGAAGATATAAATACACTCTCATTGAAACTAAAAAAATAAAAAAGTTTTCCATTTGACAATTGTTTTAATTTCACCCTTCATCAGTTCCCTTAATTACAAGACACACCGATGTCATTGTAACAACGAAACACACCAGTGATGGATCTAGCTATATAAAAATAGTTTTTTGTCAGTGCTCTAATATAAACAATTCATCGGCGCCTTAGGATATATACAACACACCTTATTTGTTGTTATTTCTTTTAGAACATATTTTTCCAGGAAGAGGTTTTTTTTGTTAATCCGAGTACATTAAGTGTAGTTACACACTGGTGAGTAGGTATGTATTCGATGTTGGGTACTTAATACCATTTCCAATAGGTTTGAAAACTTGATTTACTTAGTTAGATTCATTTAATCATTTAGATAATAATAGTGGCATACACAACACATAAACACATAACACATAAATTACGCTAGAAACACGATCTCGGGAAAACCAACAAACTAGTGAGCTCTCGAATAATCTATTATTGAGCATAGATTCACAACACTTGGAAAATACCTACATAGAACGTTCAACATTCACTATTATGCATGTGATTACCCTCACTCACACTATAATACAATCCATTATTCATGCTCTTTTTTATTAAGTAGCCATTACATCTTATTTATAGGTGCAATGCAACTATCTGCTCATTAAATGCGGTCCATAGCCTCCTAATTGAATCCAATTATTATGGTATGACCTACCAATTATCTGTTGAGATTTCAATCATCCAAGTGCCCATCAAATTCATTCTTTGTTGACTTCCATAAACCAAGTCACTTGTCATCGAACAAACAATTTATCTAGTTGGTTAGCTGACCAGACTTCCATGCTTATTTCCTTTGATTATAGCCGACCTATTCCAGTTAAATATTAACTTTTCCAGCTGATCTACATGAAAATAATGTAACACTCCCAACATTATCTCACTTGTTTTATTCTTTGCATAAATGAGAGATACAAAACTTAAGTTCACAGAGATAATGGACCCGTTGTTTTCCTAAACCAGGAAAACGTTTCAACACTCATCGACTTCGTCCATAAGTCTACAACATTCTTCATTGTGTTTACCTTTTTCAGCAACACCTTCTTGTTTTCCACCATCTCCCTCACAAAATGATATTGAACATTGGTGTGTTTTTTTTTTTGAATGATATGTTGGATTCTTCACAAGGAATATTGCACTCTGATTATCACAATCGAACATAACAACATTCTATTCAAAATCAAAGTCTGAACACATCCTTTGAAACCAAACAACTTCCTTACACACATGAGTAACTTCCATGTATTTAGCCTCAATAGTCGATAGTGCAGTGACTGACTGATGTCTACTTATCCAATTGATTTCTCCTCTGAATAACTTGAACACATTTCCACTAGTCGATTGTGTTAGGATTTATAATCCTCCCTTTACCAAACTATCTATTAGATTATTTTAGCCTAACCTAGGAGTTTTATTTAATTATTTGGGTCCACTAGTACCATTGGGTCCACTTGGCCTAATGGGGCCACATGTACCAGTTACTATAGTGTGGGGAACACCGATAGAGGCTAATTGCCACTGACTACACTTGCATGCATAAGTTTAGGTGCCTCCTAGACTAATCCCTACATTTTAGGAGCCACTGGGAGTCTCCACACCAACCTCCTTCAGTTGGTTGGAGTTGGAACTAGTTAAGATTAGTTATATTCTAGTTACAATCAGTTAGATCATAATCAGTTCAGCTAGCACCAGTTATGCATGGATGAATGTGGATAAGGTGCCTTTGCTCACCTACCACTTCAGTTAGACTGAGTTAACTGATTATTACTGATTGTGTGAATTGATTAGACATATGGAGTGAACCACTTGGAATCCGATAGTGATTGAGACATCTTTAGTTAGCTATTCAGTCATATACAGTCACATCCAGTTGGGAGATTCAAATTCATTACTCATGATTCGAATTCTTTTCCTATGTAACACTATTGTAACACCGGATTCTTAAATGACAATTATATTGTAATTATTTGAGCTATACTCATTCATTTCCTATGTGGTTTGTTTTGTTCAGTGTGTATATTAATTCACCTTTTACTGCAATAATAATTTTGGACTCATTTCTTTAAGATCTAAATGGCACAAAAAATTTAATAGATTGTCTATAGTTGATGTCCCTATCCCACTCGAAATCAACAAAACCTTGTACATTGATTTCCTTATTGCTCACAGGATCCCCTCCATAATAGATTGCATAATATATCATTACATCTATACTTGAAGACTCTTTCAACTATGATCCAATGCTTTTTCTAGGTGTTTCCATGTACCTACTCAATACTTCCATTGCATGGGAAATATTGGGTCACATATAGAAAATTGCATACATCGGGATTCCTACATCACTCACATAAGGAACACATACCATGTACTCCTTTTCTTCTTCTATCTTCGAACACTATTCAACAAATAACTTGACTCCTACATGAATAGGAACCTTGACCGGTCGACTTTACTACATGTTGAAATGTTTTAGGATTGTCTCAAGGTATTTCATTTGACATAACCAGAGTCTTCTACCAACTATATCTCGCTTGATTTACATTCCAAGAATGAAATGTGTTGCTCTAAGATCCTTCATGTTGAACTTGAAAGATAATTGTAGTTTTACCTATTTGATCAGATCCATGTTATTACTGATCAACAACATGTCATCGACATACATAACCACATATACAAAGTGATCACTAAATTTCTTCAAATACACATAGTTATCCACTTGAGTTGTTACAAATACCGGTAGATGGATAAAATTATCAAACTTTTGATACCACATCCTGGGTGATTGCTTTAGATTGTGGAGAGACTTCTTGAGAGTACAATCCAACTCCTTTTATTCATCCACTATGAACCCTTCAAGTTACTTCATATATATTTATTCTTCAAGATTACCATGAAATTTTTTTGTCATTACATTCATTTATTCTATCTGAAGACCAAATTATGCAACTAAAGACATTATTATCCTTATGGAATTTATTTTAGCAATAGGTGAGAAAATTTTACCAAAGTTGACTCTTTCGACTTGAGAATATCATTTTTCTACCGGTCGATCCTTATACTTCTCGACTTGTCTTACTGCATTAACCTTTTTCATGAATACCCACTGAATGTCGATGGGGTTCCTTCCATTTTGTAATGACTAGATCCCATGTTCCATTCTTATTAAAGGACTCCTTCTCTTCTTCCATGGCCCTTTTTTTATCTAGTCTCTGTTTAGTCGATTGTTTCCTTTACTGATCTAGGATGTTTGTCTTTGTAAGATAGTGAAAAAGAAGAGAGAAAGTTGGCTGGACTATACCTTTTATGTTTTTTGTCATGCTCAACCATACCTCCTAACATCTTGAGTCTAATATTCCACCTCGTCATTGTATTCAGTTGATTCTCCTGAATCCATATTTTGTTATTCATTTCAAACACTTCGTTTTCTTGTTCCTTTCTTCTTTCGACCTCTTTAGTCTTGGAAGTGCCTTATAATTCATTGAATATCACATATCCACTATAAATTGTATTCCTCATCTCTAGTTTCCATAGCTTATATCCTTTCATTCCATCCTTGTACCCCATGAATATGCAATTCTATGACTTATCGTCAAGCTTCACCCTTTTATCCTTTGGGACATACACAAATGCATTGCACCCAAAGAATTTGAGATATGTAAGAGAGGGATTACTCCCATCGCATGACTCATATGAAGTCTTGTCAACTAGAGTCGTCGATGGAGGCTTGTTCACCATGTATCATTCCATATCAACCACTTTTGCACAAAATTCTTGTGCTATCCTTGCAGCATTGAGCACGATCCTTGATTTATCCATCAATGTATTGTTCATCCTTTCAGAAAATTCATTTGTTGAGGTGTATAGGGATTTGTGTTTATTCGAGCTATACTGTGTTGTATACCGAACTGGTCAAATGATTTTCCACAAAATTCTCCTCCATTATCAGTTCTCAACACCTTGATATTTTTACTAGTGATATTCTCTGCAAGAGATTTGAACTCTTGGAATTTCCCAGAAACTTCATATTTATTCCTTAGAAAATACAACCATGTCATTTTGTAAAAATTTCCTATGAAATAAACGTAACATTGATATCTTTCGAGTGAATGGATCGACACTGGTCCAAACACATCACTATGTTTTAGATCCAGTATTTTTAGCTCTAGTAGCATCATATGCAAACTTACATGACTTTGTTTTCATAAATACAATGTTCACAGAAATTAATTTCTTTATGAAAATCAGGGATATATTCGACCATACCTTTACTATGCATAACAAAAATACTTTTCTTACATGTATGTCCCATCCTCTAATGCCAAAACATTGTTGATTCGACTATATAGACAAATGTTTTGTTGATATCAGGACTGTTGATGTATTTGTAACTTCAGAATGTATTCTTCTATGTATCTTATATATTGTAACCCGATGTTTATTCCGGGATGTTTCTATCATGTATTTGAGTCATGTTGTCATGCCCCGATGTTCCGATCGGGAGGATTAATAATGTAAACAAGTCTTGTCAAGTCATTGTTAAAGTCCCCACAGTTTCGGGGCACTAGAGTTATTATACACTCATAGAGATGTAGGCTCTAGTAAGTAATTTGGTAAGTTAGGCCGACATGATTGAGTGCACTTCAAGTGAACGGAAGAATATAAATAGAGAGTGAGAGTTTCTCTATTTATCACTTGTACTACACATCACTCACTTACTCAAGTGTGGCGCATTAGTGAGGAAGGAAATACACTGGGACTAGACAAGAAGAAGAAGACTGCTGCTGTTGGGAGTGCATCTTACTGTTTTGGGGTCTTACATCTTGTGGTGATTCTATCTTTGAGGAAGTTGTGGGGTTTTCTCCATTTATGGTTTCCCCGATCAAAAACATTGTGTTCATTGTCTCTTGTGTTTGATTGTTGTACTTGTTATTCTCTCAGTAAACATCTTAACATAATGCTAGCTTAATGTTGAAAAACTAACATGGTATCAGAGCTAACCTGAGAAGAAGACACTGTGCAGCTGCGGGAACTAGGGCTTCCTAGTTTGTGGACCTTCCTCCACAGATTTTCAGCAAAATTAAGGTGGAACAACTCTCCTCCTTAGGGCGCATCTTTCTGTCGAAACAGAATCCAATTATGAGGTTTTTCAGTTTTGGACCTGTCACTCGGGTAGAAAATTAGGGATTTTTACAGAAGAGGAATTTTTTAGTGAGCCCAGGCCTGGATTGATCTCCTCCCTAAAATTGAAGTTAGGGACAAATTTCAAGGCATTTGGGTGGACAGAACTCCGAAAAAGCAAAACCCTAGTTTGCTCCTGAACCAGCTCTGCAGAATTTCAGCTCAAGTTTCAGATCCGACATCTTGAACCTGGTAAGATCTAAAATATTTTGTATTTCCATTTGAGGTTCTCATTTAAGATGTCTCATCATACCAAGCTTGATGAAAAGCTTGAAGGAGCTGATAACTTTCGAGCCTGGAAGTATAGGATCTCCCTGGTCTTGGAAGAGAATGAATTAGACTCCTACATTCATGAGGAGGTTCTAGTTCCAAAGGGAGATGAGGCAAAAGCCTTACATAAGAAGAATATGGTTATGGAAAAGAGGATCATTGCTGATTCTATTAAGGACCACCTTATCCCATAGGTGTCCTCTCTCAAGACACCCAAAGCTATGTTTGATGCCCTAACCAAATTGTTTGAAGGAAAGAACATCAATTGGAAGATGAACCTGAGAACCAACTGAAGAATGTGAAGATTCAGAATGCAGAAACTATCCAGTCATACTTCACAAGGGTTTCTCAGATCAAGGAACACCTAGAAGCTGTTGATGAAGAAGTGGAAAATGCAGAGATTGTGATGACTACTTTGAATGGCCTTCCTAGGTCATGGGATGCTTTCATTCAAGGAATCTGTGCTAGAAAGAAGTTAGTAAAATTCAGCAGACTATGGGAAGAATGCTCTCAAGAAGAAGCTCGGATAGCAGCTCAAGAAGAGAAGATGGGAAGTGAAGACCAAGCTCTTACAGTACGCTCCAAGTCTCACTCCAAGTCAAGCAAAAGGAGACCTCATGGCTCTAAAGGTAAGCGTTCTCACAAAGATAATACTAGAAGAGATATGTCTAGGGTCATATGCTATGCCTGTGATGAAGCAGGACACTTTGCAAAAGATTGTCCTAACAAACAGAAGATAGTAAAGAAGAGCAAAAAAAGAAGACATCATGCTCATGCTGCAGAGGATGATGAACCATCCAGAAAGAGATCAGATATGAAAGTGAAGATTCTTCAAGCGAGGATGAATATGTTCTGATATCAGTTCTCACAAGTAACATTACTCATGGAAGTGATGATTGGCTTATAGATAGTGGGGCTTCCAAACATATGACGGGATTCAAGGAATCTTTTATAAGACTGTCAGAACATGAATCACCTCACAAGGTGAAACTAGGAGATGACTACCAATATCCAATAAAAGGTAGTGGGGAATATTCATACAAGCTAGACTCTGGTAAGTCTCTAACAATGAAAGAAGTATTGTTTGTGCCAGGACTGAAGAAGAACCTTCTATCCATTTCAGCATTGGATGCAAAAGGAATGTGGGTGGCATTCATAGATGGTCAAGTCATCATGTGGCCAAAAGGAAAGACTATCGATGATGCGGTAGTGATTGGAGAACAAGAAGGAGGCTTGTACAAATTGAAGGGCCATCTAGAACAAGCCTTGATCCATGACATAGTAGAACCAAATGAGCTTTGGCATAGAAGGCTTGCACATGTGCATTACAGAGCACTACCTATTGCAAGTAAAGCTGTCGAAGGTCTTCCAGAAATTCAAGCTAAACATGATGGGGTCTGTAAAGGATGTGCGAAAGGAAAGAATACAAAGAAGACATTTCCAAGCAGCGAAAGCAAAGCCAAAAGTATTCTAGAAATCATCCACTCTGATGTATGCAGTCCTATGTCATCAAACTCACTTAGCGGGTATGCATACTATGTTTCTTTTATTGATGATTTTTCTAGAAAGACATGGATTTACTTTATGAAGAACAAAGATGAAGTATTTAGCAAGTTCAAGGAATTCAAAGCCTTGATCGAAAACCATACTGAAAAGAATATAAAGACCATTCGATCAGATAATGGTGGAGAATTCACTTCAAATGAATTCAAATAGCTATGCAAATAATCAGGGATTAAGAGGGAGTTGTCCACTCCTTATAATCCACAACAGAATGGGATTACAGAACGGAAGAATAGAACTATCATGGAACCTGCAAGAGCTATGCTTCATGATCAAGATATACCTATGCATCTTTGGGCTGAAGCTGCTAGAACAGCGGTGTATGTACATAACCGTACTCCACATAGAGTACTCGAGAACAAGACTCCTGAAGAAGTCTTATCCGGAAAGAAACCAGAAGTCAGCCATCTCAGAATATTCGGCTGTCTCGTGTACATACACATTCCAAAAGAAAAGAGAACAAAATTATATCCTTCAGGAAAGAAGGGTATATTTGTGGGATACTCTGAAAGCTCGAAGGCTTACATAATCTACTTCCCAGGATACAAGAAGATTGACATCAGCAGGGATGTGACATTTGATGAAGGCACAACTTATAGCAAATCCAGAAAGAAACCTACTGAAGAACCTGAAGAAGCGGAAGCAGAAGTACCCAGAATTCATGATACAATCATGGATGAAGGAGCTCAAGAAGAAGATCGAGAGTTCGAGGAACCAAAAAGACCTATAGATCCACCTCTGGAGAAGAATCCTCATAAGAGGAAACCTACTTGGGTACGTGAACTTATCCAAGGTGCGGAAAGATATGGGGCTCCAGAAGAGAATCACAGCGAAAGAAAGAGGACCAGATCAAATTCCGGGTATGTAGCTTTACTATGTGATTTCATTGATAAAGAACCTTCCAGTTATGAAGAAGCGCCAGAACAGAAAGAATGGAAGGATGATATGATCGAAGAGTACTAATCGATCATGAAGAATGATGTTTGGGATGTTGTCCCAAGACCAAAAAGGGAAGTCAGTTGTCACTTCCAAGCATGCTGTAGACGGTAGCATTGAAAAGTATAAGGAAAGATTTGTAGCTCGAGGATTCTCTCAGAAAGAGGGAGTAGACTATGAAGAAACCTTTGCACCTATAGCCAGATACACTTCCATCAGATCAGTACTTGCTCTAGCTGTAGTGATGAAATGGAAGATACACCAGATGGATGTCAAGACTGCCTTCTTGAATGGTGTAGTAGAAGAGGAAGTGTATGTAGAACAGCCACTCGGGTTTGAGACACATGACAGAGAGTCTCATGTATGTAGATTGGAGAAAGCCCTGTATGGTTTGAAACAAGCACCCAGGACCTGGTATGGCAGAATCGATAGCTTTCTATCCAGTTTGGGCTTTACCAAGAGTAAAGCAGATTCCAACCTTTACTACAAGGTTGAATATGACAACCCAATGATGCTTCTACTATATGTAGATGATCTATTTGTGACAGGTATGGATGGGTTGATTGCTGATACAAAGAGAAAGCTTGCTGCTGAGTACGAGATGAAGGACTTGGGGATGATGCATTACTTTCTAGGTATGGAAGTGTGGCAGAGTACAGATGGAATCTTCCTTGGACAAGGGAAGTATGCAGTAGAGATTCTGAAGAGGTTTGGGATGATGGACTGCAAAGCTATGGCCACACCTATGGCATCGAACCTGAAGCTATTGAGTGATGCTTCATCAGAGTCGGTTGATGCTACGATGTATCGTCAGATGATTGGGTCATTGATGTACCTAACGAACACGAGACCATACATTTGCTTTGTTGTGAACACCTTGAGCCAGTATCTGACAAATCCGAGGAGTGTTCACTTGATTGCTGCAAAGCATATTCTGAGGTACCTGAAGGGTACAATTGATTATGGGCTCAAGTACGATGTGAATCAAAAGATTAACCTAGAGGGTTATGTTGATTCAGATTGGGCAGGCAGTGTCATCGACAGGAAGAGTACTTTAAGATGTTGCTTCAGTATGGGATCAGGTATGATCTCTTGGTTTAGCAGGAAGCAATCCCGTGTGGCACTGAGTACAACTGAAGTAGAGTATGTCGCAACTTGTCCAGCTAGTTGTGAGGCAGTATGGCTGCGGAAGCTACTGTATGATATATTTGATCTCTAGTTGGATGCTACTTGTATACATTGTGACAACCAGAGTTGTGTGAAGTTGTCAGAGAATCTAGTGTTCCATGACAAGTCGAAGCATATCGATATCAAGTATCACTATATCAGGGATATGATGCAGAGAGGAGCAGTGAAGCTCCAGTATGTTGCGACGGAGGAACAGATAGCTGATGTGTTGATGAAGCCATTAGCCAGAGTGAAGTTCAAGTACTTCAGGGAGAATCTTGGTGTTCTCCAGATCAAGGTTTCCTCCAAGAGAAAGTGATGAGACCCATAGCCATTCTGACATGGTGAGAGGATTGGTTCCTTCCATGGTCAGATGTAAGGGCTGAGCCATTCTGTCATGGTGAGAGGATTTGGTTCCTTCCATGTCAGATATGAGTGCTGACTGCCATTCTAGGAATGGAGGCACTTGGTCAATTACCAGGAACACTCAGTTAGGGACTGAGAGAGCCATTCTGACGAGCAGGTCATATGTAAGGGATGAACCATTCTGTCATGGCTAAAGGATTAGGTTCCTCCCATGTCAGATGTGAGTGTTGGCCATTCTGTCGAGTAGGAAATATGTAAGGGAAACTGCCACTCTCCGGGAGAGTGGAGGCACCTGGCCCGTTACCAGGTAGATCAGTCAGGGACTGGGGGCCATTCTAACTAGGGTGTAGGATTCAGTTCCTACCAGGTCAGATGTGAGTGCAGAAATCTTTCATCATTGTGGCAGATGTGGTTCCAGCCTGGATGAAAGTATTCCATCATTGTGGCGGATGTGGTTCTAGCCTGGGTGAAAAGAACAGAGTTCTTTCATCATTGTGGCAGATGTGGTTCCATCCTGGATGGATGTTTCCTTTTGATGAGTAGGTCAGATATAAGTGCAGATCCATTTCACAGATGGTAGTTGATGTTCCTACCATGCTGGTGAATGTGAGTGCTGGGCCTTTCTGATGTGATTGTAGTTTACTACATGATCAGATGTGAGTGTTGGGCATGCCTTTCTGACGAGTAGGTCAGATGTAAGTGCTGGGTGAAGACCTAATTGGTGGCTAGGCCTACAACCAGCATGAAAAAGGGCTGGCTCTGTAGAACTTCCTATGACGAGATAGTACACACATGATGGTGACCAGAGATGATCCAGATCGAGCTATGATCCAGATCCAGTTATGATGAATCCGAGAGATCCAGATTGAGTGATGATCCAGATCCAGCAGTCATGATCCAGATCGAGAGATGATCCAGATCCAGATCCAGATCGAGTGATGATCCAGATCCAGTCTAGTGATGATGATCCAGATCCAGTGATGATGTTCTATGATGATCCAGATCCGATAATGAAGATGACTTGAAGATAAAGATGACTTGAAGATGAAGATGACTTGAAGACGAAGATGATCCAGTTGATCCAGAGAAGAAGACCAGTGTTGAAAATTGTGTCGAAAGAATACCTTCCTAGTTAAGAGGGAGTGTTGATGTATTTGTAACTTCAGAATGTATTCTTCTATGTATCTTATATATTGTAACCCGATGTTTATTCCGGGATGTTTCTATCATGTATTTGAGTCATGTTGTCATGCCCCAATGTTCCGATCAGGAGGATTAATAATGTAAACAAGTCTTGTCAAGTCATTGTTAAAGTCCCCACAGTTTCGTGGCACTAGAGTTATTATACACTCATAGAGATGTAGGCTCTAGTAAGTAATTTGGTAAGTTAGGCCGACATGATTGAGTGCACTTCAAGTGAAAAAAAGAATATAAATAGAGAGTGAGAGTCTCTCTATTTATCACTTGTACTACACATCACTCACTTACTCAAGTGTGGTAAATTAGTGAGGAAGGAAATACACTGGGACTAGACAAGAAGAAGAATACTGATGTCGGGAGTGCATCTTACTTTTTTGGGGTCTTACATCTTGTGGTGATTCTATCTTTGAGGAAGTTGCGGGGTTTTCTCCATTTATGGTTTCCCCGATCAAAAACATTGTGTTCATTGTCTCTTATGTTTGATTGTTGTACTTGTTATTCTCTCAATAAATATCTTAACATAATGCTAGCTTAATGTTGAAAAACTAACAAGGACAAACCACATTTTCACTTCCATTGACTTTTACTCTTACCAATAGTTTATACATTGTTCCAAACCAAACTCCTCTCATTAGCACCATTTCTCCTTGTACCATTTTATAGGCCTCTTTCCCAAATATAGAATGTACACCCACATCATTTATATTTCTTATTGAGACCAAGTTTCATGCTGAACCTAGGATATGCAAAACTTCTGGAATTGTTCTCGTTTTTCCATCTTTATGCTTCGGTTGAACCTTTCCTCATCCGAATATGTTGGTCAATGAGTCATCTCCAAGTATTAAATCACCAATTTCAATTTTATAATACTCATAGAACCACAATTTATGCATTTTCATGTGATATGATACACCAAAGTTGATCAACTACAAATCATGATTTGACTATGTACTTGTTGAGTCCGACTACACATTGCTATCTCCTATTTATTAGACTTTCCTTCATTAAATTTATTTTCATTAATCACTTTTCCTTTCTCTACTTTAGTCGATTTATAGTCTTAATGGAGATGCCAAAATTTTTCGCATATCTAACAGGATTTCACGATCAGACTAGGGGGATCTTATCTTAGATCTACCCCTTGACTTGGTTATTTGACGAAATATTTTTCCTTTTCCTCTTCTTATTGGTCGATGCATTATGATTCGATCCTTCCATGTTCTTTCATCTTCTCTCTTATGTCAGTATATATGAAACCACATCACTGATATTCAATGTCGTACTACTACTTCCAAAGGCCACGACTAGGTAATCCCATGAGTCTCGAAAATAAAACAATAGACTAATGCACTTCTCTTATTTAATTATTTTAATATCTACATACAAAAACTCTCTGATCACAGTGTTAAATGTGTTTAGGTGCTCTATGACTGAGTCACCTTCTCCCATCCTCGGAAGGTACAAATTATTTCGAAAAAGAACTTATTGACCCAAGAATTAAACTGGTACACGTTTCCTAGCTTTTCCCACAATTTCTTTGTTTTGTCTTCTTCTGATACATTCAACAATACATAATTCGAAAGAGAAATTCAGGTGGTACTCCTTGCCGTTTTGTCAATCTTTTGCTAGTCTTAATTTAACATATGGTGTAGGAGATAGGAACAACATATTAGTCATGCAATCTCAGTTCCTACGTTAATCCCTCAATGATGGAACATTACCCCATATAGTGTGGCACATTACCCTATATATTGTGTTGCATTACATATTATTTATGTCATATTGGGTCTATTAGTTGTTATTGTACACCTTTGTCTCCTATATATAGGAAGGATATATTCTCATTTTAGTGATCATTGTATATTATCCTGTCTTGTGTACTTAGTACATTGTGTAAGGAGGTTCATCCCTCAAATAATATTGATACTTATATCTATTATTCATAGTTAATGCATGGATCACTCTCTTATTTTCTATTTATTCCCCTTTTATGCTATTTCCTGGACTTGGTCTCATAACATTTGGTATCAAAGCTCTTTCCTTAGGACCGACTTCTGCAAAACAAGTTATATTGGAATTTTAGCTATAATTTTTTTTCTACAAGGATTCATAGATTGAAGATAAAAAACCACTTCTAAAACACACATAAATACTTGCAGTCTAAAATTCAGATCCCAATTCATTATAGTTTCAGAGATAATTGTGCAGGAATCTATGGTTTTTTACTAGTCCAAAACCTAGTCTAAAACAAGTGTTCTAGGGGAAAAGGTTATATGCAAGGAATATGAGATCCAAATTGAGTGAGACCAGTTGCATCCAAAATAACATGGACTAGGGTATTTATGGTAGAAGTTTCAGATACATAAAAAAATATTGGACACATGGAATATAGTACAAGTTCTCTCTTTTGGATAGGAAAAAATAAGAATCTTTGAGAGATTTGAAATAACTTTTAGTTGGCACATCCAAATTAGGTCATACCCACAGAATTGGAAAGAGGACACATCAGGATACCATAGTAGAAGTATGAGACCCATAGGAGTCAAAATTCAAATTTTACCTCAATTACAAGTCAACCCAAAAATAGTCTTCTAATCAGGGTTTGAAAAAGGTACGCCATTTTGCATTTGAATAGATTTGAGTAGAAGGATATATTTGTATTAAAACCTAGGATACGATATATATTTATTGTTCAAAATTACACCAAAAGGAAGTGGAAATAATCACACTCCACTCAAACCCCTAGAGGATTTATCCCCAACTTACCATGAAATGGAAGACATATCTTTTAGTGTCCAAGTTGGAGATATGATTAAAGGAAATGTAAAAATTGACGACTTAGTTAAATTGAAAAATAATATCGCTAGTAAAGAGGATCTCAAAAGGATGGATAGTAAAGAGGATCTCAAAGGGATGTCTAGAAAATAAGATCTTAAAGACTTGAAGGAATTAATGAAGGATATAAAACATTACTTTATTCATCACGTAGAGGATAAGGAGGAAAAACAACACTTATTCTAGCCACATCTGGAGAAAATTGAAAAACAATTAGAGAGAAGGAAGTTGGATTCCTCAAAAGTTGATGATTCACTACAACATGGGTTCAATTCAGGTCCAAGGAACTACTTTATCCCCAATATTGACATGAGAAAGTTTGATGGAAAGGATCTAATCACGTGGATTTTTTGTATGGAGAAATTCTTTGATATACACCAAGTACCCGCTTTGCAAAAGGTAACTATTGCATCCTTATATTTAGAAAATGATCAATTTTTATGGTACCAATGGATTTGTGACCTTAAAAAGGACTCTATTATCTCTTGGTCTATATTCATAGAAGAATTGATTGAACATTATGGGGATATAAATAGAAACAACTTCTTTATCAAATTGGTAAATATCAAACAAAAAGGTCCAATTACAGAGCACATCAAGGAATTTCAGCAGCAAAGTCTTAGAGTGAATAATATTTCATAAGATAATTTATTAGATCTCTTTATTGGAGCCTTGAAATATAACATTCAACATTAGGTGTGTCTCTTTGAAGCATCATCCCTAGAGAAGTCTTTCATGATGGAAAGGAAGGTTGAAAGTAAAAACATTCCAATGACTACTAGAGAGGCCTTCTCCAACACATATAGAGAAAATAATGTTCCCTATTCTAAACCACCACAAAGGTTGACACACTAACAACTAGATGAAACAAGAGAAAAATGATTACTTTTAATTGTGACAAGAAGTGTAGCAAGGGAAATAAGTATGGTGAGAAGAAATTATTCTACATAGATTGTGAATAGGAAGAACCAAAAGAGGGGGAATCATCTCAATAATTAGAGGCAACTTCAGAAGAAATAGAAGAAGAGACTTCATAACAAATTACTCCCACCATATCTTGTCATGCATTGGCTGGAATGAGTAGTCCTCAAACTCTCAAGATCGAGGCATACATAAAAAATAAGAAGGTAATAGCATTGCTTGATTCTGGTATAATCATAATTTCATTCACTGTAAATTAGCCAAAGTTTTTAATTGCTTTGTATATTCAACACCAGAGTTTCAAGTAATGATTGTAGATGGAGGAACTATAAATTGTTCAGGGAAATGTCACAACATCAATTTGTCTATGGGGGAATATGTATTTAATAGTCCAATTATTTCTATCCCAATGGGTGTTGTTGGTGTTGTCTTAGGTGTCCGATAGTTACAATCATTGGGGACATTGGATTTTAATTTTTTTTAAAAATCATGAAATTTTCATGGGAAGGAAAAGAATACAAGTTAAATGGTATAACAGGAAAACCAAACAAGGTGATAATCTCAAATGGTATGACAAAGTTGTTAAAAAAGAGACATCAAGGTGTAGTTACACAATTATCCTCATTACATGTTTGAACCTCAAAGTTCCCTATCTCCCCAGATATCCAAAGGGTCACTAATAAGCATTCCAAGGTATTTGAAGATATTCCCAAAGGTATTCCACCTATTCGATACTTTGATCATGCTATCCACTCAATTATAGGAAGTGTTCCTCCTAACATCAGGCCTTACTGATATCCCTATAGCTAGAAGAGTGAAATTGAGTGTATGGTTGCTGAAATGTTAGAGGCTGGCATAATTATTCCTAGCCAAAGTTAATACTCTGCACCGGTGGTAATGGTACCCAATCCAAATGGATAATGGCATGCGTGTCTTGATTATAGAGATCTCAAAAATATCACCATTAAATATAAGTTTCCCATTCTTGTCATTGATGAATTGTTAGATGAATTACATGGAACATTTGGCTTCACAAAGTTGGATCTCCATTCTGGGTATCATCAGTTTCGAATGAAGGATGAAGACATCCCAAAAATAACATTTATAACTCATGAATTTCACTATGAAGTTTTGGTCATGCCATTTGGTCTCACAAATGCACCTTCCACATTTCTAGAACATGTTCAACATGTTGATAGGGTACTGCAACTACTAAAGGAGCAAGAACTATATGCAAAACCCTCAAAATGTTTCTTTGGGATAAAGGAGGTAGATTATTTGGGTCATATTTCATATCATGAAGGTGTTAAGGTATACCCTAACAAAATTAAATCCATGATGGAATGGTTGATTCCCAAAACCTTGAAGAATGTTCAAGGATTCTTAGGTCTGACAGGGTACTACAGCAAGTTTGTTCGGAACTATGGAAGAATAACAACTCCTCTAACAACGTTACTGAAGAAAGATGACATTTTATTGGACTCCATAGGAAACTCAATATTTTCAACAAATCAAATAGGATATGTTTAAAGATCCTATTTTGGCGACACCAGACTTCATAAAAACCTTTATTGTGGAATGCGACGCTTCAGGAAATGGAATTGGAGTTGCACTAATGCAAGAGTGACACCTTATTTCCTTCACAAGTCATCCAATCAAGGGAAAGAACTTAAAAAATATCATTTATGAGAAGGAAATGTTGGAAATACTACATGCCTTGAACCAATGGTGCCCCTACCTTATAGGAAGACATTTCAAGATTAAAATTAACCATGATAGCCTTAAATAATTCTTGGAACAAAGGCTATCCTCCGAAAAGAAACATAAATGGGTGACAAAGATGTTAGGATATGAATTTGAAATAGTCTACAAAAAGGAGAAGCAAAATGTTGTCATAGACACACTCGCAGGGAAATATGAATATGTTGAAGCATTACTCTATGATATCTCAATCATCCAACCAGATTGGATAGTCGAACCAAGGGATAAATGGAAAAATTACGAAGCAATATGGACATTTATTCAAAATATGCAACAAGATCCTAATGCCTCTAATACATTTAGATGGAAAGACGACATTCTATGGTACAACGATCGCTTATATCTTGGTAAGAGTACCCAACTCAAGAAAAATGTACTTTTTGAATTCCACTCCTCACCGGTAGGAGGGTGCTCAGGTTTCTTAAAAACCTACCACATGGTAAATAATTTTTTTTTGGGATGGTTTTAAAACTGATGTTCAAAAATTTGTGACTAAATGTTTGGTTTGTCAAAAAAATAAAGTGGAAACAATTAATACCCCTGGTCTCCTACAACCACTTTCCATTGCAAGACAAAGGTGGAAATAGGTCTTGATGGATTTTATCATAGGTTTACCAAAGTATGAAGGAAAGCATGCCATTATAGTGGTTGTTGATAGAATTACTAAATATGCAAACTTTTGTGCATGATATCACCCCTTCAAAGAAAGCATGACCACCAATTATTTTATGCGACAGTCCAAAAACTACACGGTACTCCAAATATTATAGTAAGTGACAGGGATCCCATTTTCACAGGAAATTTTTGGATTGAATTATTTTATTGTTTGGGTACTCAACTGGCTCATAGCTCATCTTATCATCCTCAATCTGATGGAAAAATAGATATCACAAGCAAATTTTTGGAAGGGTATCTTCGATGTTTTGCAACTGATAAACAAACACAATGGGTCAAGTGGTTATCCTTGGCAGAATGGTGGTATATCACTTCCTTCTATACATCAGCAAAAATGACCCCATTTATGGCACTTTATGGCTATCATCCACCATCCATCATATCTTCACTAAGATACCCCTCTAAGGTTCAAGAAATGGAGGACCACATGAAGCATCAACAACAAGTTCTTCAACTCTTGAAGGACAACCTGAATCTATCACGAAATTGAATGAAATAAAAAGTAGATCCACATTGCACTGAAAAAAGCTTTAATGTGGGGGATTGAGTGTTTCTAACACTATGACCATACAAATAGATGTCCCTGAAGAACACCAAGAAGGATAATAAACTATCACCTAAATACTATGGTCCCTAAGAGGTGTTACAAAATATTGGTAGTATTCCCTACAAATTGGAACTACCTGCATCTTCACCAGTCTGTGGAGAACCTCCTGCAATGAACAATCAAAATGCATGATATAACAGAAATATTGGAGCACAAAAGAGATTTTATTGATCACGGGCCACTTCGAGGGGGCAACCTCCTTTCAACAAGCTCAATACAAAATAACTCTTCGATGCTTTCATTATCCTCAACACATACTTATATACTAAGTCTAATCTAAACAACTATTACTCCACATGAATGTGGGATAATGCAACCTATTAACTAGATGACTTAACAACTATTACTTACTCCCCATGAATGTGGGATAATACATCATACTAATGGGATGACTTACAAAGCATATGTGTCTAACAGAATATACCAACAAAATAAAGAGGGGGGTTGACACAGGTTCTTAACATCCCCTCGCTCTTAGAAAAAGCTTTGTCCTCAAAGATTTAGATGTGGAAACTGCTGCTGAATTTGAAGGAGCGGTTCCCATGTAGCATCCTCTGGTTGCATTCCATGCCACTAAATTAAGACCTCTGTGATGGCTTGAGAGTGAAGCTGATGAGTGCACTTATTGAGGATGGCCTCTAGTTCCAAAATGATGGAGCCTTCCATATCTAGCTTTGGTAAAACAGTTTGTGCTCGGATGTTGGCGCCAATCACTTTCTTGAGGCAAGAGACATGAAAGACTGGGTGAATGCAAGAAGAAGGAGGAAGTTCCAATTTATAAGCAACATACCCAATCTTCTAAAGAACTTTATATGGCCCATCGAATTTTGGAGCCAGCTTCTGATGCCCTTTGAGTTTCAGGGAGGATTGCTTGTAAGGTTGCAAATGAAGAAAAACCATATCACCAACTTGAAAGGTGTGCTCAGAATGGCATTGATCGGCTTGCTGCTTCATGTGATTTATTTCCATGTGAAGATTATCTTACATAATGTGAAGAATCTGATCATGGTTGCACAGAACCATGTCAACTGCCTGCACTGGTGAACTATGGGGGGTGTATGGAAGGAGAACTGGGGGTGGCTTCCCATAAACAGCTTCATATGGAGTCATTTTAGATGTAGTATGGTAGGAAGTATTGTACCACCATTCAGTGAGAGGGAGCCACTTTTCCCATTGATGTTGTTGTTCAGAGGTGAAGCACCGAAGATAAGTTTCCAAGCATTTAATGGTGACTTCAGTTTGACCATCTATTTGTGGGTGATATCCTGAACTCATTTTCAGTTTGGTTCCAGTGAGGCAAAAGAGTTCGATCCAAAAATGACTTGTGAAAGTTGCATTGTGGTTTGAGACAATGGAAGAAGGGATGCCATGAACACAAAATATTTGGTCCATGAAAATTTGTGCGACTGAGGAGGCCGTATATGGATGGCTGAGAGCAAAAAAATGACTATATTTGGAGAGTCAATCAACCACAACCAAGATTATGGTCTTCCCTCCAGATTTATGGAGTCCATCGATGAAATCCATCGAAATATCTATCCAAATCCTTGTAGGGATGGGCAAGGGTTCGAGCAAGTCAGGGATGAGTGTAGTTTCACCCTTGTGGCGCTGGCAGGTATCACATTTAGCAACCATCTGTTGAATTTCCCATTTCATTCCCTTCCAAAAGAAGTTACATCGTGCATGCTCATACGTTTTGAGAAACCTAGAGTGCCCTGCCGCTGGAGAAGCATGGATTTCATAGAAGAAAACCTGGTGAATATCTGTGCTCTGGGGAAGCACCAAGCGACCCTTGTATCTTAGAGAAGAACCATCCCAAGAGTAATGCAGTATAAGAGAAGGATTACTGGCCAACTATTGGATGATTTGAGATAAGGAAGACTCATTGACATAGCCTTGCTGAACATATTTTAACCAATTTGGAATAGGCATAGAAATAGCTGAAAGAGAAGCATGGTCATCAAATGTGTGGGAAAGAGCATCTGCCACAAGATTGTACTTACCCTTCTTGTAAGTGATATCGTAGTCATAACCCATGAGTTTGCTAACCCATTTTTGTTGTGTTGGGGAGGAGACTCGTTGTTTCAGGAAATATTTCAGACTCTGGTGATGTTGGTTGCTGGGCAGACCCGGGTTTACTATAATGAGCCAACAACACCCCTAGCTCACTGGCCCTTTTGGCGACAGGCCGCGGAGCGGCCTGAAGTCCCACCCGAAGTGATCCTAATGGGTTGGCCAAAGACTCAAGTGTCTCGACTAGGTTCTGTATGGCGTCCTGTGTGCGCCTCACAGCTCTTCTTAGCCTGTGAGATGTCTCTCTCCTCTCTGCGATGCACATTTTCCTCTTACTCGCAATGACTCTAACCCTTATCGCATCACCGCGTCCTAAGAAACACGTGACCTTCTCCTACGCTTGATCCTCAACCGGCAGTACCCCGCACCCCAGCTCCTCTGAAGGCGCGATATCGCCTCCCTGCGATATCCTACAGCTGCGACTCAGTGTACCTAGCGTTACTTGTGTTCAACTTACAGGACTCAATGCACAAGGATGTTTTACACTGCGGCTCTTAACTGTCTCAAGTGAAATTTAGAAAGACTCTTATACAGAATACTTAAAGACTTCAACTCGTATTTATCTGTTAAATATGTTGTGAACTGAATAACACATACATATATTTACTGTAAGCAAAGTTCATGTAATGAATGACAGATATAACAAGTAAATACAATCACATGAATCAATCACATAATGCTTAGATTTTACGTGGTTCACTTCCAGGGTAGAAGCTATGTCCACAGAACTGTGTTTCTATATTATAACTTGAGAGAGGTACACAGTTCTGCTGCACCGCATATGCAGCTAGAGATCTTCTGGGTAACTCCGCACACAGCCTCGAGCCCTTCTCTCTTAGATCTCTTCTCTATATTTCCTTCTTACAATATAATCTCACTCTCTCTCTCCCTCTCTGTCAATCCCTGCATATTTTTACAATACAAAATAACAGTGAACTAACAGACTACTGATAATATGACTAGCTAAGCTTTTACAATACAAAATATATCCCTTTATAGGTGGCCCGAAGGTCTCGCCATTACAACACTATGGGCCTGTCCCAATAGTAACCCAAAACCCTAACTAGTGACAGTCAGCATATCTGTACTTGGGGTAGCTGCTTTCTGTCACACCACTGCTCTCTGCAGTATTCCATGCTTCCCGACGCTGACCATGGGTACTATGCACCGCTTCCCTTCTTCTGTCCTTCGTCTTCAATACCTCGGCCTCATCGCTCCTTTTCCTTTATGAGGGTAGCTGAGCCCTCCTGTCTTCGCCGCTGCCTTCAATGCAGTGGTTGAGCTCTCTCTTCTTGGCCGCTCAGGTACTGTCATCTTTCTTGACTTCTCTGTTTCGACAGTCACAGTTTCCGGCTCTGCTCTACAGCTAGAAACATGCTACGACGTCGTAGCTTTACCTTATCTCTTCGTCTTCGCCAAACTGTCTATCCGCCAAAATGGAAGCTTTTCCTGTAGCTGCGGGACTCTGCTCCAACAGGTGACCAATCTTGATGCAAAAATGATTCCCTAAGAGGTATGGATGCCACTTCTGGACGACATGCAAAATAGCCATCATTTCCTTCTCATATGTAGAGGTGGCTGAATTCCTACTAGACAGGGATTTGCTGGTGAATGCAATGGGATGTTCGTCTTAGAAGAGGACAGCACCAAGTCCATTGTCACAAGAATCACTCTCAATAGTGAAGGGCTTGGAAAAATCAGGCATATCTAGAACAAGTGTGGTACACATAGCTTGTTTCAGTTTCTCAAATGCACACTCAGCAGCAGGTGTCCATGCAAAAGCATCCTTTTCAATAGAGCTGTTAATGGAGCTGCAATCTTCCCATAATCCTTGACAAACTTGCGGTAGTAGCCAGTAAGTCCCAAAAACCCACGAAGGATCTTCAAGGTCTGAGGAGGTGGCCAATTTTTCGTGGCATCGATTTTGGTAGGATCGACACAAACCCCTTGTGCTGAAACAATATGCCCGAGATAATCTACTTCCTTCTACCCAAAAACACATCTAGATTGTTTGGCACATAGATGATGATCATAGAAAAGTTACAGTACAAGATCCAGATGTTGGAGATGCTCAGCCTAGGTTTTACTATAGATGAGGATATCATCAAAGAAGACCAAAATGAAGTTTCACAAGTAGGGATGAAATATTTTATTCATTAATGCCTGGAATGTGGAAGGGGCATTTTTGTGGCCAAATGGCATGACCAAAAATTCATAATGGCCATCATGTGTGCGAAAAGCATTTTTAGGGATATAATCTGCATGGACCCGAATTTGGTGATACCCAGAACGAAGATCCAACTTGGAGAAAAAATGAGCACCATGGAGCTCATCCAGAAGCTCATCAACAACAAGAATTGGAAACTTATCCTTGATTGTGATGTGATTAAGTGCTCAAAATTTGATGCAAAGGCACCATGACCCATCTTTTTTACATACTAGAAGGACCGATGAAGACAAGGAACTAGTGCTAGGGCGAATAACACCTTGCTTTAGTAAGTCACGAACAAGCATCTCAAGTTTTGTCTTGTGGTGAAATGGGTAGTGATAGGGCCTGATGTTAAGAGGGACACTTCCAGGAAGGAGCAGAATATGATGGTCCTCAGGTCAGGAAGGTGGCAATCCCACCAGCTCAACAAACACACATGCATGTCGATCCAATGGATTAGTTGAGACTGTTGAAGGTTGCATCTGAATGAAATGGAGCTGAGCAATGACACCATGTGAAATTTTCTTAAGAAGATTTTCCATGCGATGCGAACTGATGAGGCTGAGAGACCCTGGTTGTAAGCCCCACAATGTGTGTTTGGTAGCATTGATTGAAAACTACATCCACAGTTCAGCAAAATCCCATAAAATGGGTTTAGGTGTGCATAACCATTGAGCACCCAAAACCACATCACATCCGCCTAAGGGAAAGACAAACATGTCAGAGCGTAAGTTATAATCCCCCATAGATATGTGCACATTACGACACTTCCCTTTGCAAGATAAGGTGTTCCCATTGACAATCATGACTTCAAAGCTGGAGCAAGGATGGATGAAACAATCATCTTGTTTGGCGATCCTTGGGTCAATGAAGTTGTGAGTGCTACCAGAATCAATGAGTATTGTAAGAGGGAGTTTTTTGAAGAACCCTATGACCTGCATGGTTTGTGGGGTGTTGACTCCGACTAAGGCATGGAGATATATCTCTGTTTGGTCCTCTGGAGTAGGAAGTTGTTGAATGTCACCATCATCATCTGTGGGATCTTGAGCATCATAAAAAATTTCAGGTGCGGGTGGAGAATCCACATCCAAGAGATAGAGCTTTTTCTCAACACATCTATGTCCCCAGGTGAATTTCTCATCACAATTATAACAAATCCCTTTTTCCAGACATTCTCGCATCTCTGCTTCAGACAAATGCTTGATAGGAGTGGTTCTAGGAGCTGGCAGATTTTGGGTTCTTTGAGGAACCATAGGTCTAAATGGAAAAAGAGTGGATTTGGAGCATTGTTGAGCCCGAATCTTGTCCTCTACTAGGTTATCCAACCCGAGGGCTTCCATTATTGTGTTGGGGCAGAACATTTTAACCTTAGAGCATATTGCATCCTTTAGACCACTGATAAAACAACTAAGGTAGAATGCATAAGGCAATCCCTCGGTGTGATTGGCGAGTTTCTCAAATTCTGTCTGATACTCCCACACAGTGCCAGTTTGGCGAAGTTTGGTGAGTGCTCCAATGAAGTCATCAAAAGCACTAGGACCAAATCCCTACAAGAGGAGTTGGGAAAAATTTGTCTAGTTTGGCTCGGCATGAGCCTTGATATACCAATGGAACCATTGAAGTTCTTCATGTTCCAAATGAAAGGATGCAAGGGGGAATTTATTGACATCAAAAGTGTTATGTAGACTAAAATATTGTTCTGCCCTATAAATCCATCCAGTCGGCTCATCACCATTGGAGCGAGCAAAATCCAGCTTCAGCCCACAGAAGTTGCTAAACAATGAACACCTAGTGTCTGCAGAAGACTCAGGCTGGCGGCGGTTGTTCATGGGTGAATGCTGAAGATGGAGGCCGAGAAATTTTTGATCTAGATCCTCAAGTTTAGACTTGATGGCGGCAAGTTCTTCTTCCATTTGTTTATTTGCTCCGGTGCAGGTGACAACCATAAGCAGTTTATTTTTTTTATTATCAGGTAATGGGTAGAGAAACAAAAATGGAGAGGGTTTTAGAAAAGGAGATTTTTGATTTGGGAAAAATTTGGGGGGGTAATTGGGGTTTTACAGGGTTTTGGACACTTTTTTAGGGACAAGAAGCAGAAAATGTGAATTTCATAGGTGGGATTAAGGAATTGGAAAATTTGCTAGAGAGGGACAATGAAGCAGAAATGGAAAATGAACACTGTGGAAAAAATTGAAGGCGATTGGGTGAGAATCAGAGAATTTATGACAAACTCTAAAAATTGACAATTGTGGAATTTCGACCTTGAGGAAGTGAAATTGGGGATAGGGTCCTCAATGAAGGAATATGCAGAATGGTATTACGGGGGTGACAGTGAAATTTCAAGGGAAACGGATCTAAATCAAGGAAGATATGGCTGCGTTTTATCAGCAGGAAATGGAGTAAATGATCTGTGACAATTCTGAAATTCTGCACATTATCAACTGTAAATAGAGATGGGCCCGAGGTATATTCGGCTTCCTATTGGTTCAAAGGTAGTCACTCAGCCACCAAGGATGTCTCAGGCTTGAGTATTGGGGCAGTGCCCCTCACTTCACGTCGCAGGTAAAATTGCTAACCACTTGGCCAAAAACGATAGCTCTTTGGTTTTCCTCATGGATGGGAATCTAGTCAATCTGGTGGGGGTCGTTGCCCTTTTCACTTGGAAGGTCCTCTTAATGGCCAACTACTTTGGGGTTCCTGTGGTACTCCTCATAATGATTTTTAGGGCTATGCCCAAGTACTTCCCATAGTTAAGCAGATAGGGTTTAATCCCTGATCCGGATGAATAATATTGCTGCAAGAAGAAGAACAACTGTAAGGCTCACAGCACCAGGAAGCACGACAGAGAAATTTTTTTTTCCCCAAAATTCCACCCAACGAGCCGAAGAAAGTGCTATGATACCAGATGTGGAGAACCTCCTGCAATGAACAATCAAAATGCACGATATAACAGAAATATTGGAGCACAAAAGGGATTTTATTGATAACGAGCCACTTTGAGGGGGCAACCTCCTTTGAGCAAGCTCAATACAAAATAACTCTTCGATACTTTCATTAGCCTCAACACATACTTATATACTAAGTCTAATCTAAACAACTATTACTCCACATGAATGTGGGATAATGCAACCTATTAACTAGACGACTTAACAACTATTACTTACTCCCCATGAATGTGGGATAATACATCATACTAATGGGATGAATTACAAAGCATATGCATCCGACAAAATATACCAACAAAATAAAGAGGGGGGTTGACACGGGTTCTTAACACAGTCCATCCAATTTTCCATGTTTCCTGTTTAAAGAAGGTAATCGATGATAAGATACTAGTTCAAACGATATTACCAGAACTTTATGGGGAAGGAAAAATAATCTTGGATCCTGAAGAAATCACTGAAATAAGAACTAGACAACTTCAAAATCGATCAATTCCAGAGTATCTCATTAAATGGAAGAACTTAACCGCAGAAAATTCAACATGGGAATATGTGTCCTTTATACAGCATAATCCAAAACTACTTTAGCGTTGAGGACAACAATTTTTGAATGGGAGGGGCATGTTAAACCCACAATGATGGCACATTACCCCATATAGTGTGGCACATTACCCCCTATATAGTGGTGCATTACATATTATTTATGCTGGCTTGGGTCTATTAGTGGTTATTGTACACCTTTGTCTTCTATATATAGGAAAGATATATTCTCATTTTAGTCATCATTATATCTCATCTTGTCTTGTGTACTTAGTACATTGTGTAAGGAGGTTCCTCCCTCAAAGAGGATTGATATTTATCTATATTCATCATTGTTAAGGTGTGGCTCACTCTCTTATTTTCTATTTTTTCCATTTTTATGTTATTTTCGGGACTTTGTTGCATAACATCCTATGAGACATAGAAACAAACATCAACTGGAATATATATACTTAGTTCTATTTAAATGATACACTTACAATTTCAAATGTGCTTCACTAACACTCAAACAATAATAAAAATAGAACTATGCTTTTCACTTATGAGTTTAATTGTTGAGGTTTATATCTGGAACTCATTGTTAATAATCGTTAAATGAAGAAACATAATTTCAAACCTCTGGATTCTCTACAGAAACAATGGATGCACAAAATATACGCTTCATCTGCAGGAAACCAATACACTGTAGGAGAAGCACATTGATTCAGGAAAAAACACGCTGCAAGAAACCAAGAAGTTGCAGGAGCATCATGTATATGTAGGAAGGATCATACTGTAGGAATTAATTTCAACTGCAAGATGTATTGCATGCATTGTGCAATTTCAAATTTGGATGGGCATAGAACAACAATGCATTCATTACTTTGTCGACATGCATTCAATACCTTGATGAGCATGTATACTAACAACTCCTCTAGGTTCACAATTAAATTCCTAGTTAATAACAATGATATGAAACCAATGGATAACACTATCATATCAGTAATTAATCAATGGGGAATTAATGACACAATATTGTCTAAAATAAACACGGAACAAGGAAAAATAACTTCATTCCATTAAAACCTCTCTTAACATTACAATTTAGTCTCCCCAAATCTCTTCCTCTTGTGTTAGACTGGAGATTGGAATTTATACAAAATTTTAGTAAATTCTAGATCCTATTAAATAGGATCTCGTCAATCTAAATATAGTAAGAATTCAAGATGACCCTTATCATCTACAACTGAAAACATGACTTTAGATATTACATGGAAAATAGATCGAATCTCTTTTATTTTCACCTAATCTATTTCAACATAATTCAAAACTTCTAAGATTGTTGTGCTCCTAAGAAATCTATTTTGACTTTCTAAAATTCTAAGCTTGAAAATTGATCAGAGCCCTTGAACCATAATCCCAAGGAACATAACTGTTCATGGAATCTTGTCCATGAGGTCATGATTTAATATCTACTTTTCTATAATATTGCACCAATAATCCATGTATATCCTTCTAGATGATTTCCCATGTATGGCCTTCAAATAGCTTGTTTCTCCATTTATGGAAGTGTTAAAAATATTTTGTCTCTTGGTTCCTTTATACTTTCAATCGAGTATGACTCCATCTGTTGTTGCTGACCTTTCCAAATTATAGATTGATATCGTGTAATACAAGTTTCTTTACTGAATCCTTTTTCCACATTGTGTGACTTAGTTGACTTTTGCTTCCATTGCTTTTCCTATGTAATTTGCATTCTTGAATCCTTCTTGTAGGATATTTTAAGAATTTCCTTCTTTCAAAAATAACTAGAATGAAATTATCATAAGAATCCATATTTATCATATTTCTTGCATGTAATACAAATTTATCAAAAGAACCAAATTCTTCCTTAACTTGATAGAATCCTTTCCCTGCCACAAAGATAGATATCATACAGAAAATTGTCAAGATTGCTTGCAACCAGAATTTTTCATGAATCATTTGTTTTAGTATTCCTTTTTTTACATTATATTCACAAGATTATGTTATCTTGCAATTTTCAGCAATACTCTTGAGCTCCTCACTCAAAACTCTCTCATTGTCCTTCATGATAATTTCCATCTTGACATAATTTTGTTGTTCATTTATCAGGATTTTGTCCTTCATGACATATATTGCAATAAATATTTTTTGTTGATCTTCAATTTCTATTCAAATCCATTCACTAAACATTTCATTAACTATTGAATTCTCATAATCAGTGGAAAAAACTTGATTTGCTGAAAGTGAATCAATTACCTTCATATTTATAGTTGTCATCTTCACTTCCTCTCCTTGTTCATGCTTCACAAGCTCTTGGTATTTGATTATCACTTTATTTACACTCATTAGTAACACGTTAGGATCCTCTTACTCCTTTATTCCTTCATTCTTAAAAGCAATAACTCAAGATTCTGACCGTTCTTTTCAAGGATGTAAGTGTTCTACCTACCGTCATAAATAGATTTTTTGTCATATTGCCAAGGAATTCCTAGTAGGACATGGAAAACATCCATGGAAATCATATCACACATCACTTGATATTTGTATCTTCCAATATGAAACTCCACTCTGCTCTCATTAAATATAACTTGACGATCTTTCTTCCACCAAGAAAATTTGTAAGGAGTAGGATGTGGCATCCTTTCCAACTCCAACTTGTCCACCATTTCTGCAGAAACTAAATCATCAGTGATGCCACTATCAATAATAAAATTGCAACAACTACCTTTTTCTTTGTACTTTGTTCGAAACAAGTTCTTTCTATGAGTTGGTTCACACACTTCCTTATTTGACTTAAACAATACCCTTTTCATTAGTAGGTCTAATTTCTGGAACTTCAACATGTACTTCATATTTTGTATTATCATTTTCAGATTGCACAATTTGCACATTTCTATGCCCTGTAGCATTTTCTGGACAGTCCCATGACATATGGACTATATCACCATATGTGTAACATCTGACTTGATAATCTATGCCTCTACCTCTACCTCTTGAGAAAGATCCTCTTCCTTGAAATTAATCATTTCCTTCTGAAAATTTCTCTTGCTGGTGGAAGTAGCTACGTTCTCCCTTCTATTATTTCAATTGTCCTTATCCTTTTGGAAGTCCTCCTTCTCCAAAAAATTTCCCTCTTTTTCATTGAATTTGCTTCCTGGTCAACTTCTCCTATAATTTCAGAGAAAACTGATAGGAATCTTCTATAGTTCTTGGGGACAATAATCTCAATTCATCCTGAATGTGAAATATTAACCCATTGAAATATCTAGAAACTCTCTAAGGAATATCTTATATTTTACCGTCTCTAATGTTTACCTTATAGAATTCCTCAGTATATTCCCTAACTGTCATTAATTTTTTCCTCAGATTTTTCTTTTTCCTAAACAAAATCAACTGATATTCTTGGTAAGAACTTACCTTTTACCATGGAAACCATTCTGCTCCAACTTTTGATCATGTCTTTATTCTTTTGCTTCAATTCCTCTTGCACACCATCCCACCATAAGACCAATGACCTCTCATCCTTGTAACAACAAATTTCACATGCTTGTCTTCGCTCACCTATTCATATCAAAATACTTGTTTAAAGCGGTTATCCAATCTATCAACTCTTGTGGATCTAATTTCCCACCATTTGTTGGTATCTTAGCGTTTGGGCTTGAAATAGAGCTTAGAATAGATCTAAGGACTCTCATTTCTACAATTTCCTCTATTACTCTTTCTCCTTCTTCAAAGGATTCCTCATATGGTTAACTAATATCTTCAGCATTAGGATCTTGGTGTCTAGTTTTTTCCATAGCCTCCATTAGTTTTGGTAGAATTCTCACTTCCTCCATCACTTCTACATTGGAAATAGGTTGATGACATATTCCTCACCCACCTCAACCTCTTTCGATCATGAAGTTAATCTCTTAGAACAACAAATCACTTGTGGGGATATATTTTCCATCAATTGAAGTCTACTTTGATACTACTAATGGTACAAGAGAGAGGAACAACCTATTATTCATGCAATCTTAGTTCCTTTGAGATATGGCAACAAACATTAATTGGAAATCTACACTCAGGTCTATTTAAATGAAGCACTTATAATTTTAACTGTTCTTCAAAAACACTCAAACAATCCTCAAAATAACACTCTTCTTTTCACTAACGAGTTCAATTTGTCAGGTTTAGATTTGGAACTCATTGTTAATCATTTTCAAAGGAAGAAACACAATTTCAAACCCCCATATGCTCTATGGAAACAATGGATGCATATAAGATACACTTCAAATGTAGGAAACCAATACGTTGTAGGAGGAGCACATTGCTGCATCACACTTAAAAAAACCAAGACGTTGCATGAGGAGCACGTAGCACTACTACATTTGGGCAGAAATTCTAATGGCGAATTTCGACAATAGAGCTTAAACTTGAAAAATCATTGGATTTTACCTTCTTAATTTAAAAAATTAAAAATTAAAAAATTGTACGACGTTCATCAAATACCTAATGTCGATGTCGTTTCATTGTCCAATTCACTATATGCCGGATAATAGAGGAACCTACACTACATCGCATATCTAATGTAATTTCAGGTGAAATATTAGAGGGATGTCAAACCTCTTCCACAAGTACCAAAGTGTACTTGTTCTATTCGGATGAACCTATTGATCACCCTTGATCATTGTTGTTCATTCCAAGTATTCTTTTTCATATTTCAGTCCTTGTAGAATTCTTAGTCTTGCAACCTTGCACCCAAGGCACTCTCACATTCAAGAAAAAGGAAACTTAAAAAATAATGTTTGTTTATCTTGTTTATATGCCTTCTTACTCATTTAGGGCCGACCTAATTGTCTTTTGCTCACAACTGTTCATTAGGTTTGTTTTAGGATTGACCTAATATAATATTTCCATTCTTTGGAATAGGTCTCTTTTTATGGTTACATGAGGCCTTCAATTTGTTCCATTTAGTTCAAGACAATGTATGCTTAATTATCCATTTGATCCCCTTCAATATGCTTCAAAATGTTGATTTTTCGTCCTTAGAATGTTGAATGCACAAGTGATCAGTTTCTTCACTATCTTCAGAAAAATGCATGCTCGATGCAAATGGAGTCACGACAATGGTTCCAACATGATTAATAGATATTATTCCATTAAATTTCAACATTTCCTTAACTTAGAATGAATTCCTTTTACAGAAAAATGGCAGCCAAAGTCATAGAATGGTCTAAGTCTGTGTTTGTAGGGCAAGTAGTAATCTGTCTCACAATTATGCCTGCCAAGATCCTAAGAATGCAATCCAAGAGCTCTAATAAATCTCATTATACTTTTTTTACTCAAGTAATGTTATTCCAATTCCAATTCCCTATGTGGTCAAGAAATGCACACCGATTTTCTCGAATGGTTAAATTCTTCCTTTAGATAGTGACCTACAGGAAATGCATGCCTAGGTCACCAAAATGAACACTAAATGCATAGATTTGATTGGATTGGGATAAAACTTGACACATATATTCCTTAGACCATAACACACACCCATGTACTCAAGTTTTCTTCAACTGAAGATTCCTTAGGTATCCTTAGGTATGCCAAAATGATCTTTTTATACTTCTAGCCTTGTGAACCAAACATCATAAATTTCATGTGCAATCAATATGTCCCAACCATTAATGTCATATTTGTCTTCTTTGTATTGTCTTACTGATACACAAACTCTTCCTGTCCATGCTCTTGATGAACTTGTCTTAATGCCAACAACTTCCAACAAACTTTTACAACCTTGTCCAATGTCTTCATGTTGACATCAATCACTGTCTTCGTATTGGAAACAATGCCAACATGAATAATGTACCTTGGTAATACGTTATTAATTATATGTATTTATATTGATTGTATTTGCAAAATTTTGTGTTGTTTTAAGGGAACTTCCCATGGAGGAATAAGTGCTTGTACATGTTGTTCTATAACATGGAGTGAATATTGAAGATCAAGTTAATACTGATCCTATAGAAGAATATGACATGATGATGATAATAAAATAGTTGAAGAATATGGGACAAATAGATTGATCCAGGAGACATTTAATGCTGGAATGGATGATGATGACAACATTGACGGTGTTTTTATATAACTATACTTGAGAAGGAAATATAACCTCTTTATGAAGGCTCTGAAACAAGTCTTCTCTTTGTTATGTTGCTATTGGTGAAATTAAAGGTTATGGATGGTTTGTCAAACACTTGTGTCACATGGATTGTAAGGTATGCAATATTTTTCATCCCATTTAGTAAATGATGATAAAGGTGGTCTTCTTTCCTCTCTTTTTTGGGTAGTTCATCTATAAAATTTGGATGCAATATGTACGATTAATATTCTTTACGTTAACCAATATTTATTTTTGATGTTGTAGATTGTTAAGTGAATTTTTGTTACCAACGTTCATTGTTTTACCTCGCACATACCGAGATATACACGTCATAATGAAAGATATTAGAATGAATTATCAAGATATTCATGCATGTCATGATCATATTATGTATTATAAAAAATATTCATGGAAAGAAGGATGCCAAGAATTTCAAAATAGTAGATATTGAATTGATCAAGTAACAAAACAAGCGCCTTGCAAGGTTCTTCATTATATTCCCATTATTCCACTTATGCAACAATTGTTTCAGTGCAGAAACATAGAAAATTTTATTGATTGACATGCAAATAACATAAACAAATATGGTGTTCTTCAAATGCGTGTGGATGGATTTGTATTTTTTTAAGATTGAGGAAATATGTCCAAAGTTTAAAGATGAATCTCATGATCTTAGGCTTTCATTAGCATCGGACGGTGTCAATCCATTTGGATATTTGGGATCTAGTTACTCGGTATGGCCTGTTTTTGTTACCAACAACAACATCCCTGTGTGGATGCCAATAAAGATGGAGCACATAATGTTGACAATGGTTGCTCCAAGTATTTGTTTAGAATAATTTATTTTTACTATGGTAACATTTCATTTGTCTTCTTTTTTTCATAAATGTATGTTTCCAACTTTAGATTCATTTTCAAGTGAATAAAAGCATACATTTTTTCTTTTCTTCCATAATGTATGTTTCCATTTTTTTTTGCAAAGTAAAAAACCATAATTTTATTAGGTAAATAAAATTACATCCGTAGAATGTATGTTTCCATACATTTTCAAGTATAGCCTTTCGACTTACAAAATACAGTATGTTCATTATACATTTTTAGGCCAGTATTCCTACTTGAAGTAGGGTTTATGTACAAAACATTCCAGAAAGTTGGGGAAAACTAGGGAAAAACAGATTTCCCCGAATACTCGCCATCAAATCCTGTCATATTCATTTTCTAAAAAAAGTGAAATAGTTGTTACAATTTTACTGTCGTGCATTTGTTGTGGTGGAGTCCTCTATGAATGCCCTGTTATAGATTTCATAGTTTGTCCCTTCTTAAATTTCCTAAAATTTCCAATCTTGAAGTTGTAGAATCAATATTTCCTTCGAGATCTTTCCTGCCACATATTTTGTCTCCATGTATACATGGTGATAGATTATGCGATCAAAATTGTCCATAAGTCAACAAGCATTTTCATATAAAGATCTAAGATAAATATCTTTGTAGATTTGAACTTTATTGATCCAATTCACATTGAGTCTTCGAGGATTTGTATATTCCTGCATTTTTTCTCTAATGCAAAACATAGTAGAAGCTTTAATGTGTGTAGTTATACATAGTTGTTCAAGCCACACGCAAGTGCCATTTTTATATGAAAATAATGATTTTCAGTAAGATGTAAAATAAAACCCCCACCAAAAACTTGTTCTTGGGAGGCCCCATCAAAGTAGGCCCATGGAATGTTTTTTATTATCTGTTCTTTGGTGATAATCCTTGCAGCTTATTCAATTTTTATTTGTGGGAAGAAAGAAAGGATATATAAATCCTGTCATCCAATAAGTGAACAAACAGAGGGTTTGTCTCCAAAAAGGGATTTTCTTCTTGCAAGAAATAAACCCCAGGTGATTAAGAGTGGTAAGGATACTATGTTTTTTGTGTTTACCTAGGAATTTTAAGCTTCTTCAATAATCTCTCCTTTCTAGTCAAAAATATTGTCGATCAAACGTTTCGATACTCTCTAGGTATGGGTGGAAAAATGACAGAAGATGAATATATGATTTAATGTTTCTGCCTCATTTTTGCATAGGAAACACCAGCTCGAGTCCTCAATTGATTTGTTATCCATTCTATCCCAGATCGGGAATTTTTTTGCCAACGCACACCACATAAATATCTTATCCTTATGTGGGCACTTTGACCTCCAAATGATCTTCCACAACCATAGTGTGTTATCAACCAAAATGGAACTTCTTCGTTCGAGTGCTGACATCCATTATGTCGGTACAAAAAAGGACAATTAGGATTAAAGTGGCCAAAACACTATAGATTTTCATGGCCATTGATGCATGATCTCCGTAACATCCTGATATATTTTTATTCTGAGTCTAGGGTTGCACACGCTCCTATTTGCATTGCAACTAGCGTGTCACACGTGACTATGTGCATTGCAACCCACGTGTACATTGAACACGCGAGTTCCATTTGAGAAAAAGGCGTGTCATATGTGCCTTGATTATATAAAACAATTGCGTGTAGCTTAATTTGACATTAAAAAATATAAATCATGATTAGATGAGATTAGTTGGGCCTTAATCCATAACTATCCGACCTGTCTCAACCATCCTAACCTTCGAAACCACTCTATTTCCCAATGTATAAATAGAGGCCTTGGGATGGGGCTAATCAATCAATTCTAGAAGAGAAATGTTATGTTGGTGGTATACCTTCATAGTGTTGGAGCATCATAACTCAGTGTCCTTGGTTGTAGAGGATTCCTTGTGTTAGAAGTTGGGTTGTATTCTCACCTATTCATTGTTTGTTAATAAAGAGAATTCTTCTTCCAATCTTTGTATTGTGCTTTTCTCATGTATATTGGTTAATGAATGATTTCAATTATGTTATTAGTATGCATTTCATATAACCTCTAATATGTATATGTATGAGATATTTCTTGAAGAATTGGCTCTTTGCAGGTGAAGAGAAGCAACCATAGAAGCTTTGGAGAAGATTGAAGCGGGAGAAGATAAAGTTTGGATCAACTGTCGTAAACTGTGTAAGCCAAACTATCTTCCTATTCCCATTTCATTTTCTGTAAATGTTGATTGTATGCAAGTATATTAGTAAGTTGGTAACACCATACCCTAGGTTACAAGGGTGTATTTTCATGCCCAACAGAACTGGCGACTCCATCGGGGAGTTCAGCCTGTTGTGGGTTCATCCTGTAGGTTCCTTTTACTAGTATTTGTTCTGATTATGATTATGAGTGTGATTCTTTTTATCTTACTTCTTGGTCTATAGTGTAGTATGCCCAAAATTCTTTGCTAGTCTTTTTATTTGAAATTTTTTTAGCAATACACACGGGTTGCTTTGTGCATAGTCATGTGTGTGACCTTATACATGCAGGTTGCTGTCTAGACAGTCGCATGTCATACGCGGGTTTCCTAGATACATAGTCGTGTGTTTCCTGTAGCAGTCTAAAAGTTGGATAGGGTTTTCTTGTCCCTGTCTCTTTGGATTTTTAGTTGTTTGGAAGTCTTCTATTTATGGCATGACTCTGTGAGTCTGAAGTTTGTGTGTCACACCATTTTCTTATTCATCAAGCCTTTGAGCCTTTTTTTTTCAATTTCTTTCATTTTGTGAAGTGTAGGTGGTCCTCCTACTTGATCTGTAAGTTTAAGTGATTGTGTCTAGGTCAATGATCAGGTCCTTGGATGCTTTATACTCTGTGCTGCATTTTGTGGTGTCAATTTGTCACTTTTTCTTTTGTGAATCTAGTGGAATTTTTGGGCTCAATAGTTTCTCCAAGTCATGTTTTTTCCAAGTCTTCTTCCGGTTGGTTGAAGTAGGTATTTTTAGGTCCTTTATGCCTCATTTCACTTTTTATATGCTTTGATTATTTGAACTTGCTCAAAACTTGCATTTAGTTGCATTATAGTTTTTAAAGTCTTTGAAAAGAGAAGAAAAATATTTTATGCTTTTGCATTTAGTTGTTTCTTTTAAGTAAAATAAAATTAAAAAATTATAAAAAAGAAGTCTTAGTTTTCTTGCACTTAGTTTCAAATTCATTACATTCTATTTACAAAAATAAAAAGAAATTTGGTTTAAGTAGTTATAATTTACTTTGAAATTTGCTTCATACATCATTTTTGTTTTTTCTTATTGAGTCTATAACACCACATTGTTTCACGCCATTTACTTATGACTAAGAACAACCTTCTAAAATGAACGATATAATTAAAAAATTATTTATAAGTTTTATTTTTCAGGCTCCTACACCAACTAGCTTAGGCTAGACTTGTGGATTAGGGAGTTTCAACTCTCCACAAGTGTTTAAATTTAGACGTAGTTGGCCAATCAATAGGTAAATCCTATTCTATGTTGACTGTATCTGGGAAGATCCTATCAAAGGGGAGTTAAGCACGAGGCCGCGTGGAGGTTTGGGCTGAGGAGATAACCGTCTGATTCCTTGTTAAAGGGTATACCAAGGTTTTTGCGCATTTGGGGACTTCTGTCAATACCACCTCTTGGGCCCCATGCGATGCTGGTGTTGACAGGGTTTAGGTATTTGCTACCATGCCCATACGTACGATTCAGGATTGTGACTATCCCCCCAGACTGTTATTATAGTTGTGGTATAATTTAGTCTCTTTGACATCTAGGGTTCATGCACAGGTACACCAGAAGGCTATTTCTGGTTGACCTTGGACAGGCTCTGAAGGTAATCCCGGTAGAAGGTGTAAGAGGGTGGTTGGGTGATTCCTCTACTTGTTCTTAAGAACATCTACAGGGAAGCCAAATAAATGTCTCTCAACTTTATTTTGGAAAGCATATCTTATACCCTTTGTGTCTTTTTTAGCTTTAGGAAATTTTGTAGTGAGTGTTGTGTGGTTTGTTTGTGTTTAGTCAGCCTTAGGGCATGTGAAGAGTCAATTTTAAACCATGGAGGACCAACCTCCTAGAAGGTCAAGAAGGTTTCAAAACCTTCCTCCAGCTACTGCAGTGGAGTCTCCACTGCCCCCTCAAAGGTGGAGATTAGATACAGACGGTTCTTTTGAACTGATAGGAATCAGTGAAGTTCCAAGTGAACCAGAACTTAGGACAAACTAGGTTGAGACAACCGTAGTAGAGATAGAAGACTTGTAGGATGACAAGTTTGCAAGAAACTTTAATTCACCTCTTACTGACTTAAACGATCCTATGATTGTTCAGGATTTTGCATTTGATGCACCTGTGATTGGTGTTCCCATGAACTGACTTATGGCTAGCTCAAGAGAGGGTCCATCTACCCCCATTTTAGCCATTCCAGCTGAAGGAGTGCCACCTCCCCCAATTGGTACTCCTAGAACAAATATATCTGCTACTCCTTTAACTCCAGATAGTCAGGTAGTTCAACCATTGGCTTCCACGAATGTAGTAGGCCCTTAGTGGGGTGGTCATTGGTATTCCCAATGCACCTTTTGTTTCACCCTCTTTTGCACACACTGCTTAGAGTGGTCTTGCTGGATCCTCTTCATTTGTCTAGGGTTTCCTATGGAATAGGGGGCATATCCCTCCATCCACTCCTTATGTAGGACCTACACCTGCATATGTGGGGATGTAGTTTGGAAATACTAAAAATTATGGTCAAGGTTTCCAAACTCCAGTTTCAACCCCATTCACAATCTCTCCCTTCTTTATTTTTAGCGGAGGGATACCTGCTCCTGTTTTCCAAACTTTAGTCTCAATTGGAGTGGCTCAAATCACATAAACTGCACCACAAACAAATAATCCATTGGCTTATGGATGTAACCCATTTCAAAGTAGTCCAACTACTTCACAACCAACAGCTAGTGGCAACCCCACCTTTACATTTGGGAACCAGGGGGGAATTCCTTATACCTCCCAAGATCATACTTTTCAGGGTCTGGTTATGCCCAAACTTCCATTCCTGGAAACTTTAAACTTACCATATTTGTCCAAGTTAATGAATTAACTAGTGAAACATGATGCCACTTGGCCACCTGTCCCTGCCAAACTACCCTCAAAAATTCCAAAATTCGAGGGAAAAGTTGGTGAAGACTCAGGTGCTAATATAACCACCTTTCACTTATGGTGCTCTTCCAACTCGCTAAACAATGACACCGTTCGGTTGAGATTGTTCCAAATAACTCTGACTAGTGCTGCAGCAAAGTGGTAAATTGAATTTCCCTCTATTGCGTTTGACAGTTTTTGGGACTTAGCCAATGTTTTCCTAAACCAATTCCAACTTCCTATCCGATATGATTCCGGTATATATTTATTGTCCACCTTTCGGCAGGAAAAATCCACTCACATTTTAGATCATATCCAAGAGTGGTGAAGGTGGAAGAGGCTCATCAAGGCCACGATCCCTCCCAAGTTTTTTTTAGAATAGTTCCTTAAGTCCTTATTGTAAGGATGTATCCACCTCGGTAGTAACTAATGAGGAAGAGGCTATCCTCGAGGCCCAAAATTTAGATTTGATATACTCTCAGTATGGGATACTATATGAAATCATACTTGAGGCACCGCGGCCAACGCATAGTGTTGAGAAACCTAAGGCTGGACCCCATGCCAATGGTGTGGTTGGTTAAGTTAAATCCCATTTTAGAGTCTCTAGCTAAACAAATTCATGAGTTTTCTGTTAAACAACCTATAGTGGAGGAAGCAAAGGCTGCCCCCTCACCCCAAAACACAAATTCTTTTTCTCAATCCTCCCAAAAGGGAAATCAACAGCCCGGTGGGAAAAAGAAAAAGGGGAAGAAAGGTGAGGGAAACCAAAACAAGTCTAGACCCACAAATAATCCTAATGGGGGCAAAAAAGAGAAGAATAAGGTGAAATTTCCCTGTAAGTTGTGCCAGGAAGATCACCTAACCCATCAATTCCCTCTTATTGATCAATCTCAGAAGCTGCTCAAAAATCAACAATCGGCTGTCCTGAAGGATCCATTTCCCCAAGGATAGAATGCAGCTTCGATTTCTAATGTAGCTGGGGGCATTTCTAGTACCCCTGACCAAAATTATATCAACATGCTATGATCCAAGACATTACTCCAGACTAGAAATAAGAACTATGAGACAGAGGCTCCGTAGAAGGGTAAGTCTATAGGTGAAACTTCTAACCCTCTCACAATCGAGTAACCTCCTGAACCTATGCCTAAGATACCAAAAGGTGTCTATAATAACTAATTGCATAATCCCAATGTGAGGGCTACAACCAATTACTCTGTAGTTGAATATTTAGCCCAAACCCCATGTGCAATGTCAGATTTGGAGGTGCTACAAAGTTGTCCCGCCCAGCTAGATGAACTCTTAGCAGCCTTAGGTAGTATGGATTCGTCGAGCCTTATGGAGAAATTTAATTTGTCTGATGTTAAGATTCTCCTGTCGTATCATGTGTATTTTCTAGTAGATGTCATCCATGGTGGGAATACCATTGGAAGGATAGTTTTCGATGAAGGTGCTTCCACATGTGTCATGTCTTTATCTTGTTGGAAGGCTCTTGGATCTCCAAATCTAGTTCCATCGAACACCTTACTTACTGCTTTCGATAGAAGGTCATTCCATTCGCATGGTGTCCTACTAGATTTTGAGATTAAGTTGGTAGGGAAGGTAGTATCTATTGAAGTGGAGGTGATTGATGCTCCATTCGATTATAACTTGATTTTGGGGATAAGCTAGACTTATGCTATGTGTGTAATCGCCTCAGCCATTCTTCGAGTGGTAGTCACTACAACAAAAATCTGTGATTAGCGTCTCTTTTAGCTTCCTTTTTAGCGTCCATTATCACTTTTAGTGTATTTTTCATCATTTTTTGGACAAAGTGGATGCTTTTCCATGGGATGGCACTTTTAATGGCGTTATTTGCGTCCCTTTTTAAAAGTTGGCACTATTTTGGATGCTAATTAGCGTCTCAATTAGTGTCCCAATTAGCGTCCCAATTAGCATCCCAATTAGCATCCCAATTAGTGTCCCTTTTTAAAATATGACGCTTTTTTGAATGCTAATTAGCATCCCAATTAACGTCCCAATTAGTGTCCCAAGTAGCATCACAATTATCATCCCAATTTGCATCCAAATTAAAATCCCAATTAGCGTCAAAGAAACATCCCATATAATCCCAAGAATTGCCTAAAAAAAATGTCCTGAATTACATAACACCATATATTAATCCGTGGTTAGTGATAGGAATTGTGCCATGAATTTTGGTAAGAAAAACATCCAACATAGTGCCAATTATAGATACAGGAATTGTGCCTATAAAACATCCAACATAGTTCCAGGTATAGATGCAGGTATATCGCCTGGAATAATGCCAGAAATTGTGAAAGGAACCGAGCTAGGAATTGTGTTCGGAAAACATCTGTCATAATGTTATATATGTTAATGTCAATGTCGATGATCATGATTTGAATGTGACAGTACTTTTGGATATTGATTTACCATAGTGGCACCTAAATGATCGTAATCATGGAACTTTTATATCTTGATTAATCCTAATGAGGGGTAAATTACCTTAATGTCACCTAAATTGTTCTAATGGCATCCGAGTGTCCCCAACAACATTTAGTAGACACTAATGGCATCCGATTGGCCCTAGTGATAGTACTATTTCATGTTGGCAGTACTAGTTCATTTACATGTAGTAAGCAACATTGAATTTAAGTGCAACTAGTTGTTCGACCCAAACTCTTCTTGATTTGAGCTCAAAGCACTTTTGGAAATAAGGGTATGTTGTGTCCCTAATGAAACCAAAGACTAGAATAATTACAAAAATCATTCATATACTTATTGTATATGTTAGAAATTTGGGTCTCATAGTCTATTCATGGCCTAATAGCCAATAAAGGTTATTTTGTATACCGAGGCACACTTGTAGTGCATGTATTTTCACACTCAAGGCTAATTATGCACATATCTTCAACATGGTAGTGTCACACTTAATTTTATGTGTGATAGAACCATGAAATCCAAAATATTTGGAAGATGTTAAATTTATTTCCATAAGTAGCATTTTCCTTAGCCTAGTTTCATGATTGTATCTTTCCCACTAGGGGACTAAGATTTAGGTTGATTTCCTTATATGTTCATGTGTTTTCCCTTCCCCTTTCCTAGTTATGGTCCTTAATCTATGGATTTTCCTTGGATCTATGATTTGTGGACTTGAGAATAATTTCAGGGACAATGACCCACATATTTGCTAGAAATGATATGATAAATGCCAGGGTCCATTCTGTGCCAATGCCACACTATGCTTATTCTCATTCCATTCCATTTCTTGTTGTTCCTCCCTTTATTTTTTTCTTTAGATTATGCTTGGTTGTGTGTAATAGGTTGTTGCTTCTACTTATCTCCCTTAATTATATTGGAATTCTATACTAGCTTTATATTTTGTCTTAGGTTGGAACAACATTAAATAACATCAATTTTTTCATTGAAATGCACCCATGGATTTAATAAAAAAAATTGGACTCTTCCAGAATATTCCTAGTTGAACAACTCTCTTTCCGAACTCAATATTGAACTCTTGCACCAATTGTCCTTTCCTTTTCTTGAAGTAGTGTCATACAATTTGTTGATTCTCCTCACAACCAATTAGATAGAATTATTACTTTCCCATGATAGCTTGCCATCAAGTTTTCTTTATTTTAAAATGTTGTTTTTTAGAGTAAAGATTACTTCAATTAAATAAAAATTTGTCGGGATTCTAGGACCTTATGCTTGACCTCATGACAACTAACTATACAAATAAGTGTTTGAGTGAAAAGATATGCCACTTATATTGTTTTCCACCACACACTTAATCTTAGCAATTTTTGTATGGGGGTACATTATCTTAGAGATTTTCTTCTTTTCATATTTTTGGACTACATAGTTCCACATATATTTTCTATTATTCATTTCCTTCCCATAATATTGCTTGATTGATTGTTAAGGTTGGAGAATAAAAATGGAAGGCCATGAACATGACTAATTAGTTTTTTCTAGCTCCATTCTAACAATAATCCGACAAGGTCGTGAGCGATAGAAGGAAACAGGTTCGATTGTAGGGAGCACATCATGGGTAAGCTCATGCAGAAGAAATTCAAGGGTTCAAGGGGTTTTACAAGGCAAAGTATGAGGATGTGGATGCATAGGAGCTAGATAATGATGATTCCCATCACATTTTGATACCAGAAAACATAAATGGCAGTAAGAGGAAGCGCAACGATTGAACTCCAAGGAGAAAGAGGAGGAGAAAGGATGCCATCAATGAGCCTAGAAAGACTGCAAAGGAGGTTCATGAGTATTCGAATATGGGAGATCTTGGAGGGAAAAAATGAAAGGAGGTTGAGGTTTTGAACATGAAAACTCATAAAAGGTTTATAAGAAAGAAGTTAGAGGTTTGGAACATGGGACCTTATAAAATAAATGAAAGAACGAAATAATTTGTCATATACCTAACTGAATATTATCATTATTTAATTTGTCGGGATGCTTACATGGTAACTCTTGCGCCCAAGATGTTTATGAGGGTTTCCTATGTCTACAATGGCTACTATTTAGAGAGGCTCGTTCCCATGATTATAGCACCAGTGGGTTTCTCCTACAAATATCGCTATTACGTCTCCCCTCCTCAATCACCTCACCTTTTGACTTGAGTCCTCCTCCTCTTCTTCTTCTTCTTCCCGTGGACTCTCTGATCTACACCATGAGCGCCCTCATAATGAAAAATGATCTCTGAAAGTATCTGGAAACCTCAATCAAACAATACCCAATTTTCCCTCACATGCACAGATATATCTATGTTATGTAGAAGCAATTATAAAATGATTTTTTTTGTAATCATGTGAAATACACAAACATGCATTCGCCTACCTTGGGAAAGGTAAACCAACTAAGGAGAATTGGGATATTGTGGAATTGAGATGGCGTTGCTTCCAATCATCTTTCTATAGAAGGAAATAGTTGCACACTCTAATTCCTCATTGTCTTCTGCAGTGGGAAACTCAAAGGTTCCACCTTTTTCATAGGTAGGAAAAAGAGAAGAAAAGGTAGAACGTTGGGTAGGTTGGATTGAGCTTCCCCGAACTTAAAGATATTGGTGAAGTTTGTGAATTTTTTTTTATTTTTGGTTTATGAGTATAGGACAGTCGGAGTTTGGGTCACAGACTCTCAACTCTCCAATTCTATGCTTCAGTGTCTCCCTAATTTCTATTTCCTCCAGAAGATTATGTAGAGCTAAGCTATTGATTTGGTTGTCATGAATTTACAGGTATGTATAGAATTTTACACTTGTGTAACATTTTATATGTGGATAAAAGTTCAGTGTGTTTCTTGTTGGAGTTCCTTCTGGTTCTATAAATATAAGGGTTTAAAATTTCTCCATCCAAAATGTTGTTTGAAATTTTTAATGTATTATGCGATTGTGTTTCTGCCAGACTAAGTCTCGAATACTCAATAGATGTAACCTTAAAAAACCCAGTATTTAAATGAAATCAGAACCAAAATAATGTATACTTTTCATATTCTAGGACCACAACTTCGTTTGGGCAGAGGAGCAAGAAGAAAGAGCCTTGTATTTGAGTTCCAAATCTGTCAATGTTATTTATCTACCGTGAATTGTAAACATTAGGTTGAAAGAAAGAACAATATTTGAATATAAGTGTTTGACTTGTTCCAATTTCCTTAATGAAATCCAATAGTTGAAAGGATAAAATATTTAACAACCAACACTGTAAATGTTGTAGACTCTGACCCCTTCCTTTTCCTGTCAGCCTTCTAATAGTGAAAAAAATAAGTACAAATTGTCTACCAATATATCTAAACAAGGGAATCCCTCAATGGACGTTCATGAATGAGGGACCTGGAGTGCAATGATCTAGCGAAGAACGTGATTTCAACATCCTCATTGTCGCAAACCTCCCAAATGTGTGTTTATGATTCGTCTTCCTTGTTGACTTTGGTAGAAACTAGAAACCCAACTTGTAGTGATATTTGTTGGAGAATTTAAAGTTCTTCCTTATAGTGGACTAATAAATACTTAACCTTTTTGGTAGGGCTGATAAACTCGATATATATTGGAGGGAATATCCATAATCTACCTAAAATTGGGGATTTTGTTTGATCACTTCGAATTGGGGTATAAACTCGATATACATTGGAGGGACTATCCATAATCCACCTAAAATTGGGGCCTTTGTTTAATCACTTTGATTTGAGCATGTGGGGAGGACATGTTTCAATTCTAAAAATAACTGCTGAATTTAGGGTTAATAAAAAAGTTTCTTCATGAAAGCATTAGGTATTACATTCCAGGGATTTTCTTTTAGGTAGGCCCAATCACACTTGACCAATAGAGCCACCATCAAGTTGAATCAATCCTCCATTCAAAGGTCCTTCCAAATTCCAATGCCTTATTTTATCAATTACCTAAAAACCGAGTATTTCACCGGCCTGACAGAATTGTCCCTTATCTAAGTTCAATAAACTATATGCTCCAGGGGCCGGGAGAATATATGGTTTACCTCACTAATTCCCCTGTAAATGTTGAATCACTTGTGATTTTTTCTTATTGTAATTTGTTTCATATACAAAGTTTTTAATAAATAATAAAATTTTGTTGTACACTTACAGTTTCAAATGAAAAGAATGATTTATTTTTACATGTCAGCATTGAAGGGTTCAATTTATCACAACCCTTCAAAGTGAAATGGGACCCTACCCTTCAAATTTGATCCTTGATGCCATGCCAATCGAAACTGTGGCACTGGAAGATCCCTTTCATTGTTCATTTCAACACCATCACCGATTGCGTTACAACCCAAAAACCTGTAGAAGCCAATCCAGATATAGACCAGGTGAAGTCATTAATATTCGATCAGAAATAAAAAGCAACAACAAGCCAGATTTTGTGATAAAAATCAGTGGGTTATGTAGAAAAGGGTGAGTAAGGGAGGCAGTGGATTCCTTGTATGCAATGGAGCAGCGAGGCATTCCTATGGATCCCAATGTCCACGCATACCTGTTGCAGGTATGCACTAACACAAAATCCCTTGTGCAAAGGGCGAGTAAGGGAGGCAGTGTATTCCTTGTATGTGATGGAGCAGCGAGGCGTTCCTATGGATCCCGATGTCTAAGCATATCTGTTACAGGTATGCACTAACACCAAATACCTTGCACAAGTTAAAAGAGTTCACAACCATATGCTTCATAGCATCATCAAGGATAACCTCCTTTTAGCTAGAAAACTAGTGGCCATGTATGCCATGTTTCAGAGTCTGGATGACACATGCCTCATATTCAAGAAAACAACATCAAATCAGCAACATGCCTTTTTGTGGAATGCTATGATTAAGGATTGTGTTCAAAATGAGCTCTGGGAAGAAGCCTTACAAATCTATGGCCAAATGCATGAGGTAGGCATTCAGCCAGAGAGTTATACATTCTCTAGTGTGCTCAGAGCATGCGTTGTGTTAGCACATATTCAACATGGAAAAGAGATTCACACCCACATAATTATAAATGGGTTGCAGTCGAATTTATTCATAGGAAATGTGCTCGTAAAATTGTATGCTCAGTGCCAAAGAATAGTGTTAGCACACCAAGTGTTTGACAATATGTGTGAGAGATACATGGTCTCATGGACTGCCATCATTGCTGGGAATGCACGGTGCAGGTCTCTGAATGAGGCATTGAAGTTATTTGGTAAAATGGAATAGGATGGCACCAAACCCAATTCAAGCACCACCAAAACTCCCTTGATGTCACACTTTGGCGTAGACCTCCTAGCCACCACCAATCAACCTTGACCTCTAGTTGTCATAGTATGTTGACATTTAGACCGACTAAGAATTGAACATAGGACTTGCTCTAGCGAGTGAGTTGCTTTACCTCTAGCTGTCATACCATGTTGAAAGTTGAGCCAACTAAGACTTAAACATAGGACCTTTTATGGCTAGTGTGCTACTCTACCACCAAGTCACATCCCCTTTTCATGATGGGTGTCCTTACAAGTTTGAGATCAAGTTGTGGATTGCTATATCCAACACTCTCCCCTCAAGCCACATTTTAGCTAACGTATCCTAGCTATTGCCGATTAGCTTTAACATATAGATCTCATACCATGTGGGATGCTCTACGATTGACCTACATTCCCCTTTCATGATGGTAGCCTTGCTAATTTGATGTGAAGGCATGGATTGCTACCTCCAATATCCCCCTTCAAACCACATTTTGACATAGATATCCTAGCTTCCACCGATTGATCTCAACATTTGGATTCCATTCCATGTTTATAATTGGATAGGATAGAATCAAACCCAATCCCTTGGTTAGCAGGATACTTCGTCACTAGGCTACTTATCCATTTTGTGATGAGCACCTTGGTCCCTTACTAGTATGATATTAAGGTATGGATTGCCACCTTTAACATTCCCCCTCAAGCTATATTTTGGTGCAAGCATCCTAGACACTATTAATTAACCTCAATAGCTAGATTTGATACCATGTTGAGGACTAGGTATGCTAGGAATCAAACCCCATCCCTCGACCAATGGACTTTTCTACCACACAACTACATGCTCCTTTCATGATAGGAATTCTTATATCTTTGATATCAACTTGTTGTTTTCTATCTCCAAAAAAAAATAACAAATTGGATTTCCCTTTCATCCCTTCTTTTGAATAGGATAAGAGGAAGATGAGGAGGAATTTTCTCTGTTAAATATATCCATTCCATGCCTATTGCATAGATCTTGCTAGCTCATGATATGAGGCATGCTTAAATCTTGTCTTCGTGTCATATTCAAAGTGAAGTCCCAAATTCAGGTATGCCACATTGGAATATATAAACATGCATAGAAAATATGTTTGGTATATGAAATGTCTTTGATTGTGGAAATTCACTAGATGGGTATGAATTGCATCAGCCATGAATTCATCAAAATTAAATCAAGAGACTTGACTTGACTTAGAGTCTTTTGGAATCCCTGGAGTAGAAGAAAGGCCGAGAATATATTCAAATTTATATTGGTGGTGAACACTAGTGATTTGTTGTTTCCTTATTGTTTCTCTTTCAAAACAATAAAGTCATATATTTTTATTTCCCGAAATGCACTTTTTAGCCAAAAGGCGGTTTTGAAGTTTGCGAAAGTCAATTTATTCGAAACCGCTTTTGGTAGTGAAATCTACTAGGACTTGCCATGTAGTAAAACTCAACACCATGGTTTATATTTCACACCATTTCAATTTTTTTTAAATGTGCAATTTGCACTAGAGAAATGCATGATCACTGTGGATGGGATTGATCCTATCCTCCATCGCCGATCTACTATTTCACTTTATCTCCTCCCAATTTTGCAAATTTATCACTTTATTAGTTCAAAATTGGTCACAACTCCCGATCACTTGGAATTCCAACATTGTCTTTGCTTTCCTTTGACCCCACCAATTCTCTTATATCATTTTATCTTAAGCTTTCGGTCATAGCTATTGGTCAACCTGCGCAATTTTGAACTTAGGCTCCTTTTCATTCAACTCTTACTTTTCATCCCAATAGTGTCAAAGTATTTTGAACCTCCCAAAATTTGTATGTGCTAACATATTTAATTGCTATGAAATTAGATCATTAATCATGGATAAATTCTGATAATATATTTTCCAATTAAATATTGAACATTGCACACTCAAAATGGAAACTGAGTTAAGGAAACATACACAAAGGAAAATGACAAACTTCAAGACATCATTAGAGGAATATGTGGTAGGAAAAATATGTACTTATGCACTGACATTTTATTAATTATTAGCAAAAGAAGTTTTACAAGACAATGAATCTCTATCTTAAGAAACTTCGGACCCTCTATTATTTACAGATTACAAAATATATACAAAAATGATCCTAGAGCAAGTTTCTAACAAATTTTACAAATATAGAAAAATATGAGAAAATTTATGCCATAATTATTGGAATTCCTTCATATTCTGTTGATTTCTTTGCTATGTTCGAGAGGTATATTTTCTCTAAACATAGTGCATGATCTTTACTAATTTTTTTGTTTTTTCTTTATCCCTTATACCTTCTTGGGATATGCCCCAACTGCTATAAGGATACTCAAATATCACTCAATATTTCTACTTGCTATTGCTCAAAGATTTTAGGGATGAGCCCTATGAGTCAATCTCGATGGGGCCTGGTGCCCCAATTCGGTGGATTCCTCAACCCTGGGCGAGTGGGTTAGATCAATCTGGATTGTTGGAGCTCATCAATATGCCTCATTTTGGGTGATTGAATGAATCCCATGCATGCTTGAAGCAACTGTTGTCTTGTTTTCATGGAGGGACGCTTTGGTTGAATAAGTTGACCCCTGTTATAGTGGATTTGATCTCAAGGATCACAGGCTTGCCAAAGGCCACGGAATATCTGACGCAGTATATCCGCGGGAGGGATACTGACAAAAGGCTTGCCAAGTAGCTGAAGGAGAACTTTGGTTTACAGCGTGATGGCCGTGCTTATTGCATCGATAGCATTAACTCACAAGAGGTGCACATTGGCACAAGGATTCTAGCGAGAAAGGTCGTCCAGGGAAACCAACCAGTCGAATGCAATTCAGGTGTTGTCGCCTGCACCCAGAAGTGTGCTGAGGGGGTGAAAATGAATTGGTCTCTATTTTTGCTGAATCAGTTGATAGAAGACGCACTTTCTGCTTAGGATGGGCAGTCATTTTCATATAGTTGGTTGTTGATCCTTATTGCGCTAGTTTCTTGGATGGAACTGGAAGACTATCAACCAATGACAGTTGATGTGGAAAAGGTGTGTCGAGGTGCAAGGTATCAAAAACTATGGTGGGTTGAAGAGTCCAGTCAACAGATGGACTATGCCATTCAGTTTTGGGTTTATTGGGAAGCATTTCAAGCCACAACCATTGCCATTCCCCAAGTCTCTCCTTATGCTGCAGCCAAGTATCAGCGGATCCTTCAGTTTTCCATCAGGCCCCACTCTATCTATATTCAGGTGCAGTGGGTTCCCAACCGGCAGTGGCTACCTTTACCTTACAAAGTCATGATAGGAGAATTGGATGCCATTGTCTAAGAGTGATCGATAGAGTGGTGAAAATTGGTGAGTCAGGAGGAATTGTCTAAAGAGCAGCCCTTGGATGCCCTAGAAGAGCCTGCCCAGAAGGAGTTGAGCACTCATGACTCTGACAACGAGTCATCAACGGAACTTGAGGATGCAGCACAACGCATGCGGGAGTAGACTCACACCAAATGGCACTAGGAATATGAGGCGGGTAGTGGTACCAGGTTTGGGATGGAGGACCAACTGCAACGGCTTATCAAAGCAGTCACTGACTCATCCGCGGATGTGACAAATGTGATCTGAGAGTCAAACCATAAAGAATTCGGTGTGGTAAGAGATCGATTAGATTCAATTTTTGGTATTGTTTCTAGGCAGAAATCTGTGAGACCCATGATGCAGGACATCATGTCGATTAGCACTGAGTCCCGGGCCAAGAACGTGCAAGTTCCCCCGACTGCGATCGACGCGAGAAATGAGGAAGTTCACCAGTTACTGTGACCGATCTAGAGTGTGGATTTGGACCTGAACAAGTTTTCTACTATGGCATTAGTGTATTTGTAGCACGTTTCCACCCTGGAATTGATAGAATGATAGAAATAACTAACTGAGGGCTATGTCCAGTCACAGAGCATTGTACAAAATCTACAAAAATAGGCAAACGAGCTACATCAGGTTTGGGTGCAGCTGGCAGAAGAAAAAGTTTGAGAGATCAACTCCTTGAAGGTGACACAGGTTGAGATGCAGCAACAGGCTGCTGAAGAGATTACAGAACTAAAAAAGGTGCAAGACCGCCTGATCGTTGAACAGGCACAAATGTGTGCCAGGTGCGGTGAAGTCGAGCAGGCTGTTTCTGAAGCCTACCAGCACATTTTTGAGAAAACGATCGAACTCATCCCAGTCGAAAACAAAAAAGGATTGGGGAAAACTATTGTTCAACTTTAGGATACCATCCTGATGCTCAATGCCTTAGTACAACCTACAACGTCACTGGAGCAGGTTACAGAAAGGAAAGCCTCCATTGAAGACATCGCAACTCAGTTTGAAAGCATGGAGCATGAGGCCAAAACCATTATGGAAGCGACAACGCATTTTGGCAGAGCATTGTCTAGGACGAGCAGCATGATCAACTGACTATGTAAGTGTAAGAAGTCGAAGGTCAACTGACAACGTTGAATACATCACTGAGGGCCATGCCACTGATGGTACATATCACATGGGTCGAGGAAATGAAGGATCTACAGCAAAGAGCTGCCCGTGCGTAGGAACACCAACAAAAGCATTGCACTCAGCTTGATGAATTTCAGGAAATCGATGGACAGTTGGTTGTTAAAGTAGTCGCCACACTGTAGGAAGTACAAGAGCATCGACAAATGGTCGACAGCAAGTCCATAGAATAGCACCCAGTGAAGCAGTCTTTGACTAATTATCATAGTACTGTCGACAAAGTCCAGCTTCAGGTTCATGAGATTACGCAGCAATTTGAAGATTTCAAGGCACAAATGTTGGCACATACCCTATCAACCTGATGTGTCTCGGGAACGAGCCTCAAGACTGTGTTGGGGACCTATTGGCAGGGGTTTTAGTAAGTGAGCTGTGCAGTGTCGTGATAGCTACGCAACCTCACGTGGTACTGTGCAAGGTCAGATTAGCGCAATGGGTGGAAGAATAAGCGCTTTGAATATTTTTTATGTTATTTGACCAAGTTTTGTTGTAATAGGTCATTAGCGGTTATAAGTTAGTTAGAGGTGGACCCTCAATGTAACGGTGCAAGCCTATTTATAGATCTAGTTTTGCAAGTAGAAAAGGGAAGAATAGGAGAGAAAAAGAGGATCATGATCATCATAGGAGAATCGCATCATAGGATAATTGTGGCATAAGGTCTAGTGCGATCTGGTTTTTGAATAATTCCTTTTGTATCTGTGATTTATCTGGGTCTTTCCTGATGTATGCAGTCTCCGGTTTTGGAGAAGAATTGTGTAATTTGGATCCTTAGTGCAATATTAATATGATATGACAATTGTTGCATAAGTCTTGTTTGTTATCACTACTGCGATCTAATTTGTTATGATGTTGCGACCTATTTTGTTATGATGTCACTGTGATTTAGTCTTTTTCCTTTATATTTGTTAACCCAAAAAATACCACAATGGACTCTACATGACCTACACCACCTAAAGAAATCCATGCACGACCCTCATTTGACCCCATTTGACCCCCACACCCTCAAGAAGGCTTAAACATATGGAAAAGGGCTTAAAACCCCCTAAAAAGAGCCAAAATAGCTCTCATAGGGGATAAAGCCTCCAAAAAGGGGCTAAAACCCCTCAAAGGAACTTAAGACCCCTAAAAGAGCTAAAGATTGAGTGAAAGGGGATAAAATCCCAAAAAAGGGGCTAAAGCCCCAACCAGGGGCTTAAAACCCTAAAAGTCTTGATAAAAAGTATAAATAGAGGGGTGGGGGTCACTCTGAAATCACTCCTTTACTCCCTATCATTATGCTTCCCATGTGAGTGCCTTGAGACCATTTTCCTCTCAAGCCGTTCACCCTCCCTCTCCTCCATTCCTCCATTGAGCCATAGCTCCCCATTCCTAAGAGAGGTGCTCTCCCAAGCTAGGGCATGGTGGCCCATTCCAACCAGAAGCTATATTTGTTTTTTTTTATGTCTTTGCTTTGGTAGATTGTAGTTTTTCTAACAGTATTTTTTTGCAGGTTTATTGCTTAACATGTTCTTGCAGGTTTTCATTGATTGTTTGTAGGTATTTTGGTTTTCTAGCAGTTGTATGAAGGGTCTCTGAGCTTAACCCTAACCTTGTGTGCAGAGGGGTTTATGTTCTATTTCATTTCCTTTCTGTTTTTATTTTCATTCTCACAGGAACCCTAGCCTTCCCTCCTATAGATGAAAGGGATCCGTTCCTGCTCTGTAGCTAGGGTGAAAGCCCTACTATAGATTTAGCAACCATACTGGGTTGATCCCACAGGATCCCTGGGTTTTATTTCAGTATTTTAGTTTTATTTGCCCTAGTTTAGTTTTCTTTCAAATCTAGATTAGATCTATCTTTTCCTGCATTTTTGGTTACTGTCGAGCCTCCTCAAGGCCAAATCGAGCCCATTTGGCCGTAGTATAGGTTACTGTTGGCTGGATCTAACTAAGGTTCAAAAAAATTTCTCCTTTCAGAGCAGGTCGCTCTTATTGAGCTGAAAGGTGCGACCAGGTCGCTCATTTAGGCCCAAAAGGTGTGACCAGGTCACTCATTTAGGCCTAAAAGGTGCGACTTCAACCCAGAATCTAGACCGCTTCTGTCTGTAGTTTCAGAGCGATCCCCTCGCCTATTTTGGGGAAAATTTGGTGACCCCCTTGCCACATTTTCCCCAAAAAGAGTGATCTGTCTCTCAGATTTGGATTTTTAAAGATTAGGGACTATTAGTGCAGCTCAGCCACCTCTGTCCATCAAACGTGTGTCTATTTCCTTTTAGTACCTATTCATTTTATTATAGCATGTGTAAACTAATGTTAAATTGAATGGCTAATTAATTAATGAATCTGTTTAAAGCTTCAATCAAGAAATTACTGTAGGTTTCAATTTTTTAAGTTGAAATTAACATCTTGCCTAGCCCTTCCTCCTCTACCCATTCATCACCCTTTGGGGTATTCTAGGATAAGACGAAGGGTGAAGCTCGTATAGTAATAGGCACTTCACCTGTCATTTTTCAAAACCACTAAAACCGGGTGACTTGGAAGGTAGAGGGGGTAGTAGGCCCAGGGGGCCTCATGGTGCTTAGTGTCCTCCCTGTTGACTAAAATTGCATCTGGAGGGTGACTCGAGGATCTATGGATGGGAATAATCCCATTGTGTTGAGATACCAACACCCTTTCATGGTTGAAGAGAAATACATGTGTAAGCCAGTCACCTAGTCAGGCTATCATAGTTCAGATTAAGATATGGTACAAGTTTAAATTTATGTTTATCATTTACTGCTTTCATCAACAATGTTCTGAACTCTATGGAATATTCATAAACCATTCAAGTAGCCACTAAATACAAGAGAAAGAAAAAAGGACATGCACACAAACCATACCATAAAAAACAACCAAACTCAGTTCATGACGGTGAGCAAGCCATTAAAATTTATAATTTACACTAAGTCAAACATCTGCAGTCTTTAAGGACATAAGTCCCTGACTGCCTTAACCATGGGAAGTACTTGGGATCATCCCAAAAACTCATTGTGAGGAGTACCACAGGAACCCCAAAGTATTTGGACGCTAAGAGGAATTGCTAAGCGAAACGGGAAACGACCCCCATGGATTGACTAGCACTCCTGTGAGAAAAAATCCAAGAGTTGTATTCTGGCAGTCTTGGTGGTCGAGTGACCACCTGAAGCCAATAGGAAGCCATTAAAATCGGGATCCAAAAATCATCACTGTATTTCACCACTTGACATACAAATCAGACACAATTGATCCCCCATGTTCTTCCTCATGCCTAAGAGGCGATCCACCTAAGTTTGGGTCCTTGAACCAACACCATCGAGACCATTCTTCACGACCCTCTACACCATCATAGGGCCACAAAGACTTTGATTCAGACTCTGAATCATACTAATCTAAGCCAGAACTGCATACTGCACCATCTAGCCCCATGGCTGGTGCAAACCCGGATCCATTTTCTGGCTTAGTGATTGGCAGTGGACCCATGCCCACACCCCACACCACCACCAACACCTCTACTGGTGGCCCTACCATAGTCATGCAAACCATCATAAGCCAACTACCACCACCCATATTGACTATTCAAGTTGTCCCACCTATAACACATGGGGGCAGTGTGCCTTCCACCCACACTGCCCCTCTTGGCATACATGGGGGCAATGTGCCTTCCACCCACACTGTCCCTCTTGGCATACATGGGGGTAGTGGACCTTCCACCTACACTTCCCCTCCTATCACACATGGGGGCAGTGGCCCTTCCACTCACACAGTTCCTTTTACCACACTTGGGGGCAGTGGCCCATCCACAACGGTGCCACAAATACCCCTAGTTGTGCAGGTGCATCATGTCCGTGCAAACCCCACCACCATTGCTGCCCCATCTCACATCAACCTTTGGTCAAACCTTCTTTTCATGGAACGTCTCAACTTGCCTGACTTGGATTAGTTAACAAATGACCCTATCCACTATCAAACGTTTTGGCCTCCCATGCCAACCAAACTTCCCTAAAAAATTCCCAAGTTTGAAGGGAAGGAAGGGGAGTTCCCCCAAAACCACATCATGACATTTCACCTATGGTGCTCATCAAACAAAATCGTAGATGATTCGATCATACTCTTACTGTTCCAACGAACCCTCACATGTGCTGCAGCCAAGCGATACATCGAGCTACCACAAGCCAAGTACTCGGATTTCAACTCCTTGGCTTTCATGTTCCTGCAATATTTCCAAATCCCCATTAGATATGATGAAGGGGTGGAGATCTTGTTATCTTGCCGCTAGAATAATGCGACCCACATAACCGACCACATCCATGAGTGGCGACAACGCCATAGTTTGTGCAAGATTCAACTTGATGACAGGATCTTCCTAGATTGGTTCCTAAAAATTTTACTACCACCTATAGCAAAGGACATTGCATGCGAATGTCCCCAATTCGAAGAGGAGGCCATCTTGAAAGCCCAATAGTTTGATCTGATCTATGCATAATCTGGATACCTTTAGACTGTCATTCTAGAGGCTCCCCATGTGGGCACCTCCTACAGGGATGCACCGGGGGCATCCCATGCTGCAGATGGAATCATAGGTTTGATTTCCCACCAACGACATCACTGTTTGACACCACCTGCAATACCACCACAACCAAGCAACACCCCTAGTGTTACTTTCCAAAACCAAACTCCGGACTATGCAAGAATAATGTCCCAGTTCGGAGCCACAACTTCTTATTCACAACCTGCGCCACCGCAACATGACCAGGCATTAGCTTGGATGAGACAACAATATGCAGGACAAATTCCCACATTTGTGGCATCGGCACCCACCCAAGTCTACTATGCAGCACAAAGCCTTACTATACACCCTTGGTGTTGTAGACCCCTTTGACTCCAAGTGGATCACATTCAACATGGAGAATGGAGAACCGCGGATGCCATCAACCATCACCTTCCAAATCCCAGTGTCTATCTAGAATTTGGTTGGGCACCAGTGCATATTGGATGAGGGGGGATCCACGTGTGTTATGTCTATGCTAGTCTAGCAGAATCTTGGATCCCCAATTCTACAACCATCATCTAATACTCTGTGGGCTTATGATGGCCATCCCACTAAAGCCCAAGGAATCCTCCCTCATGTTCCCATTACATTAGCCGAGAAAATAGTACTGATTGACATAGAGGTTGTCAATATTCAATTGGACTATAACCTTCTCCTCAGAAGAAGTTATATGTACACCATGAGAGTCGTAGCATCAACTGTTTTCTGTCTCATGATGTCCCCTCACAAAGGGAAAATCATGAAAGTTGATCAACTAACTTATCATGATCTGCAAGGGCAATGGCACCTGCCAACATTATCCCTATGATCAACACCATTGATCCGCAAGGGCCAACTGCACCTCCAATGTTATCCCTGCGGTCAACACCATGGTTGACAACATACCAGCCTCCCCATTGTTGAATGTGGGCCCTGGCCTATTTTTTGATACCACCCTGATGACTTATTTCCCCTTAGTTTCACCACCATTGACACCAAATGAGACTATGGATTTGTGCATGCTCTCATCCAGCACTGTTGCACCTAAACATCAACTGCAGCCATAGCTGCAACACCATCAGTAGCTGCAGCATCATCAATAGCTGCAGGATTATATAGAGTCACCACCATAAACTCATCCCCACATGCAACCGTCAGGGAGTTATCTGGGCTCCTCCCTACTCCACACAATTCCCTTCCTCTTTCCCCCACCCGGTGTCATGAGTAAGCCAATAATGGCTACCTTACACTTACCCAATTTCACGTTGGGAACTCCCATGTGGTACCTTGATCCACCCACCCAACTGCCAATGCCCCAGTTAGTATTAACCCTGGTGCAACCCATTGTAGTCGAATCCCATCCTCCACCCAGCCCACAAAAACCAACCACCACACCTGCACCCACACCACCCCACCCAAAAATGGCTAGGGACAAAAACACGAAAGCTATCGCTGAACCTCCTCCTTGCGCAGTCTATGAAGAACAAGGCCATCCAACTCAAAACTACCCTAAGATTCCCATAATCCACACGCATTTTGATGCCATGGATACAACAGAAAACCTCCCCGTAGTTGAACTTCCAAGCGGGCCAATAGTGAGAAACAAGTCATTGAGAACAAACCATGCTTGCGCTCTATGTGATTTGTATGGACACTATTCTCACCACTTCCAAGACTTGTCCAAGTTCTGAATGGCTCTAACCAACCTTCGACAACATTCCCTTGAATCTGAGATCACTCAAATCGAAGAAGTTCACCCCCCACCTCCTTCTTTGGACACCATGTCCATTTACATGATGTCCAATTCTAACAACCCTCTTGTCTCCACCATCAATGACGATCCATGAAACCCGTCTCTTCATTGCTTCTGCAATGATGAGGAGATACTTGAAGCCTTAACCACCCTAGAATACCAATGGGATGGCATGCACCATCGCTTGTTCTTCCTTCCTGAAGAACTTGTGTCGCAGTTTGACCAGTTTTTTGTGGAAACCAAAGATTTCATTCATGGGAAAGTTGACTGGTTCAAAAATCCCATTCTAGCACCAGATTCCTTCGAATAAGGGAACATGGCCAACATCTCACCAACCATCAAAATCAACATCTCAACCAATCCTAAGGTTGTTGAAAAATGGCATGCTTGGGGCATCCTGTTCCCCGGAAGAAGTCGCTTCCTACAAAGCTCTCTTCCAAGAATTTTGTGACATCTTTTCCTGGTTTTACACTGAAATGCCTAGTTTGGATCCATCCATTATGGAACACCACATCGACACATGGCTCGATGTGTCCCTCATGCGCCAAAATCAATGACCTATCCATCCTTCCAAAGTTGCCGCTGTCAAAGCTGAAATTGAGAAGTTGTGCACAGTCGGCTTCATTTACCCCATTGCGTACACCACTTGGGTTTCTAATCCTGTTCTCATAAACAAAAAATAGGGTACCATCCACATTTGCATAAAATTTCACGATTTAAATGGGGCGTGTCCCAAAGATAACTTCCCAACACCCTTCATTGATCAGATTATTGATGCATGCGTCGGACATGAGGTCTTTTCCTTCATGGACAGCTTTTTCAGATATAACCAAATTCAGATCTGGAAACAAGATCATTAAAAGACTACATTCACAACTCCTTGGGGCACATTCGCCTATCGAGTAATGTCCTTTGGTCTAAATAATGCTGGAGCCACCTTCCAGTGTGCCATGACATATTGTTTCCATGACCTAATTCACATCATCTTAGTCTATAATCTGGTCAACCTTATTGGTCGATCATCAAAACGAGCACAACATATAGATGACTTGCGGCAAGTATTTTTATGTTTCTGGAAGTACAAAATTCACCTGAATCCCCTAAAGTGTGTTTTTTGTGTCTCAGTAGGCTGTCTACTTGGTTTCATCGTATCCCACAAAGGGATAACAGTCTACCCCCTCAAATTTCAGGCTATCCTTGATCTTCCTTCACCAAAAACTTGGCACCAACTACAGAGCCTCCAAGGCAAGGCCAAATTCCTTTGCCACTTTGTACCAGAGTATGCAACAAAATCCCATAGATTCATTCACCTGCTCCGCACAAAAATCCTCTTTGTTTGGGATCAGCAAGCATAAGAATCATTTAATGCACTCAAGCAAGCCCTGGATTCTGCACCATTACTCTCAGCACCAGACTTCACCCGAGACTTCATTCTCTATGTGTTAGCCTCGGACAACACCATTGTTGGAGTCTTGGTTCAAGAAGATGATGCTCACCATGAGCACATGATTTATTACATTAGTGAGAAGCTGACAGGCCCCCCACTACGATATTTACCGAAGGAGAAATTGGCCCTTTCCATTGTCTTCTTGGCTCAGAAGTTGCGCCACTACATCATTGCAAACCATACTTGTGTAGTGGCTGATTCAAACCCAATGTGGTACCTATTAAGCCATCACCTTCTACAAGGTTGCGCGGCTAAGTGGGTAGTCATCCTCCAAAAATTTGACTTACAATTCGTTTCCCCAAAGAGCACAAAGGCACTCGCACTGGCTGCACTCATGACCGATCTACCCCCATTAACTGCATCATCACCACCTAAGGATGACCTCCCTGATGATTTTCTATTCGTCATATCCATGAAAGATCCATGGTATGGAGACATCCTTCTATATTTATGAACATAAAAGTTCATAGTGCACATAAACCATGAGGATAGGTGACACATTCGACATCAATCCATTCACCACCTGTTGATTGGAGATGTTCTGTATCGTCAAGGCATTGATACCATCCTACATTGTTTCCTCACCCGTGACGAGGCCGAGACCATCCTCAATGACTGTCACAGTGGAGCCTATGGTGGCCACCTTTTAGGTCTATAAACTGCCCATAAGATTCTACGTGTCGGCTACTTCTGGCCTTCCATCTTCGCTGATTGCATAGAGGCAGTCAAGCATTGTTGCAGTTGTCAGCTCTTTTCCCTAAAGGCAAGAATCCCCCCTGCACCATTACACCCCATATTCATAGTCGGTCCCTTCTGCAAATGGGCAATCGACTTCATGACAATCAACCCTGCCTCAGCCAATGGTCATAAATACATCATTATGGCAGTTGATTACTTCACTAAGTGGGATGAGGCCATGCCCACATTTGATTACAAAAGTGAAACGGAGGCATGCTTCTTCTTTAACCATGTTATTTCATGATTTGGTGTTTCTAAACAGTTGGTCTCAGACCATGGTAAACACTTTGAATACTCTATTTGGACTGAGCTTTCAACCATGTTGAAATTCAAGCACCAGTACTCATCTTCCTACTACCCCCAGGGCAACGGCCAAGTTGAAGCAGTCAAAAAAATCATTAAAACAATGCTCCAAAGGATGGTAGGAAACCATAAAACCAACTAGCATCACATGTTGTTCTCCGCACTATGGGATTATCGCACATCCACAAAAACCGCAACTGGTTTTACCCCTTTTCTCCTAGTACATGACGTTGAATCAGTACTCCCTATAGAGTGCCAGATCCCGTCCCTCCGCCTCGTGGTAGAACTCCTCCCCGATACTTCACCTTTGGAAGAATAAATCCTCCAACTTGAGCAAACCATAGAAGACCACCAAGCTACCGTCCAAGGAATTTAAGCAACAAAAACACGATCAAAGGCCCATTATGACTCCCATTTCCACCCTCGCACCTTCAGTGAAGGTAATATGGTTCTAGTCTACAACCAACCCAATGACAAGTTGGGCAAAGGAAAGTTCGAGTCAATGTGGTATGGCCCATACGTCATCCACCATTTCCTCAGAAAAGTGACATACACCCTTATTGACTCTGATGGAAAAATCTTGGAGAATCCCCGTAATAGGCTCTACCTCAAGAGATTTTACGCTTAACATCACCAATGAGTCGCTTGGTTTTCTTTTCTTGTTTTTCAACGTTTTTTACACAAGTCAGGGCAGCACCATTAGTTGCTAATCCAAAGTCACCCAGAACTTCTTCGAGACACCTCTCACACCTTCGGGCTATGGAAATTGAACTCAGTGTTAGAACAATTACACTCACATCAATTGCCAATTACACATGCAAAATTACTCACAAAAGAGACTGAACATGGAGCTGAACACTAAACTGTATTGAATAAGTGTACAATAGCCAACCCTATGAATTCATAGGCTGCCACAATAAATAATTACATGATGGATTTGAATGCATGAAGATTCCATTTGAATCTAGTCAAAAGCAGGCTTACTAAATCTAAGCAAATCCCCCATAGGTGCATAGCAGTTTCCAAAACTGTCAAGGAGCTCACGAATTGGAAAAATCAATTAGACAAGATAAAAGGTAATGGAAGGACAACTCATACATGGTTTTTATAGGAGAAAAGAGTGGAGGATGTGGAGGACAAAAAACAAGTTAACCTCACCTAGTCAAACTTTCCCAATTGCCTTAAAGCACTGAAAAAACAGGCAATAAAGCAGAAAAAGCAGACAGGCACTAGGGAGGCCAGGAATAAAGTAGATTTGATTTCAAGAGGTTTCCGAAGTTCTCCATGACTCAAAATTATCAAGTTTGACCACTATGGATGTGTAGATGACAACTTGCATAAGGTGGAATATGGAAACTAGGCAAATAAGACAAAAATGGATTAATTAATGTCTAAGGTAGCTAACTATGGGTTGATTATTCTAACACCCTCCCTTAAGCCTGACTTATGAGTAATATATCAGAAAATTATAGGGCCTAGTAACAAGGCTTAGTCACCCTTTACATACTGCATGTCCATTTAACCAAGGAAAGAGGCAAAAACCCAGTGGGAAAATCCTCCCTTAAACATGGACTGTAAAACAAAATTTGGAAATCTTGTCATCACTCATGCTTCACAGCATGATCAGCAATCCCCAGCAGTGATTTGATATTGCTGAATTTATTCTCACAAAATTCTTTGGTGAAGATATCAGCTACTTGTTATGAAGATGAACAAAAGAGTAGGTGAATGGTGCCATCATGCACAAGCTCTCTGATGTAGTGCATATGGATCTCAATGTGTTTGGTTCTCTGCTTCTAAACTAGATCATTGCAGATTCAAATGGTACTCTGATTATCATAGTATATAGTATTTGAGTATTCTTATTCGAAGCCACACTCTCCAAGTAACCCCTGCAACCATAAACATTGAGTTGCTGCATTTACAACTCCTCTGTACTCCGCTTCTGTAGATGAGAGTGCAATGGCACTCTGTTTCTTGCTTGACCAGCTGATTGGCCCTTTTGCAAGCATGAACACATATCCTGATGTTGACTTTCGATCTATGCTGTCACCTACCCAATCACTGTTAGTAAACCCAATCAAATCAAGATCAAATTTAGCTTTATAGAAGATCCCATGTGTTCTTGTTCCCTGAACAAAGTTAAGGATCCTTTTAGCTGCTTTCCAATGGATCTCATGAGGCTGATCCATGTATCTAGAAGCCACACTTACTGCATAAGAAATATTAGGTCTAGTATGTGTTAGATACAACAAAAATCCAATCAATTTCCTATACAGTGTATTGTTTACCATAGGTGAAGAATCAGCTTCTTCAAGCTTCACTCCTGAAAGGAAAGGAGTCTTGCTTGGCTTGCAATCCTTCATTTTGAATTTGTTCAGAAAATACAAGGCATACTTGGACTGGTGCACCTTGATTCCAGCTTTGGTTTGAGCAATCTCAAGCCCCAAGAATTGGCTCAAAAGCCCCAAATCTGTCATGGAGAAGGCTTGGTTCATTGCACCCTTCAAGGAAGCAATTTCATCCTTTGAGCTTCCTGTAATGAGAAGGTCATCAACATATAAAAAAATGATAATTAATGAACCATTAATCAACTTCAAATAGACATTTGGATCTGATTTGCATCGAACAAAATTCAGTGATAGCAGAAAGCTATCAATCTTGGCATACCAAGGCCTGGGGGCTTGCTTAAGCCCATACAATGACTTCTTTAGCCTGTACACAAGAGATGGGTTAGTAGAAAATCCTTGAGGCTGCTGCATGTATATCTCTTCAGTGATATCTCCATTCAGGAAGGCAGACTTTACATCCATGTGATGTACCTCCCATTGCTTTGAAGCTGCAATGGCTAAGGCTAGCCTGATGGAGTCCATCTTTGCCACTGGTGCAAAGGTCTCATTGTAATCTATGCCATGAACCTGTGAGTAGCCCTTGGCTAACAACCTAGCCTTGTACTTCAGAGGTGAACCATCAGCAGAAAATTTGGTCTTGTACACCCACTTACACTGAACTAGCTTCCTCCCTGGGGGAAGATCAACCAGCTCCCAAGTGTTGCTCTTCTAGAGTGAGCTGAACTCTTCCTTCATGGCTGCTTGCCATATTGGATCTCCTGCTACATATTCATATGTCTGAGGATATGATTCCACCATCAGATAGCATTTCTCAGCAAACATAGGATCTTTCATGCATAGAGCACTCTCAAATTGAGATCTAGTCCTCCTAGGGTCATTAGGATTTCCAGCTATCTCTCCAGCTGCATGAAGGGTCTTGGCTGCCCATTTTGGCCTTGTAGGGATGTTAGGATCTATAATAAAATCATCACTATCAGACATATCAGAATCAGCTTGTTCAACTATCTCTTCACTTACATTCAGAGGTTCTGGTGGTGAATAGGCTTCTCCAACTTCCACTGCTGCTAGGGGTTCTTCTTGAAACTGAACACACCTTTCAATGAAGGATTTGTTTGTGCTCAAATTGATCAGCTTGTACCCTTTTGAATCTTCAGAGTACCCAACAAATAGACACTCTTGGCTTTGGGGCTGCAAAGCCTTTCTCTTTTCTGTTGGATCTCTAGCCCAAGCCCTTGAGCCAAAAATCCTGAAATGGGTCACATCTGGCTTGTTCCCACTCCATGCTTCGAAAGGAGTCATACCATCAAGCTGTTTATGAGGCACCCTATTCTGGATATAGGCTGCATAGTTTATAGCTTTGTCCCAATACTTTGGTGGCAAATTCTTAGCCTCCATCATGCAGGTTGCCATCTCTTTCAGTGATCTGTTCTTCCTCTCAGCAACACCATTCTGCTGTGGTGTGTAAGGGATAGAATGCTGCATCTAAATACCCGCATCTACACAATATTGAATAAACTCAGATTTGACATAATCACCACCATTTTCAGATCTGAGGACCTTGAGTTTCCTCCCAGACTAGTTTTCAACCAAAGCCTTAAAGACTTTGAAGAGGCCAAAAACTTCAGACTTGTGTTTCAGGAAGTAAACCCAGCAAAATCTAGAAAATTCATCTATGAAAGTCAATGCATATTTGTCCTGACTCATGGAAATATGAGGGAATGGGCCAGCAACATCACTGTGGATCAACTCAAGAGGTGCAGAGGTTCTCTCATGACTAGCTCTCTCAAATTTATGCTCTGGGTGTTTTCCTAGGATGCAACCTTGACAGACTCCTTTGGAAAAATTTATCTTGGGTAACCCTATGACCATCTCTTTTTCACTAAGATCAGAAAGATACTTGTAATTTAGGTGGCCAAATATTTCATACCAAAGCTTGCTTGCCTCATTAGCATGAATTAGACGAGCAGAGGGGTTTGAGTAGGGTAGGAAGTGTGAGAACATGTATACCTTCGAAGTATGATTTGCAACTCCTTTTGCAATGACTTTACCACTTGAGATCTCTGTGATCTCAACTTCATCAGGGGAAAATATGACCTTCTTTGGAGACCCTTTGTGGGTCATCTGATACACTGATAATAGGTTAGAGGAAAGACCTGGAACATACAACACATTGCTGAACTTACCATGATCAAGATCAATCCTCCCTTTGCCCAAAATTTCAGTGAGAGAGTCATCTCCCAGTACTATTGGTGGACCTTTCGACATGTCAAGTGAGGTGAATGCCTCCTTGGTTGAAACCATATGTCTTGAAGCTCCAGAATCAATGATGAAACTAGGTGAGCTTGATGTGCCAACAACCAATGCATGAACTCTCTCTCTGTTTTCTGAACTTGATCCTCCTTCCCTCTTCTTTGAGCTGTCTGGAAGGGAGATGCCATTCTTCTCTAGGAGTTGGGTCAGCATGTCTATTTGCTTCTTCATGCAGGAGCTCTCAGAATGATTTCCCTTACTGCAGTATGCACACTTGCTCATTTCTCCTTTGTTTTTCTTCTTCTGGTAGTTCTTCTTGGAACCTTGAGGCTCCTCTTTTGCTCAGATGGATTTTTAGCTTTCTTTTGCTTTTTGAATCCACCCTTAAATCTCCAGCAACCAGAGCTTGGTCTTTGGATGGTTTGATGGTGCCCATCATCACCAACTTATCTTGTTCTTGTGTGAGAGATTCCATGAAATCTGCAAGGCTAGGCATCTTCTAGGTTCAAGCTGTCAACTTTGTGGCATAGAAGGTCGAAACAAACACTAAATAGTCAGGGCCAAGCTTCAAGAGTATGGCCAAGACCAGCTGATCATCCTTCTTTTCAATCCCACATTGTTTTAGCTACAAAACAAGTGCTTTGAACTTGGAGAAATAGAGTTGCAGGGATTCAAAGCTATTTGGACTTAGGGAGATCAGTTCATTTTTGATTTGATGTCCCCTCATATCATCTGTCTTTCCAAAAATATCAACAAGATTATCCCATACTTCATTCGGTGATGTCAATCTATCAAGATGGAAAACGAGGTCTCTGGATATACTCAGACACAGGAGGCCATAGGCCTCATCCCTCCTGTTGTGCCATTTTATCTTCTCTGTAGCTGCATTGGGCTCTGCTTCTGTTGCCATAGTCACTCTGTAGAGGCCTTTCTCTCTCAACAGTATCTCCATCTCTGCTTTCCATTCAAAGAAGTTAAATGGAGTCAAGATGATCTTCTGAGATTGATCCATAGCTCAGAAATTGTCCCAGCAGGTAGTAGAATGCTCCCAGTCAATGATGTTGAACCTACAAAACAAATTGAAAGGAGAGAAATCAATCTGCAAAGGCTCTAATACCATGTGGAAATTGAACCCAGTGTTAGAAAAATTACACTCACATCAATTGCCAATTACACATGCAAAATTACTCACAAAAGAGACTAAATATGGAGCTGAACACTAAATTGTATTGAATAAGTGTACAATAGCCAACCCTATGAAGTCATAGGCTTCCACAATAAATAACTACATGAGGCATTTTAATGCATGAATATTCCATTCGAATCTAGTCAAAAGCAAGCTTACTAAATCTAAGCAAATCCCCCATAGGTGCATAAAGCAGTTTCCAAAATTGTCAAGGAGCTCACAAATTGGAAAAATCAATTAGGCAAGCTAAAAGGTAATGGAAGGACAACTCATACATGCTTTTCATAGGAGAAAAGAGTGGAGGATGTGGAGGACAAAAAACAAGTTAACCTCACCTAGTCAAACTTTCCCAATTGCCTTAAAGCACTGAAAAAGCAGGCAATAAAGCAGAAAAAGAAGACAGGCACTAGGGAGGCCAGGAATAAGCAAATTTGATTCCATGAGGTTTCCCAAGTGCTCCATGACTCAAAATTAGAAATTTTTACCACTATGGATGTGTAGATGACAACTTGCATAAGGTGGAATATGGAAACTAGGCAAATAAGACAAAAATGGATTAATTAATGTCTAAGGTAGCTAACTATGGGTTGATTATTCTAACACGGGCCCAAATTTCCATATCCTTATGAGACCATCATCCCATGTTTAAAAAGTAATTTTCAGGACCGCTTCTCAAAAGTCACCTCGATTTACGAGCCACATCATGGTGATACAAGTGTCTTTAGACCTGTACTTGTATCACACTTTCCTATTTCCACTCATACGGGTCCTCGGGCCACCGCCCGTAAGGTGCATCACTTTTATTTTCAACACATAGTTGTCTACTCCGTCCACCGCACCTTATGCGGGTCTCCAGACCATCGTCCGAAGGACGGATCATTTCTTTTGCATGCATTTGTCATATAACTTCCTCCATACTTGCACTCACACCACATGTAGTCAAGTCCATCCACCACAACTCACACACAGCTCTCCTGACCTCTATCCAAGAGCCACCTCGATTTGCATGCCTCTGTCGCACTGAATCGCGTGCCTCTGCCACAATCTATCCCATGCATGTATTGGTATGGCTAAGAGCCACCTAATCCATCCATACTGCATGGATGACCTTTGGACCACTGTCCATTGTCCCAACATGGGGCACCACCTGTGCCACCGCAATCAGTTGACCATACTGGAGTTTCTTTTAAGCTCTTTTCTGACTCCTAAAAGAATGAAAAGATGGCCGAGCGCAGCTGCTTCCTTTCCCACTCATTAAAGTATAGGAAAGGGAGTCGACATCATCTTGTTTATCTCCTTTTGTAGACTATGTAGACCATCAAATGAAAAGGACCACCTTGACACATTCAAGCCAAGACCATTCCCCTCTACATCGTTTTATGCTTTCTCGGGCAGAGGGGCCGAACTTTACGAAAAATCTCACCATGGGTTGTCATTAAGCTTTTTTCTAGCCTTCTCATCAAGAAAATATTTTCGAGTAAAATTTGTTTCGTTCATGTTCATAAAAGTATCTGAATGACCATCTAGTCAGTATGGGTTTAACCTTTTCCGGCTTGACTGGACTACCAATGGTAAAGAAGTATCTCATCCCCTAAAGGATGGGCAAGCTCTCCTATGTATACTTTTATCCTTTTTCAGGCACACAAGAATACCAATGAAAAATATCCCCCATTGGAGTCTTATTTATGCTTTTAGACTCTCTAAAATTGAAATCACCATCGAGCATGTACTTTCTTGGGCTCGCCAAAAATCCACGAGATCGTACCACAACGGTGTTTCTAGACACCACCCCATAGATAACAGTTTGGCAGCATTCCCACATTGGGTTGTCTTTGTTCAGAGTACTCTACAATGTGTCTTCCTTGGATCAATATCAAAAATGTTACCTCCCCTAAGTATTTCCCATCTGCAATTACATTACCAATATTACAGCTAAGATCCCTTTCCCATGAGTCCGTTTCATTTTGTTATACTATGAAAAGAAGAAGTTTGAGTCTACTACACTCCCTATGCCCTTATTCAACTCCTTCCCCCCCCCCCCCCCCTAATTCAATGGGTCAGTCCTCAGATTGTCTCACATCTTTCGGTTATCTCCCTCACTCTTCTGGTTAAGGAAACACCATTTCCTTGACCATGGGTAGGTCTCCCTCTATCGATGACAACACATGTATTCCAGAGGATAGAACCAGAGTTCCTTGTATCCTAGTTTCATTAACCTCATTGATAAGTTCCTTGGACCACTTGAGAGGAGTCCTTAGTGCCTCTCGGGATGGTTGTTTCTCACGTGCTCAACTCCAGCTACATCATTGCACCGTTGAGATTCGTACAGGGTATTGGTCCGTGCAGTATTTGTTCGAAGAGCCCAGATGTCACCTGACTCTAGCACATTGATGAGTCTACTTGAGGGACCCCAACAGTTTCATGTCCCTTGTGATTCCCAGGTTGTTTTGGAGACAGTGTTCAGAAGCCCCAGCAGTGCTTCTATATAGATTTATGATTGATGTAGCATACTTGTACCATAGAGACTTTGACTCTTCATCAGTCAGTGGGTCCCTACAACTATGTACCATTCCAAATATAGCAGGCCGTCAGTCATGAAGATATAGAATTCCATGAGAATGCCATGGGTCCAATGTAACAGTTCTTCAGATCAGTATTCTATTCATCCTCTCATTGAGGCAACTATTATTGTAACAATAGTTGTACATGGTCGGCTCTTGTATTATAGAGCTTATATCACATTATTATTTTGACATTGTTATGATCATGGGGATGCCTACCTCATCCATATACATGTCACACATTATTTTTATTTCACCCATTGATGGGAACCATATTAATACAAAAACCAAAAGCCACCATGCCCCAGCCCAGGAAGCACCATCTCTCCCCAAGAAAATCCTATGATGTTCGTTGGCCATACGATGAGCTCCTACCCTCACACATCAGGGGGCAATTTGTTAACCCAAAAAATCCCACAATGGGATCTACATGACCTACACAACCTAAGGAAATCCATGCACAACCCTCATTTGACCCCATTTGACCCCCACACCCTCAAGAAGGCTTAAAAATATGAAAAAGGCTTAAAAACACCTAAAAAGAGCCAAAATAGCTCTCATAGGGGCTAAAGCCTCCAAAAAGGGGCTAAAAACCCCTCAAAGGAGCTTAATACCCACAAAAGAGCTAAATATTGAGTGAAAGGGGCTAAAAGCCCCAACCTGGGGCTTAAAACCCCAACCTGGGGCTTAAAACCCTAAAAGTATTAAGAAAAGGTATAAATAGAGGAGTGGGGGTCACTCTCAAATCACTCCACTCCCTATCATTATGCTGCCTGTGTGAGTTCCCTGAGACCATTTGCCTCTCAAGCCATTCACCCTCCCTCTCCTCCATTCCTCCATTGAGCCATACCTCCCCATTCCTAAGATAGGTGCTCTCCCAAGATAGGGCATGGTGGCCCATTCAAACCAGAAGGTATATTTGTTTTGTTTTATGTCTTTGCTTTGGTAGATTGTAGTTTTTCTAACAGTATTTGTTTGCAGGTTTATTTCTTAACATGTTCTTGCAGGTTTTCATTGATTGTTTTCAGGTATTTTGGTTTTTTAATAGTTATATGTAGGGTCTCGGGGCTTAACCCTAACCTTGTGTGCAGAGGGGTTTCTATTCTATTTCATTTCCTTTTTTTTTATTTGCATTCTCACAGGAACACTACCCTTCTATCCTATAGATGGAAGGGAGTTGTTCTTGCTCTGTATCTAGGGTGAAAGCCCTACTACAATATTGATGTGATCTTTTTAAAATATGTTGTTGTCTGTTACACTGTGAGTTGATATGTTTTATGAATTATGCCGAGGTATTAGCGATAATGTGACAACTATATGATGCTGTGGAAATAAATCTATAATGACTGCATAGTTCTGAATACACTCTGCAGGTTGTGGAAATGGTTTAAAATCGACTGCAAAGCTCTGGATCGAGCAATTATGGTGTCACCCCGTCGAATCCCCATATCGTCCTTCCCCACTGCTGGAAACTTGGTTTCGACAGCTCTCCCTTGAACATCTCAGGTGAGACCTTGTCTTCTCCATAGACATTGTTGGGCATGGTAAAACCTATCCGAGCCGGTGCTCAGGGAGATTGCGTTTGTTGGGCGTTGACAGAATGATAACCCCCGTCGACAAGGATTTGTTGGTGGGTTTAACCAACACATAGGATAAAGCAGTTGGTTAGGATACTCGACTCTCACCTAAGAGACCTGGGTTCAAGTCCTGAAAACGGAACCATTTGTTGGAAAAACCCATCAACAAATCCTTGTCGATAAGGGTTCTCACTCTGTCGACACCCAACCAGCGCCATCTCCTTAAGCACTAGCCTGGATAGGTTTTACCCTGCCCAACAATGTTTTCGGAGCAGACGAGGTCTCACTCGAGATGTTCAATGGAGAGCTATCGAAACCCAGTTTTTGGCAGTGGGGAAGGAGGATATGGGGATCCAATGGGGAGACACCATAACTGCTAGATCCAGAGCTTTGCACTCAACTTTAAACCATTTCCACAACTTGCAGAGTGTATTCGAAACTATGCAGTCATTATAGATTTATTTCCACGACATCATACAGTTGTCACATTATCACTAATACTGTGGCATAGTTCATAAAACATATCAACTCATAGTGCAACATACAACAACAGATTTTAAAACAGATCACATCAATATAAAGGAAAAAGACTAAATCACAGCAACATCATAACAAAATAGGTCGCAACATCATAACATATTAGATCGTAGAAGTGATAACAAACAAGACTTGTGCAACAATTGTCATATCATATTAATAGTGCGCAAAGGATCCAAATTACACAATTCTTCTCGAAAACTGGAGACTACATACATCAGGAAAGACCCAGATAAATCGCAGATACACAAGGAATTCTTCAAAAACCAGATCACACTAGACCTTATGCCACAATTATCCTCTGATGTGATTCTCCTATGATGATCATGATCGTATTTTTCTCTCCTATTCTTCCCTTTTCTACTTGCAAAACTAGATCTATAAATAGGCTTGCACCGTTACATTGAGGTTCCACCTCTCACTAACTTATAACTGCTAATGACCTATTAAAACAAAACATGGTCAAATAACATAAAAAATATTCAAAGTGGTTATTATTCCTCCCATTGTGCTAATCTGGCATTGCACGGTACCGCGTGAGGTTGCATAGCTGCCGTGACGCTACGCAACACACTTACCAAAACCCCTGCCAACATGTATGTCTCAAGCCTCTTAATTTATGTCTGCCAAGTTTTGCTAGATGTTTTTCTTACTTGAACTTCCCCTCTAATTTATATCTTTTTTATTGCATAATATGAATTGGCCAAGGTTGCATGCAACATATTTGCATAGATCACCTCACTATCTTGTTTAAGAAAATGTGTTTTATCAGGTGCATTAATTTTTTCCAACCTTATCTTCACTTTCGATGCCTTGTTCTCATATGCTACTGCAATGTTTAATGTATTCTTCTCATGATCTCTAACAGTAATCAATGAAATTTTATTTTGGGCTTAATCTTAGCTTCCTCTGCAAGAATATTTGAAACTTTTATTCGGCATTTTTAGGAATTAGAAAAAATACCACATACCCTAACACTTACTGTGTGCTAAACATTTTTAATTCATGTTATACGTTTTGTAATTTAATACTATACAATCCCAAGTTGGCTTTGGCTCAATATAATTTGTAATATAGGAAGTACCATTGCCTTAGGGTGACAAGGGAAAGGGACCAAAATCATAGAATTCCATAGATCCTCTTGAAGAAATGATTAATTTGGAATATTTTTTTTCTCGAACAACCCAACAAAAACAATAAGGAATCTTGCGATACAATTAAATTCCAAAATTCGCTTATTGTTTTGATTTGGTTGACGATAGAAGAGATAGATACACAGATTAAAGATCTTGTGCACTAGATTTAATGCTATGGGGAAAGAAAGATGTTTAGTTATCACATTTATTTATTTATCATTCTAATTTTTATACTCTTATAAGCTGTTTATAAAAAACCATTTATTTTTACAGGAGTATTTGCGTACTGTTGATCCTTAGGATGAGCCTAGGGAGGTCGGTGTTGGTACCAATGCAATTCCTACACCGATACCAGAGACTACGGGATGCCATTTTTACTCTCCGCATGTGACTGAATATCCATTCACTCAAACTTGTACACCCCCCATGGATGATGTCAGTACTGCACCCCTTTCCTAGAGCACACAAGAATGTCCACAAGGTGATTGTAATGTCCCCATTTTAAATAATTCCATAGCAAGAAAATTCCATCAATCCTACTAGTTCCCTAGGTTGGGTGGAAACATTGAAAGTTAATAAGGGAGCTAATAAATGGTGTTTCTACATTATAAGGAATAAATATTTATTTAATGGATTTAATTAAATTAATGCAAGTGAAAAAATAAATGGCTATGGAGAATGGAGACACATGGAGACTATGGGGCCCACTCAAGCCAGAATTCTTATGTTAAATGGCATACTCCTATTGCAATCTCAAATATATGGGAAGCCTAATTTTTTTGGATGGATTATAAGGTTAATATACTTGTCCATATACTTCATAGGTCTAATTTTGGATGAATTGTAACTTACATGGAGAGAGGAAGAGCCAAATGGGAGTTTCGTGGACACTTGGCTAGATTCCCCTTACATTTATGACATCTATGACACTAATGATGGAGATTCTATGACATTTATGACACAAGTCATATCTGAAGGTGGAAATATGACATATATAACATTTCAGGTTTAAATATACCATCCAATAGAGCTCTCATGTGATTTTGGGAAGCTAAATGGGCTCCTACTCAAATTTGGGGAAGGTGGAAGGCTAGGAAAGAGGGGACACATGTCAATTCATGAGCACACGCCCTAATTCAACTTGGATTGATTTTGTGTATGTATTGGGAAATTTAGAAGGCTAATTAAGTTTATAAAATATAGGAATAAACCAAGAGAATGTCCTTTTTATCATTTGTGAAATTTCTTGTTGTGAAGAGAGAGTTAGTGGATGACTAGTTCATGCCTTATCCAATTTCGAGGGCGAAAGATTACCATCCTAGTTGTTTTTGGGAGAGGCCACTCAAGTATTTCAAGGAGATTAAATGGATTATTATTTACATTTTCAAGCTACAGAAGGTCATGGACACATCAAAGTTTATCTTTTTCTTCCTCTCATCTCAAGTTTTCTCACCATATTTCAGCTCCATGGAGTGAGGCACACTTGGTGAGCTATTCATGTATTTGAGGGAGATTATCTTTCTCTAGTATTTTGTATTCTGATTTAAATTAAATTTTATTTAATTTCAGAAATATATCATGTCTAAAGGCCAAGAAATCTCATGTATTATTGCTCAATAATGAAGAAACAGTGCCATTTCCCTACTACCTTGTTGTAAACTCTTGTAATCTTGATGAATTCGAATGGATGTGTAAAATATTGATGATTTATGAATGAATGTACTATATTAAAGAATATTATGGGTTTAATATTCAGTAATTGAGAATTTGTGTCATTTTGGTCGAATTGCATAACCATTGGAGCAAACTACACCTCATTTCCCCAAGGGTCCAAAACTAGTTTTTAATATCTGATTGAAAGAAGTGATAATAGCCATGGGAGGTTAATTGGTTATGCATATGAGTCTTTGATAATGTATTATACACATCCCCTCCTTTAATTTCATAATTCAAGTGGGTTTTTACACATTTTGGAAGCCATTTCTACCACTTACCTGGGGGGATTGGAGCCCAAAATTGCCAATAAAATCCTCTATCTTGTTCAGAATTTATTACAGGCTTGCAGTGTCACATGCCCCAATTTTGCAAAATAAACAATATTATCTTATTTGATTTTATTTAAGGACAATATGTTAAATTTTATGCTAAGTTGTAATTGATGACTCAGCAGAGTCAAGGATATTTAATGTAATTCTGAATATTTTAATTATAAATAAATAAAGGTGGAGACAATAGCTTAGGACAGCTGTTAAAAGAGTGTTTATTGGTCAAATTGGTGGAGGATAATGGGTGGAGAGAAAACATACATGTGGCAGCATCCTCAAACCACTTCCAACTATTGCAGGTGGCAACCTCCCTATATTTGGGGTCATTATTCCCCAAGAAAGTGGAATCAGAGCAGGTGGCTCAATTAATGACAACTGACCCAAAAGACCTAGGCAATATTTATAAAAAATCCCATTGAAGAGAGCGGAGGCTGCTCAATTTATAGGGAAGTGATCATTCAGGTGAATGTACTTCAGAGAAATTCAATGGAAGGGAATTGTGGAAAGAGTTTAAGGGGATAACTGCTAAGTGATCTAGTGCAGTTTTTCAGTTGAAGGATCTTACTACTGAGTACAGAGTGTTTTACTGAGTCATTGGACTAGTCTATTGCTTGCATGCTCAACCAGTTCTCAGCTAAGAAGACTAGGAACAGGCTCAGGGGTCCTGAGGAAGCGTTGTTTGAGTGCTCTCCAGGAGTTTGGTAGGGAGGAATGGCCTCCTAACGCTGTTGTTGTCTATCATAATCAGGTTCTATATTATTTTGTTTTACTGTGTTAGATAGTTAAATATGAATCTGACTGTTAAATGAATGTTAAATATTTAGTTGTAAAATGTTAGATTTAGTAATCTTTTAGATTATTGAAGAAATGAATCTGAATTAGATGGAAAAATAATTCTCATCTATGTTTTTCCACACCTGGAAGGACCAAGCCATACTCCAGCACAGACAGAGTATTTAAAGTAGATGAAAAAATGATAAGAGACTGAATTGAATAGATGTGGTTCTACATTTCATAATAGCAGAGTAATTTATTTCAGTATGTAGGATATTATAAAAATGAACAATAATCTGGGTATCTATGTTATTGTTTTTACAAGATTATGTATGTAAATATACTGGAAAAGAAATAGCAGTAATCTAGTACAGGTAGAAGGATTAATATGTTAAGAAAATACCTTAGTAGATAAATGTTGTATTTATAGACAGTAGATTATTCTTTTATTTCAAGTTAAAATATGGTGGAGGTTAAACTATGTTACATTATATAAATATTCCTTTGTATATATTTAGTAACTATTTGCAATGCAATAGAAATATCACAATCAAGCTACTTTATTACATTCAACTAAATAAAGAAATAAAATACGAACACTTAGTTTTATTTACTAATCATATCAACTAAACTAAGTCTAACAAATGCTATAAACCAAGTAGGGTGATATCAAAATATTTAAATTATAAAGAACAAACTAAGTTATAGAGTCTATGTATATCTTTTCAAGAAACTCTGAGTAAACCCTATCTGTCATTTATTAAATAAAAACATTAAGAATATGATAATAACTAACATATAAATAAATGTCTATTTTTGAAAAGAACTGTTTTTAATTTTACAAACAGGTTATACATGTGAAAGTAAACTACAGGGTCGAAACCCTAAACTATTATTTTTACAAATGACAAACATTTAAGCTATAATCCAATTACTTGGATTATTTTATTAATAAACAACTAAACTAATATAAAATGTTTACAGTCCATTAAGGACAAATGAAAAGACAAATGTAATGTTAAAACTGAAAATTTTCACAACACACACGTAACACTAATTAAAACAAATTTAACAACTAACATAACCTATTAAAAATAAATTGAAAGATTTATTTAAACAAGGGTTTCATTCAGGAAAACCCTAGCTTGTATTCCTGAGCCAACAAATAAATATTACAAATTATTCTATGACTGAGTTACAGTCTTAAAATAATAACCATATTATATACACAAGATAAAATAAACAGTAAAAATTCTTTATTCACAGTTGAATAGGGTAAAACCCTGAGTTACACAAAGTCACAAAATAGTATTACTGTAAACCGAGTCCGAGCTCGAAAGAAGTCTTTTTAAAAACCATTGTATTGCATTGACAGGCTGTAAGGGTAGAAATCTAAACCAAATACAACATCCATCTCACGGCTGGGACTACCCATCGATGAAGTGATGGTTTGAAAACAGAATAGAATCCAATAACTTTTAAAAAGAAACTGCTTAGCTAAAAGTGAAGTTGGACAAGCTTCCAGGCTCAGGGTTACACCATCGACAACCCTGTTAAAAGCAGGGAAAGAACCCAAACATTGACCACAGGGCTTACCGGATTGAATCCATGGCCTTTGAATTCATCCAACATTATCTTCTTCTCACAGTTTGCAAGTGGAGTCTCGAGTTCCTGCAAAGTGAGCACAATACTACGTTAAATTTAAAACTCTTTCTATAAAAATAAACTAACTGTAACACAATATTTACTGTTAGCTTTCTATCCTGGATTAAAACTAAAATATTTACCTTAATAAGAGTATCGAATAGTCTAGCAATGGGACTGCCACCAAAGACAGTGTGCATATAAAAATCCCAAACCCTACTACGCAGATGGAGCACCACTAATAGAGGTGAAGCTTAGCTTCTCACCATAGTTACACGCCACGGGGAAGGAAAAATGAAGTTTAAGATAGACTGCGAATAAGTGCAAATAACCAGTGAACTCTAGCTTGGTAAAACCACAACGACGAAGGCTAGAAACAAGACCAAGCTCAAGAAACTACAGCACGATAAACCGAGGCGTTGGGGAAAACTGGAACAAGAATACTATTCACGGCTGCCATGAAAATCTTGCAGAGCAGCCCAAAGGCCAGCATGAACTGCGGAGGAAGAATAGCAAAGGGTTAGGGTTGCAATGGTTTTATATCTCCAATACACGGATAGGAGGTGACCATGTGCCCTCAATAATTCAAACCATGCATGGGTCAAGTTCTATAGTCACCTGTGTTTCAAATAATTCCAATAATTTAAACATTATTCTCATCAAAATGATGCATAAAACTATAATGTATGCCTTTATTTATCACATCATAAATTATATGTATTTCTTATCATAATGTTTGATAGCTCATCATTGGCATTTGGGTAACAATTTTAAGTTAACGTTGATAACGAAAAGGTGATAACCATTTAAACATTGGTAAATCCCGAAATCGACCATGCTCACAACAAGTAGGATTATATAATTACATAACCATGATAACTATGTATATATTTAATCCAAACTCATCACTTATAAACCAACAAATTGAATGGTTTTAATTTATGAAATTGAATAAAGTTGGATAGCATAGTAAAAGAATATATTCATAAATTCTTTTACAAATTTCAATTTTGGTTAAGACTTTCATAGACACTAGTTGTTTCTCAACTTGTCAATTGCTAGTAATTTACCATGATTATTTATTTGGTAAGATAATTTTGTGATTATACAAGATAGCTTGTACTTAGCATAGGATAGAATGTTGATCATTATAGAAATATCTACCTTGAAAGTTGTTATAGATAGTAACTTAATGTAAGAAAGGCATTATAGTAATAATAAGAATTACAATGGAATAATCCTACTCAAGTCCATAATCATTGGAACAACATGGATTGACTTAGATTTAAGAAGTGAAGGCAAACAGTATTCCATGTGAAACAATGAAGTTGGTTTTACACTAATCAAGCTTATAATATCAAGAAGTTTTACAGGCAGTAAGTTTCCCTACATAATGTAAATATCGATCAGCTTGGTACTCAAGTTATTAATACGATAATGTATATGATACAATAGTACATGCGGTATGACACTGTTGAGGAAGATAATAACCTGTTAATAAGCAATTGATTTATACATATAAGTCATAGGTTGATACTTACCATAACTAGTAAGTTAAAAATGAAATCATATTTTATATTCTAATGAGAATCTTACTATCAGTATTGATAGAAGCTCTTCCATGTACAAAAACCAATAGAACAATAAGTATAACATTTGCAAGATAAGCATGATAAAATAGAATTTAATATGCGACATAAAATACAAGCTTAGAGTCATAGTAAGTATCATTGGTGTCGCTAAGTTTGATAAAGAAATGAACTATTTTATTTGAACTTTGTTTACAAAGAAAAACTGGAGAAAACAAACTACTTTACCTCATTGAAGTTGCGTGGAATTTATCAGCTTATCTACTAAGCATATTAATTGCAAATAGAAACACTTCTTGATACTTTATGAATTTAAAATGTTTACTTGTTCGATCATACCTATAAACCTGTAAGAACCAGTAATCTTTCTGTGTTAGCATAAATGCTAGGTAAGCCCAAGATTATTCCACCTACTTTCCATAGAGAAACTCATCAGTAAACTGAAATAAAACAATACGCAAGTAAACCCTATTTATGTCACGAAAAGGAAACTGCTTTAGTTAACGTAATTTGAAAATATGTAATACTAATCATTGGACTGTTTCTTTTTCTGCTAACCTTTAGCTGTTAGTAAACTGCAGTTTCAGCATTTTATGTTATCTCAAAATTTTAAATTTTTGTGAAATTTTGGGGTTTTGACATGTGGTTTCAGAGCACAAGGTTCAAACACGAGGCCATGATGAAGCCCAACTAGCTTTTATGAAACAGTGATTTTCAATTATTTTGCTGATGTATTTTCTTTTAAATGTTATTCAACAGAGAAATTGTTTCTGAAGTTTAACAAACAGGTATGGAAAGGCTGGAGGAATATGCAAAGGAAGAATCTCCATTTACTGAACCAAAAAATTTACCAAAAGATCCTATACCAGAAGATTTAACCACCAATTCCTCAGAACTGTTACAAACCATAAAAGACCTAAAATATGAAATGGAATCTATAAAACGAGAGAATGAAAGGATTCTGAGGGCTCAGGAGGAGCTGAATTAGATCCTAACAAAAAGGTTTTAAATTGAGGGTAGAGGTAGAAGAATGGAATTAGAAGATACAAGTCATCAACATAAATTTAAAAAGATGAAACGTACTAAAAATGAAAGCAGTTCATCTTCAGAGGTGTTTGGTGAACAACGCAATTTGCATTCTACTAGTGAAAGTAGTGATGACAATCATTATACTAAAAAGAGGAAATACAAACCTTATGAGGAAATTTCTGGGGAATTCAAAAATATAAAACCACCAACATTCAATGGAGAGACTGAGAAGGGGGAGGAAGCGGAATCCTAGTTATCTGGGATGAAGAAGTACTTCCAGATATATAACTATTCTAACCAGTTAAAGGTTAGAATGGCTATCTACAATCTCTCAGGAAAGGCTGAAATTTGGTGGCAGGACTTGAAGAGAGTTAAGGGAATAAAAGAGAAGAATGTAAATTGGAGTACCTTCAAGAGGTACTTTAAAAATAAATTTATGTCTGAGCAATATTATGAAGAGAGAGAAAAAGAATTTGATGAGCTTAAATTAGGATCAATGACAATGAAAGATCTAAACAACAATTTTTTAAGTCTGCTTAGGTATGTGCCATACCTAGTAGATGAGAAACCAAAGGTATAGCGATTCCTCAGCTGTCTACCTTATCATATTAAAGACAAGATTGAGTATGACAATCCAAAGACTTTGGAGGAAGGTATGAGGAAAGCTAGCTTCTGTTATGAATAGAATCGGAAGAAGGAAAGCATGGACAACTGGAAGGCTAAGAAGAATAATAACCAGTATGAGCAAAAGAAGAAAGAATTTGTACCCAACAGAAATTCTAAGAACAATAAGGCTAGAAATTTTCCTAACAAGAATTTCCAAGGAAATAAGAATAATTCACCAAGCAACCAGAACAATTCCAAGGGTAAAGAATTTTCTAATAACCATGGTAATTACACCAAGAAATTTGAATGCAAAGAGCCTATAAAGTGCTGGGAGTGTAATGGACCACACTATGCTTCAGTCTGTCCTAATCGAAAAAATATTGTCAGTAATATTCATACCATATAGGAGGAGATGAATGTTGGAGAATTAGTGAGGACTATGCCCAGAATCAATGCAGCCTTGGAGAATCAACAAGCAGAATATCAAACTTCCATGGTGGAAGTAGAAGGTATGATAAACCAAACCCCTATAACTATTTTAATAGATCAAGGAGCTAGTCTCAATTATATTTCACCTAAAACGGTACAAAAATGTAAGTTAACTATTGAAAAATTTGAAAATACTTGGTTAGTTCAGTTAGCCATTGGTGCTAAAAGAAAGGTAACTTGTTTTGTAAAAGAATGTGCAGTAGTTATGGATCATTTTGAAACTGTTGTGAAGCTTAATGTATTACCTCTTGGTTCTTATGATTTACTCATCGGTATGGATTGGTTAGAACAACATAGGGTAATTTTAAATTGTTATGATAAAACATTTACATGTATAAACAGTGATGGAAAACCAGTAAATGTAAAATGAATCCCTAGAAAAACAACTATAAGGAAGATTTCTGCTCTGCAGCTTAAGAGAGCTGTTAGGAAGGGTTGTAAAGCTTATGCAGTAACAATAACTGATGAAGAGAATCTAAATAAGATAGATAAATTAAAATTGGAGGACAACCAGTTTTAAGAGAGTATGCTGATGTATTTTTGAAAGAAATTCTGGGACTACCTCCGAAAATAAAATTGGATTTCACCATTAAGCTGGTACCTGGTGCAGTACCTGGCTCAAAGGTTCCTTATTGAATGAACATACATGAACTTAATGAATTAAAGTCACAATTAAAAGACCCTGGGGGGAACCTGTCATCTTCGTTAAGAAAAAGGACCAAACCATGCGACTTTGCATAGATTACCGTTAGTTGAATAAGATGACCATTAAAAATCGATACTCATTGCCCCGCATAGATGATATGTTTGATCAACTACGTGGAGCCACGGTGTTTTCAAAAATAGATTTAAGGTCTGGATATCATCAAGTTAGGATTAAAGATGAAGACATATTTAAAACAACTTTTAGAACTCGATATGGCCATTATGAGTTTGTCATCATGCCATTCGGGCTTACTAATGCCCCAGTTGTTTTTATGTGTTTAATGAACAACGTTATGCATAAGTATCTAGATAAGTTTGTAGTCATGTTCATCAACGATATATTAATCTATTCAAAAACTGAAGAAGAACATAAAGAACATTTAAAAATTGTTTTGCAAGAGTTACGAGATCATCAAATCTTTGCAAGTTTAGTAAATGTGATTTCTTCAAGGATAAGATTCAGTACTTAGGTCATGTGGTGACCAAGGAAGGGATTTCAGTAGATCCTGAAAACATGAAGGCGATCAAAGATTGGCCGGTTCCTAAGGATGTAACTGATGTTCGATCTTTCATGGGAATTACTGGTTACTACCGGAGGTTCATTGAATATTTTTCAAGGATCGCGAATCCGATAACTTCTTTGCAAAAGAAAGGAAATAAGTTTTATTGGAACCATAAATGCGAGGAAAGCTTTAAAAAGTTAAAAAAATTATTAACCAATGCACCTATTTTAAGAATAACTGATCCAAATAAAGAATTTGTAGTGTGCACTGATGCTTGCAATGATGGTTTAGGTGGTGTTGTAAGTCAAGAGGGGCATGTTATTGCTTATGAATCTAGAAAATTAAAAATTCATGAAAAGAATTATGCAACTTATGATCTGGAATTAGTAGCTTTTATACATACTCTAAAGATGTGGCGACATAACCTAATTGGCAGCAAATTTATTTTAATGACTGATAATAAATGATTAAAGTATCTACTAGATCAGCCTAATCTAAATGTCAGACAAGCTAGGTAGCTAGATTTTCTAAGTGAGTATGATTTCGAAATTCAGCATATTAAAGGTAAAGAAAATAAAGTTGTTGATGCATTAAGTAGGAATGCAAGGCTGAATTTTGCAGTAGTTATCAGCACTTATATGACAGATTTGGACGAACAACTTAAAGTAGGAATAGAACAAGATGATATTTACCAAAATTTACAAGCTAAAACTAAAGAAAATCCATCAGAAAGCTTAAGTAAAGGGTATAGTTTGAATGCAAAAGAATTTTTACTATATAAAGACATAATGTATGTACCTAACGTACCTAAAGTTAAGCTGTTAATTTTGGATGAAATCCATAAAACTCCATACTCAGGTCATCCAGGCTACCAAAAGACTATAACTATGTTAAGAAAATAATATTTTTGGCCAAATATGAAGACTGAATTAGCGGAATATATCGCTAGGTGTTTTGAATGTCAGCAGGTGAAAACTGAACATCAACACCCCGCATGATTACTTCAGCCACTACCCATTCCTAGCTGGAAATGGGAGATAATTAGTCTCGATTTTGTTACTGGATTGCCTAGAAATCAGAATCTGAATGATTCTATCATGGTAGTAGTTGATAAGTTAAGTAAAGAAGCTCACTTTATACCTGTTAAAACTACATATAAAGTTGCAAACATAGCTGATATTTTTCTAAAATAGATTTTTCGACTGCATGGAATACCGAAAGTCATAATCTCAGATAGAGATCCTAAATTTACAGGTAAATTTTGGAAATATTTGTTTAAAGGATTAAACACTACATTAAATTTTAGTACTTCGTTCCATCCTCAAACAGATGGACAAATTGAAAGAGTAAACCAAGTTCTGGAAGATTTATTAAGAATGTATGTGAAATACCAGCCAAGTAAATGGGAGGATTATTTGCATTTGGTAGAATTTGCTTATAATAATAATTATCAGGCATCAGTCCTTTCGAAATTTTGTATGGAAGGAAATGTAATACTCCTATCTCTTGGAGTAATACGGTGGATAGATTAGTATTAGGTCCTGAACTGTTAAAGGAAATGGAAGAAATTGTAAAATAGGTGCAAGGTAATATGAAAGTTGCACAGGATCAACAGAAAATTCAAGCAGACCTTAAAATAAATCCAAAATAGTTTCAGGTAGGTGAACATGCGTTCATCAAGGTGAGGCCCAAAAAGAGCTCTTTGATATTGGGGAGTTGTGCAAAACTAGCACCTCGATACTGTGGTCCATTTGAAATACTTTCCAGGATTGGACAAGTAGCTTATCAATTAGCATTACCACCAAATTTAAGAGTACATAATGTTTTTCACATTTTTGTATTAAATAAATATGTTCATGATGCTACTCATGTTGTTAACTGGAATGATGTATAGGTGGAACCAGAAGGAGATCTTCTGGTGGAACCAGACTGTATCCTCGGGCGCAGGGAGATCACACTTCAGAACTGCACCATTGGACAGGTGAAGGTGCAATGGAAGCACCTTATTCCAGAGGAAGCCACCTAGGAATTGGAAAGTAATATGCAAGATGCATATCCAATTCTGTTCCAAGGGAATTCTGAGGATGAAGAATAAATAACATTGAGGAAGTTGTTATGTTCTAAGGGGGTGTGTATGTCACATGCCCCAATTTTGCAAAAAAAACAATATTATCTTATTTGATTTTATTTAAGGAAAATATGTTAAATTTTATGCTAAGTTGTAATTGATGACTCAGCAGAGTCAGGGATATTTAATGTAATTCTGAATATTTTAATTATAAATAAATAAAGGTGGAGACAACAGCTTAGGAGAGTTGTTAAAAGAGTGTTTACTGGTCAAATTGGGGGAGGAGACTGGGTGGAGAGCAAACAGACATGTGGTAGCATCCTCAAACCACTTCCAACTGTTGCAAGTGGCAACCTCCCTATATTTGGGGTCATGATTCCTCAATAAAGTGGAATCAGAGTAGGTGGCTCAATTAATGACAACTGAACCAAAAGACTTAGGAAATATTTATAAAAATGACCATTGAAGAGAGCGGAGGCTGCTCAATTTCTATGGAAGTGATCATTCAGGTGAATGTACTTCATAGAAATTCAATGGAAGGGAATTGTGGAAAGAGTTTGAGGGGATAATTGCTAAGTGATCTAGTGCAGCTTTTCAACGGAAGGATCTTAGTGCTGAGTGCAGAGTGTTTTACTGAGTCATTGGACTATTCTATTGTTTACATGCTCCACCAGTTCTCAGCCAAGAAGACCAGAAACAGGCTCAGGGGTCCTCAGGAAGCGTTGTTTGAGCGCTCTCCAGGAGTTTGGTAGGGAGGAACGACCTCCTAACGTTGTTGTTGTCTATCCTAATCAAGTTCTACATTATTTTTTTTTACTGTGTTAGATAGTTAAATATGAATCTGATTGTTAAATGAATGTTAAATATTTGGTTGTAAAATGTTAGAGTTAGTAATCTTTTAGATTATTGAAGAAATGAATCTGAATTAGATTGAAAATAATTATCATCTGTGTTTTTCCACACCTGGAAGGACCAAGCCGTAGTCCAACATAGACAGAGTATTTAAAGTAGATGAAAAAATGATAAGAGACTGAATTGAATATATGTGGTTCTACATTTCATAATAGCAGAGTAATTTATTTCAGTATGTAGGTTATTATAAAAATGAACAATAATCTGGGTATCTATGTTATTGTTACAAGATTATGTATGTAAATATACTAAAAAAGAAATAGCAGTAATCTAGTACAGGTAGACGGATTAATATGTTAAGAAAATACCTTAGTAGATAAATGTTGTATTTACAGACAATAGATTATTCTTTTATTTCAAGTTAAAATATGCTGGAGGTTAAACTGTGTTGCATTATAGAAATTTTCCTTTGTATATATTTAGTAACTATTTGCAACGCAATAGAAATATCACAATCAAGCTACTTTATTACATTCAGCTAAATAAAGAAATAAACTACAAACACTTAGTTTTATTTACTAATCATATCAACTAAACTAAGTCTAACAAATACTTTAAACCAAGTAGGGTGATATTAAAATATTTAAATTATAAAGAACAAACTAAGTTATAGAGTCTATGTATATCTTTTCAAGAAACTCTAAGTAAACCCTATTTGTCATTTATTAAATAAAAACATTAAGAATTTGATAATAACTAACATATAAATAAATGCCTACTTATGAAAATAACTTTTTTTAATTTTACAAATAGGTTATACCTGTGAAAGTAAACTACACGGTCGAAACCCTAAACTATTATTTTTACAAATGACAAACATTTAAGCTATAATCCAATTACTTGGATTATTTTATTAATAAACAATTAAACTAATATAAACTGTTTACAGTTCATTAAGGACAAATGAAAAGAAAAATGTAATGTTACAACTGGAAATTTTCACAACACACCTGTAACACTAATTAAAACAAATTTAACAAGTAACAGAACCTATTAAAAATAAATTGAAAGATTTATTTAAACAAGGGTTTCATTTAGGAAAACCCTAGCTCATATTCTTGAGCCAACAAATAAATATTACAAATTATTCTATGAATGAGTTACAGTCTTAAAATAATAACCATATTATATACACAAGATAAAATAAACAGTAAAAATTCTTTATTCACAGTCGAATAGGGTAAAACCCTGAGTTACACAAAGTCACAAAATAGAATTGCTGTAAACCAAGTCCGAGCTCGAAAGAAGCCTTTTTAAAAACCATTGTATTGCATTAACAGGCCGTAAGGATAGAAATCTAAACCAAATACAACACCCAGCTCACGTCCATTACTACTCATCGATGAAGCGAGGGTTTGAAAATAGAATAAAACCCAATAACTTTTAAAAAGAAACTGCTTAGCTAAAAGTGAAGCTGGATAAGCTTCCAAGCTCAGGGTTACACCATCGAAAACCCTGTTACAAGCAGGGAAAGAACCCAAATGTTGACCATAGGGCTTACCAGATTGAAGCCACGGCCTTTGAAGTTAGCCAATATCATCTTCTTCTCACAGGTTGCAAATGGAGTCTCGAGTTCCTCCAAAGTGAGCATAGTACTACGTTAAATTTAAAACTCTTTCTATAAAAATAAACTAACTGTAACACAATATTTACTGTTAGCTTTCTATCCTGGATTAAAACTAAAATATTTACCTTAATAAGAGTATCAAACAGTCTAGTGACAAGACTGTCACCAACGACAGTGTGCATATAAAAATCCCAAACCCTACTACACAAATGGAGCACCACTAATAGAGGTGAAGCTTAGCTTCTCGCCACGGTTACAAGCCACAGGGAAGGCAAAACAAAGTTTAAGATAGACCGCGAATAAGTGCAAATAACCAATGAACTCTAGCTTGGTAAAACCACAGTGACGAAGGATAGCAACAAGATCGAGCTCAAGAAACTATAGCACGATAAACCTAGGCATTGGGGAAAACTGGAACAAGAATAATACTCACGGCCGCCATGAAAATCTTGCAGAGCAGCCCGAAGGCCATCATGAACTGCGGAGGAAGAATAGAAAAGGGTTAGGGTTGCATTGGTTTTATATATCCAATACACGGATAGGAGGTGACCACATTCCCTCAATAATTCAAACCATGCATGGGTCGAGTTCTATAGTCACCTACGTTTCAAATAATTCCAATCATTTAAACATGATTCTCATCAAAACAATGCATAAAACTATAATGTATGCCTGTATTTATCACATCGTAAATTATATGTATTTCTTATCATAATGTTTGATAGCTCATCATTGGCATTTGGGTAACAATGTTAAGTTAACGTTGACCTAACTGAAAGGTGATAACCATTTAAACATTGGTAAATCCCGAAATCGACCATGCTTACAACAAGTAGGCTTATATAATTACATGACCATGATAAGTATGTATATATTTAATCCAAACTCATCACTTATAAACCAACAAATTGAATGGTTTTAATTTATGAAATTGAATAAAGTTGGATAGCATAGTAAAAGAATATATTCATAAATTATTTTACAAAGTTCAATTTTGGTTTAGACTTTCATAGACACTAGTTGTTTCTCAACTTGTCAATTGCTAGTAATTTACCATGATTATTTATTTGGTAAGATAATTTTGTGATTATACAAGATAGCTTGTACTTAGCATAGGATAGAATGTTGATCATTATAGAAATATCTACCTTGAAAGCTATTATAGACAGTAACTTAATGTAAGAAATGCGTTATAGTAATAATAAGAATTACAATGGAATAATCCTACTCAAGTCCATAATTATTGGAACAACTGGATTGACTTAGATTTAAGAAGTGAAGGCAAATAGTATTCCATGTGAAACAATGAAGTTGGTTTTACACTAATAAAGCTTATAATATCAAGAAGTTTTATTGGCAGTAAGTTTCCCTACAGAATGTCAATATCAATCAGCTTGGTACTCAAGTAATTAATACGATAATGTATATGATACAATAGTACATGCAATACGACATTGTCGAGGAAGCTCATAACCTATTAATGAGTAATTTATTTATACATATAAGTCATAAATACTTACCATAAATAGTAAGTTAAAAATGAAATCAAATTTTATATTCTAATGAGAATCTTACTATGAGTATTGATAGAAGCTCTTCCATGTACAAAAACCAATAGAACAATAAGTATAACATTTGCAAGATAAGCATGATAAAATAGAATTTAATATGCGACATAGAACACGAGCTTAGAGTCACAGTAAGTATCGTTGGTGTCGCTAATTTTGATAAAGAAAGGAACTCTTTTATTTGAACTTTGCTTACAAAGAAAAACTGGAGAAAACAAACTACTTTACCTCATTGAAGTTGCTTGAAATTTATCAGCTTATCTACTAAGCATATTAATTGCAAATAGAAACACTTCTTGATACTTTATGAATTTAAAATGTTTACTTGTTCGATCATACCTGTAAACCTGTAAGAACCAGTAACCTTTCTGCGTTAGCATAAATGCTAAATAAGCCCATGATTCAAAGTTAGATTCCACCTACTTGCCATAGAGAAGACTCATCAGTAAACTGAAATAAAACAATACGCAAGTAAAACCTATTTATGTTACGAAAAGGAAACTTCTTTAGTTAACGTAATTTGAAAATATGTAATACTAATCGTTGGACTATTTCTTTTTCCGCTAACCTTTAGCTTTTAGTAAACCGTAGTTTCAACATTTTATGTTATCTCAAAATTTTAATTTTTTGTGAAATTTTGGGGTTTTGACATGCAGAAGTGTTTGGAGGGCCATAATACATCCCTGAACATAATAATTAATTTATTATATCATTCATACACATTCTTTGAATATTTTGAATCAATTGGGCTGATTTGGAGACCAAGACACTAAAACTAGTCAAGAGCCAAAATTGTGAAAAAATTGAAAAATTGGGCATTTTGGTAAAAATTTAAAAAAAGGGTCATTACAAGTGGTAGCAGAGAATGATCTTCGCACCTGATGTGGTCTGATATTTGTTAGGACAATAATTCAGGTACCACCATTATATATTGAAACCCAAAAGTGCTTTTGTTGAAGAGGAAACTATGACTAGGGATGAAAAGGGAATCTCGTATGATGGTGAGGAGCTTATAAAAATTATGGAACCTATCTTTAAAGACATGACTAAGAATATTATGAAAGGATTTGAATTATTGGCTATCCAAATTTGGGAAAAATATATTTATTTTAAGAAAACCAAGGGAGAAAATGCATCAGCTTGCTTGAAGGATCAAAGGAAGAAATTGCATCAGCTTGCTTGAAGGATCAAAGGGAGAAAATGCATTAGCTTGCTTGAAGGATCAAAGGGAGAAAATGCATCAGCTTGACTGTTACTTTATGATGATACACATCTACATGGATGTACCTATGATAGGAATTTGAGTCCCTTGAAGACTCATGGTTTCTCTTACTCAACACTTGGTTCATTTGATGTTGGAGGAACTTCATCCAACACTGGGGTGAATAGATTTATGATTGGAGAACATTTTTGTTTCCAGCCACATAACTTTTTATATATTTATGATCCTCTCATTCATGGATGTATGGTTAACACTTTTTTGAGTCATTTGAAGTCTCCTTGTTTCTCTTGCTCATTATTTGGTTCATATTTTAGTGGATATCATTCATTCACTTCTTGGATCAACGAATACATGGCTGAATATTTTTATGCATATCACATCCTTTTGGAGCAGAATTATAAGACATGGGATCCTCACCTATGTCATTGGAGAATATTTGATTGGTCACTTGAATCTTGTATGCACTTGGAAAATGGTGGTCTACATACTTGGAGGTATAAGCACTTGCATGAATTTTTGATGAGGCACCTACTTGATGTACTTTTTTATTATGTTGTTATGTAATTTGATGATATATATTATGTACTCATTATTTTTGGAAGAATGAATACAAGAAAATGGGATCTCATAATTCTCTTTCCAAATGGTATGGGTTGGAGAGCACTCTTAATTGTTGGAGTGCAATACAAGCAACAACTAGAGATTGTGTTGAAAACTTTGCAAGAATAGTGTTTGTATGCTAAGATGTATAAATGTGAATTTGGAATGAAAGAACTATTATATATTGGTCACATTATTGGGAAAGATGGAGTGAAAGTGCACATGGAAAATATCAGGGATATCTTATAATGGCCATCACCAAAAAACATCATAGAAGTAAGAGACTTCATTGGAATATGTACATACTACAGGAAGTTTGTGAAAGGGTTCTCCAAGTTGAATTCTCCACTCACTGAATTGATTTGAGAAGGATGTTTTCAAGTGGAATGAAGAGGCTGAAAAGGACTTCCAAAAAATTAAATAGGTAATGAGTAGTTGTCCCATACTTGCATTACCTGATTTTTCTAAGCATTTTGTTGTTGAATATGATGCCTCGTGTGGAGGAGTAGGGGATGTACTAAAGCAAGGCCAACACCCTATAGCCTTTGAGAGCATAAAGTTGCAGCCTCATGAAAATATTTACTCCATATATGACAAAGATATGTTTGCCATCACGCATGCCTTTCCCAAATTCCGAGAATACTTGGTAGGGAACAAGTCTATGGAGAAAACTGACCACAATAGTATAAGACACTTCCTTACCCAAAAAGATCTAAATGAAAGGCAAAAAAAGTGGGTAAGCAAGATCCAAGCTTATGGTTTTTATATTGAATATGTGAAAGGAAAAAATAACATTGTAGCAGATGCATTATCTCGAAGACCTTATTTTTCTCTCATGGACATTGCTAAAAATTGGAAAGACATGATACTAGTTGAATATTCCAAAGATAAGTTTGCTTGTGATGTATTAGATGGACTCATGGGAGATAATAACTACATAATTTTAAATGGGCTGATATACTATAAGTTAATAATTTATTTGGTCTGAGATTCAGAGCTTAAGTACAAAGTTTTGCAGGAAGCACATGATTCCCCACTAGCAGGCCATCCAAGGATCTTCAACACCTATAGGAAACTAAGGAAAAGGTTCTATTGGAAGGGGATGAAGGAATATGTTTAGAAGTATTTGAATGAATGTAAGTTATGTCAGAAAAAAAAACAGAACTCACATACCCAACTGGTTTATTACAACCATTTCCCATTCCAGAGAAAAAAGGGATAGTATATCGATGGATTTCATCACCGGTTTGCCCAAATTTTTGGGCAAGGATTGCATATATGTGGTAGTGTATATATTGAATAATTTTGCTCATTTATTTTCTGTTACATAATATTTTAGTGCTGCACAAGTGATGGACCATTTTTTCAAAGAAATCTTTAGATTGCATGGGCTCCCCAAGAGCATTGTGAGTGAAAGAGATGGTAGATTCATGAGTGCTTTTTGGCAAGAAATTTTCAGATTGGTGGGAACTCAGTTGAATCCAAGTACAAGCTACCATCCCAAACTGATGGAAAAATAGAGAGGGTGAATAAATGGTTCGAAGGGTACCTCCGAAACTATGTGGGAGGACAGCAAAAAACTTGGACAAAATGGCTACACTTGGGTGAGTTTTGCTAGAACACCACCTTTCACATGTCAATAGGGATGTATCCTTTCAGAGATTTATATGGTTATGATTCAATTAAATTTTATGATATGATATTTGGTGATAGTATATATGCAAAAGCTAAATATTGGGTGGAAGAAAGCTAAGAAATTTTAAAGCTTTTAAAAGATAATTTGCAGGTTGCCCAAAATCAGCAAAAACAATATGAAGATAAACATAGAGAGGAAAGGACCTTTCAGGTTGATGATTTAGTGTATTTTAGGTTTCAGCCATACAAACAAACATCTCTCAAAATAAATGGAGCAGAAAAGCTAAAGCCAAGATACTATGGGCCCTACAAGGTAATCCAGAAGATTGGAGAAGTAGCATATGAGTTGGAACTTCCGGAAGGGAGTAAAATTCATAATGTATTTCATGGTTCTTGTCTCAAGAAATATATTTTGCAGAAAGTTGTCATTTCATATACACTCCCTCCTTTGGATTATGAAGAACATCTCACACTTATTCCGCAAAAGGTTTTGATGACAAGGGAGAGAAGATTGAGGAGCAGAACAATCAAAGAATACTTGGTGCAGTGGAAGGATCTACCAAGTGAAGATGCCACATGGGAAGAGGAAAATATTTTGCAAAATAAAAATATGAAATTTCTTGAGGACAAGCAATATTGGGTGGGGAGTACTGTAATGTCCCCATTTTAAATAATTCCATAGCAGGAAAATTCCATCAATCCTACTAGTTCCCTAGGTTGGGTGGAAACATTGCAAAGTTAATAAGGGAGATAATAAATGGTGTTTATACATTAGAAGGAATAAATATTTATTTAATGGATTTAATTAAATTAATTCAAGTGAAAAATTAAATGGCTATGGATAATGGAGACACATGGAGACTATGGGGCCCACTCAAGCTAGAATTCCTATGTTAAATGGCATCCTCCTCTTGCAATCTCAAATCTATGGGAAGCCTAATGTTTTTAGATGGATTATAAGGTTAATATACTTGTCCATATACTTCATAGGTCAATTTTTGTATTAATTTTAACTTACATGGGGAGAGGAAGATCCAAATGGAATTTTCACGGACACTTGGCTAGATTCCCCTTACATTTATGACATCTATGACACCAATGATGGAGATTCTATGACAGTTATGACAAAAGTCAGATATGAAGGATGACATATGACATATATGACATGTCATATCAAAATATACCATCCAATAGATCTCTCATATGAGTTTGGGAAGCTGAATGGGCTCCTACTCAAATTTGGGGAAGGTGGAAGGCTAGGAAAGAGGGGGCACATGTCAATTCATGAGCACACACCCTAATTCAAATTGGATTGAGTATGTGGATGGATTGGAAAACTTAGAAGGCTAAGGAATTTTCTAAAATATAGGAATAAACCAAGATAATTTCCTTTTGATCATTTGTGAAATTTCTTGTTGTGAAGAGACGGAGGTAGTGGATGACTAGTTCATGCCTTAGCCAATTTCGAGGGTGAAAGATTCCCATCCTAGTTGGTATTAGGATAGGCCACTTAGGTATTTAAAGGAGATTAAATGGAGTCTCAGTTATATTTGTAAGCTAAAAAATCTCATGTACACATCAAATTTCAGCTTGTTCTTCCTCTCATCTCAAGTTTTCTCACCATATTTCATCTCCATGGAGTGAGGCTCACTTGGTGAGATATTCATCTATTTGAGGGAACTTATATTGCTCCAGTACTTAGTATTATGATTTAAATTATATTTTATTTAATTTCAGAAATATATCAGGTCGAAATGCCAAGAAATATCATGTATTATTGCTCAATAATGAAGAAACAGTGTCATTTCCCCACGGCCTTGTTGTAAACTCTTGTAATCTTGACAAATTAAAATGGATGTGTAAAATATTGATGATTTATGAATTAATGGAATGTAATTAAATAATATTATGGGTTTCATGTTCAGTAACTGGGAATTTGTGGCCATTGGGTCGAATTGCATAACCATTGGACCAAACTACACCTCATTTCCCCAAGGGTCCAAAACTAGTTTTTTATATCTGATTGAAAGAAGTGATAAAAGCCATGGGAGGTCTATTGGTTATGAATATGATTCTATAATAATGTATTATACACATACCATTCTTCAATTTCAGAATTATAGTGGGTTTCTGACATTTGGGAAGCCATTTCTACCACTTAGCCGGGGGGGATTTGAGCCGAAAATTGCCAATAAAATCCTCTATCTTGTTTAGAATTTAGTACAGAGTTGCAGAAGTGTTTGGAGGGCCATAATAAATCCATGAATATAATAATTAAGTTATTATATCATTCATTTACATTCTCTGAATATTTGGAAGCAACTGGGCTGATTCGGAGACCAAGACACTAAAACTAGTCAAGAGCCAAAATTGTGAAAAAAATTGGAAAATTGGGCATTTTGGTAAAAAATTTAAAAAAGGGTCATTACAGTGATGTGGATGAAGAATGTGGCATTGCAAGTTTTGATGCATGATATCCTGGATCTTCCCATGTTACTAGCATGGGAGCGCTACCAGTTACCTTTTTGGTAAATGACGAGCTTTTGGGTATTTAAGAATAATGTTTTAATTATTACAAACATTGTACTTATAATTTACATATAATCTATGATAATTTTAGACTAAATATCATATTGTTTTGCAGGAAATGACACATTTTATGGACACATGAATGGCCTTACTTTGGATACCTTTGGGACCACCATATGCACAAAGTTCCAAGTTAAAGGATGAGCTGATTAGAAAATTGGTTTCCCTATTTGGTGAGGATTCCTATAGCAAAAGCAGAGTCATATCAAAAGCGGGAACATATTCAAAATATGTGTAGGACCAATACAGGTTTCATTTGCAAAATAAACCTAGGTATGATCATCCTCTAATGATCTCAGATATGGAGTGGAAGGCCCTACTGGATGATGCAAAGGATAAGACAAGTTGAAAACAGGGAAAGGCACCACCCAGGATAGGAAGGTACACGACTCGTTTATTAGTGTAAATATATGATGATTTATCTTTACTTTTACATCATCATTGGGACATCAAAATTATGTATTTGAAACTTTTCAATATAGGATCCTGGACACATATAAAGCAACATAAGAAAAAATAGATAAACATGGGAAACACAAACTAGGCCCGAGTGGTTACTTGAGATTAGTTGCACGAATTGTAAGTATAAAAAAAATATTTTCATTCAAAAAAAATTGTTAACAATTTAATTGCACAAAAGAATCAATATTAATGTTATTATGCAAAATTGCAGCGCAACATGTTCAAAGAATCTCTAACAAAGGAGGAACTTGATCTTGGATACAAGTATGGATATCAAGTCGTGCTTGAACACAAACAAGCTTGGGGAAATCATAATGTTGTAGCACTCAATATTCATCACCGGTAAATAGAATAAACAAAGTTTATTTACAATTTACTACTTTTACAATCTATTTATTATTAATTTTGTTCATACAATAATGCATTGGTTTGTTTTAGGCAGACTACCAATGGAGATACAATTTTTGTTTTAGGCAACAATTCATTTTTGTTGCCAAAACTATTCTTCCTCAAACCCAAAAATCATATTGTGTTATGGGTGCATCTTTTTTATTTAGTGTGTATTTAATTCGAAGTGGAAATGGAATTTTAGCTTGCTTGATAAACCTAGTGTGTGTAGGAGCCTCACAGATAGAGCTAGAGGGTTGGATTTCTTCTCTACACCCACTGAATAGCACTGGAAGGGAATTCATGTCCTAAGGGACTGTGCAGCAGAGAAGGGGATGATTCCTTGTGTTGGGTGTGTGTGTATGTCCTAGAAGTCAGGCTAGCTCTAGTGCAGGTGTCCATAACTCTTCAGTGAGCCCACTAGCTTAGCAACTAGTGTTTCCAGCTCTTGGTAGCCTAATAAAGCCAACTTTGTTGGCTTGGCTAGGTATTGTTGTGTATCCTTGGCTACGTGTGAACCTACTAGTTTCCCCTTACTCCTTGTGGAATCATGCCCAGATCAGGGGTGGCAGTGTTGCTAAGAGATTGATGAGCACACTGGCATATGGTTGGGTGGAATGTTGCAGCGATGTAGCTAGTTGCAGGACAAGATTTACTGAAGATAAGCATTCTTGTGCTTAATTCCTTGCAACTATAATATTTTATGAATGAACATGATGAGTGCTTATCTACTGTGAATGTATGATGACATGTATTTGCTTCCGCTGTATGTTTACGTGAATTATATATCTGCATATGTATATTAAATGTTTATGCAACTGTTTATGTTTATTTCCAATGCATTTTTATATCATGTTTATGAGGCTATTTTTCCCAGATTGGATAGCTAGCAGCTATGTTCATCACGTTCTGTCCACCGAGTAGAGGGGTGGGGATGTGGCACTAAAGGCTCAGTAGTTTGACTTAATATATGCCCAGTCTAGGTACTTATATACCATCATACCCAATGCTCCTCAAGCCGACACCTCTCATCGTGATAGGTCGGGGACATCCCACGCTACTGATGGAGTCATCGGATCTATCACACAACACCCTCAATTCTATGCAGCCTCTCCCATGATGCCACTACACCCGGGTAACATCCATTGTGTTTCCCAACCCATTTTCACTCCTAATTACTCACGTATGATGGATTAGTCTGTATCCAGCACCTCCTACGGACCTCCTGCACCAACTCATCACATCCATGGGCCAACTTGTTTGGCACAATCATGTTTTGGCCAAGCGACCGGGTTTGTAGCCACTCCATCTCCCCCAGTCTATTATGCACCACCTGTGCAACCTACTATGGCTTTGGCCCTGAATCCTCCAGTCTCTACAGGACAGGTTTATGCTCATCAAAAACTTCCCAACCAAACTACCCCTAAAAACCAACAAGGGTAGGGAAAGAACAAGCAAGGAAAAAATCGAGGCAATAATCAGCCCCAAGGAGGCAGCTAATAGGATAACCCTCCAAACAATAACAATGCCAACCCACCAGATTAAAACCCCTAGAATCCCAATCAACCAAGAAAGAAACCACAGTTACAGACCAATCATGTGTCTGTTATATGCAACACCTACGGTCATTACACTCATATGTGCCCTCACATGGCTCACGTCCAACAGCTTCTCCAGAATTATGCTCAACGTGATACTAATGTGGCATCCCAATATTAGTTAGACCCAACACCACCATCTCCTCCACCTATGGTTCTCCAAAACCCCCTAACACACCAAGGAATGGTTGCAACCCAACCCTTGGCCCCACCTGCTCCCACTGCAGCCCCACCTGCAGAGGCTGGAGTCCATCACCTCATGATGGTATTGTCTGAAGTTAACCTCCAGCCTCGAAGCAACTAGTATGGCTCCACCACAGAAACCGCTGACCCATCAGTGACATCTACCTCTAACACTTTCGATATGCCCCTCCACTTACCACGACCCTCCACTGATGGGGTGGCTAGAGTCCCATGGTTTCCTATACGTCATGTAACACCCTGATTTTGACCCCATTTGCATTAAATGTATATGATGTATGTATTTTAATTAATCCTTGTGTGGAGCTAAAGGAAAAATCCCCACCATTGATTTGGTTGTTTTATGTTTCAGTGATTGAAATCGTTACCGATGGTATATCATGCTATTCGACACATATTAATTCTGGCATCATGTAATTATGAATTTCAATTAAAATGAACCCCAACCAGCTATGTCAATGCAACCATAATGAAAAGGGCATGATTTTCCTAAGGATAGGGAGGGAAAGTATTTAACCCTTGGATTCCATTGGGGAAAATCCAAGTGTCATTTGATAAACCATTTTAGCTGTCACCCACCCTTTTGACTTACTCACCTTCCCTTGTCTCAATCATTCAACTACCAAATTAAAAATATCTGATGTTAGTTGGGTAGTTATTGCTGGGCAGTGGTGTGTGGAAAGACTGTCAGTCCTTTCCCACACGCACACTCCACCAGCAGACTCATTCACCCTCACGTGGGTAGGAAGAGAGGGGACGACCCCATTCTTACATTCTTGTCTATCCTCACGCAGAGATAGTTGTTTTTTCTCCTCATGCATAGGTCTTGGCATTTTACTCACGCGGAGAGATGGGAGAGTGGCCTCACATGCAAAATTATACTATGTGTGTGTGACTTTGGTAGTTGGGCAGTTCACTATCTATATTTCTCTTCGTTGTGGGTCTAACCATGTGAATTCAACTCCACGTGGGTTGCTTTTCCTTCCTCATGCAATTGATAACTCGATTGTCGTTGGTTCCCCATGATTTTGGTTTGTTGTGGGTTCATTTACATTTTTGGGCTGTTGTGGGTTCTTATTGAGTCGTTTTGGCCATGATAGGGCCAAGAACGACTCAAAAATTGAATTTCCAGTCAGGGATGTGTATTACCTAAATTGTCACCTCGGTTGTTCTGTGGTTTTTGATTTTATTCCTTAGAGCTATGAATTGCTTGTTTTGTTGTGTGTATGCAGTGGTTGGTATTTGGACTATGTTGGAGTGGGAATGAAGGCTTGGTATGCTTGATAAACCTGGTGTGTTTGGGAGCCACATAGACAGAGCTAGAGGGATGGCTTTCTTCTCCATAACCCCTGAATAGCACTTGAAGGGAAGTCAGGGCCTGAGGGACTATGTAGCAGAGAAGGGACCGATTCCTTGTGTTGGGTGTGTGTGTCCTAGAAGTTAGGCTAGTTCTGGTGTAGGTGTCCTTATTAGCTCTTCAATGAGTCCACCAACTTAGCATTTAGCTTTTCCCAACTCCCTGATGGCTTGATAAACCCAACTGTGTTAGCTTGGCTGATTTGTGTACCTTTGGCTATGTGTGAGCCTGCTTAGTTCCTTATTCCTTAGAGAATCATGCCTATCTCGAGGGTGGAAGTTTTGCTAAGAGATTAAGGAGCACACTAGCCTATGGTTGGGTGGAATGTTGTACCGACAAATTCTTCATAAGATAAGTATTCTTGACTATCTCATCTTTGAATATTGTATTTTGTTGTTTCATAAAAATGATGAACATGCTAAATGCTTGAATGTATGGTTTTTCTTCCGTTGTAAGATAACAATGTATGCATGTTTTACTTCAAAGCATTTCAGCTTTTTATGTGTGTATGGTCATGGAGCTAGTTGCCCAGATAGATAAGGGTTTGGTAGCATCCTCTTCATCGGTCGTAGGGTCGGGGAATTTACAGTGTGGTATCAGAGCACATGTTGCAGCATGGGCCTCAATGGGCCATGAAGAATTGGTGACAGAGGCAAGTTACCCTCCGCCCAACAGGGGAAAAATGAGAAAATCAGAGAAAATGACAGGAAAATTTCAAAAAAATTCTAAGTATGAAAAATATCGGATGGTGTAGGCTAAATCCCATGTGATCATTGGATGAATTAGCTGAAATCCCATCCAATACACCGGATAACCTAGGCGGAAGTCCACCCAACAAAGAACTGGCGGAAAGAAATTTTCAAAAAAAAAAAAATTGTTGTCCAAGTTTGAAACTTGCTGGTGGTCTCGGCTGAGATGAGTCAGAAAAAAATAGAGGATTGGTCAATCGATGTGCATCGGAAGACAGAGGAAGATCGGTCCGAAATGTCGGAAGAAAATAGAGGATTGATCCGCCGATGTGCATCGAAAGGCAAAGGAAGAATGATCCAATGTGCATCGGAAGACAAATGAAGATCGGTCCACCGAGGTATCGGAAGCATTGTAAACTAGTGATTCGATACATAGGATGGCTAGTTGGGAAAGGATTCGATATGACAAAGAAAAAAACTGAGTTTTTTAGTGGGATTTTCATCAATTTTTTAGTGGATTTACAGGGCCTAAAAGGAGAAAAATGGTAGTGATCTTATGCGCTAGATTGCATGAAAATCAAATATTTACAAAAAAAAAAACAAGGGTGTTGCCCTCGACCTGCCCTGCAGTGGTGCAAGGAAGCCACAAGGGGGAAAGCCCCCTTGACCCTCGTCGTTCCCCTCTAAGACAATCATTCTTTGAGGAAGAAAATTCTGTGTTTTGGGAAAAATTTTCATTTTATGATTTTTCCAAGAGAAGGTAAGTAATTTTGACTTGTATAAATGTTATGCAGCAAACAGTTGTGTTACTAACACATTTTGCAAAATCATAGTCACCTTCAAGGGCATTATTCTAGGTAGTGTGGTTTGGTAAAGTAAGTTGTGGTTTAGACATGAGAACCCATGATGGATATGATGCTCAGGGTTCCTACGAGCATGCGCGAGATGCCATGGGAGAAAATTTCTGAGTTGGAAATGATGACATAGAATCTAATGGAAGGAGATTCCAAGAGACACCTTCAGATATTGCAGCCGCCATGAGAAGCTTGATTAAATCCTAGGAAGAGCAGCATCAGTTGAATGCTGCTATGTTGCAAAGTTTGACAGACTTGCAAAGAAAGATAGACTCTGGATAGGGTACAGTGAAACCAGGAGGTAGTAAGAGTAGTACTAGGAGAAGAAGAAGGACTTCTAGTAGATCATCTAAATTAGCATAATCCGATGGGGATTCAAGCTCTTCTTCTCGCAAGGGAAAGAGAAAGAGGCACCATAGGGATCTCTCTTGGGATGAATTTAAGAAGGATAAACCTCCTACATTTGATGATGAGGTAAAGACTGGAAAAGAGGCTGAAGATTGGATTCTTGGGATAAAGAAGTACTTCCAAGTATAGGATTATTCGAGAAACATGAAGGCAAGGGTTTCCAATTCAATCTGAATGGAAGGGCATCCATTTGGTGGGAACACTTCAAGCAAGTAAATAGGATCAATGAAAGGAGACTTAAGTGGAAACAATTCAAGAAGTATTTCAAGCAGAAGTACCTCTCTGATAGGTATTATGATGAAAAGATTAAGGAGTTCCATGAACTGAGATTGGGATAGAAGACCATGGAAGAGTATGAAAATATGTTCCTGGAATTTTTGATGTATGTCAGGTACATCAAAGATGAAAAAGTGAAGATCCAACATTTCCTGAGTGGATTGCCTCAGTCTTACAAAGACAGAATTGAGTTTTATGAACCTAGAACTCTTGAAGAAGCAATAAGGAAGGCTAAGTTTTGCTATGAGAAAATCAAAGATAAACTTGATTACCATAAGGCATGGAAGGACAAGAATAATGAGAAGTTTGACCAAAGAAAGAAAGGTTTCAAACCTTCTAAATTCAAGAATCAGCAGAAGCAGCCATCACAAGCTGTGAGTAAGCCAGTTGGAGTGATAGGAGAAAATCATAAATATCCACAACAGAATAGAGGACCACTCCAATGTTGGAAATGTGGAGGACCCCACATGCACAGAAGTTGTCCACTCGAGAATAAGAGTGCAAAGCCAGCTTACAACATTCAAGAATCAGAAATAGTGGGTCAAGTAGCAAGGTCCGTCCCTAGGATTTATGCAGCACTGGAGGACCGCCAGGAAGATCACCAGTCAACTATGGTTGAATTTGCAGGTAAGATTGTTGAGCAATCTATTTCTATTTTGATTACCCCAGTTCTACTCACAGTTACATTACTCCTAGAGTAGTGGAGATTTGTGCTTTTAAGAAAGTAAAGAATAGAAAATATTGGTTAGTTCAACTAGCCACTGGAACTAAGAGAAATGTTAGTGAAGTGGTAGAGAAATGTCCATTGGTCATGAATGGATTGGTCAATTGTGCATATCTGAATGTTCTACCACTTGGTTCCTATGATGTTCTCATTGGAATGGATTGGTTAGAAGCTCACAGGGTAAAGCTTGACTATTACAATAAGAATTTCGAATGCATGGATGAAGAAGGGAACCCAGTAGTGGTAAAGGGTATTCCAAAGGTGATTTCAGTAAGGAAAGTTTCAGCAATGCAGTTGAAGAAGTTCTGTAGGAAAGGTTGCCAGTTGTATGTAGCTCATGTTTTGGAGGAAACAGGGGATGAAACTCCTAGGTTGGAGGACTATTAGGTGTTACAGGAATTCAAGTATGTGTTTCTTAATGAGATTCCAGGGATTCCTCCAAAGAGGGACATTGATTTCACAATTGAACTTGTGCCAGGAGCGACACCCGTGTCCAAGACACCCTACAAGATGAGTACACCATAGATTCTATAACTGAAGATGCAACTGCAAGAGTTGTTGGAAAAGAAGTATATCAGGCTGAGTGTGTCTCCTTGGGGAGCACCAGTTCTGTTTGTAAAGAAGAAAGATGGTACACTCAGGTTGTGTATGGATTACAGACAGCTGAACAAAGTTACTACGAAGAATAAATACCCTTTTCCTAGGATTGATGACCTCTTTGATCAAATGAGAGGAGAAAAGGTATTTTCCAAGATTGACTTGAGGTCTGGTTACCATCAGTTGAGAATCAAGGATGAAGACATTCATAAGACAACCTTCAGAACAAGGTATGGACATTATGAGTTTGGAGTGGTACCATTTGGTCTCACAAATGCACCCGCTACATTTATGTGCCTTATGAACAGTGTCTTCAGCAGGTATTTGGACAAGTTTGTTCTTGTTTTCCTTGATGACATTCTTATTTATTCTAAGAATGAGGAAGAGCATGAAGAGCATTTGAGATTGACATTACAATTGCTCAGGGAGCATCAGCTGTATGAAAAGCTGAGCGAGTGTGACTTCTATAGAGATAGAATTCAGTATTTGGGTCACATTATCTCAAAAGAGGGTATATCTATGGACCCTGAAAATATTGAAGCCATTATGAATTGGCCTACTCCAAGAAATGTGACAAATGTAAGATATTTTATGAGACTTATAGGATACTACCGGAGATTCATTTAAGGATTCTCCAAAGTTGCACATGCCATCAATTCTTTGGAAAAGAAGGGGATAAAGTTTGAATGGACATCGAGGTGTGAAGAAAGCTTCCAGAAGTTGAAGAATCTTCTCACCAGTGCACCAGTATTGAAAGTTGCAGATCCAGAGAAATATTTTGTGGTGTGTACCGATGCATGCGGACAAGGGCTTGGAGGAGTCCTTATGTAAGACAACCATGTGATATGTTACGAGTCAAGAAAGGTGAAGGAGCATGAGAAGAACTATGCCACTCATGATCTAGAGCTCGCAGCCATAGTACATCCCTCAAGATGTGGAGGCATTACTTGATGGGTAGAATTTTTGAACTAAGGACAAACCATTGTGGTCTGAAGTATCTATTTGATCAACCTACTCTGAATTCTAGGCAAGCGAGATGGCCGAAGTTTTTATGTGAGTTTGATTTTGAAATAAAACACATAAAGGGAAAAGAGAATAAGGTAGCTGATGCACTCAGCAGGAAGGTGCAGGAAATGCATGTGGCATCTCTTAGTATTTGCCAATCAGATTTGAGGCAGCAGATTGTTAATCGTACTGCTAGAGATGAATTGTATGAGCTGGTAAAAGACAAATTTCAACAACAAAGTATTGAAAAGAGGTATGAGGGATATAAATTGGAAGAAGATGGACTTCTTACTTATAAAGGTAGAATTTATATTCCAAATGTAGTAGAGTTGAGGAGAGTTGTTATGGATGAAATCCATCAAGCTCCATATTCTGGTCACCCAGGATACCAGAAGACAATTGCTACTACCATAAAATAGTACTTTTGTCCAGGAATGAAAAAGGACATGGCTGAATACATTTCAAGGTGCATGAAATGTCAGCAGGTAAAGGTTGAGCATCAACACCCAGCAGGTTTGTTGCAGCCTTTTCCAGTTCCATAATGGAAATGGGAAGTTATTTCCATGGATTTTATTACAAGATTACCAATGACTTGTAGACAACATGATTCCATCATGGTTGTGGTAGACAAGTTGACAAAGGCAGTGCATTTTATACCGGTTAATTCTACGCATAAGACTCATGACATTGCAAATATCTTCATGAAAGAGCTTTTCAAATTGCGTGGATTGCCTAAGGCAATAGTCTCTGATAGAGATGTCAAATTCACTTCCAACTTTTGGAAGGGGTTGTCTGTAGATTTGGGTACAAAGTTGAACTTCAGCATTGCATACCATCCTCATACTGATGGTCAAATAGAGAGAGTTGATCAAGTACTCAAATACATGCTTTGTATGTACGTGATGGACAAACCAACCAAGTGGGAAGATTACTTACACTTTGTAGAGTTTTCTTATAACAATGGATAGTAGGAATCCTTGGGGATGATTCCATATGAAGATTTGTATGGAAGAAGGTGTAAGACACCAGTGACTTGGGATAATCTAGTGAATAGGGTTGTGCTTGGTCCAGAATTTCTCAAGGAGATGGAGCAGGAGGTTGTAAAGATTAGGCAAAATATGAAAGCAACCCAGGACAGGAAAAAAATGTATGCAGATAAGCATAGGGTGAACAGGGAGTTCAGTGTTGGGGATCATGTTTACCTCAGAGTGAGAGCAAAGAAGAGTTCCTTGAAGCTTGGAATTTGTGCCAAGCTGTCACCAATATATTGTGGGACATTTGAAGTGCTTGAAAGAATAGGACCAGTTGCATATAGACTTGCATTTCCTACTAGCACTAGAGCTCATAATGTTTTTCATGTTTCTTTGCTTGAGAAATATGTACATGATCCTAACCACATGATAAATTGGGATGTGATTCAGGTGGAACCTGAGGGAGAGTTCCAAATTGAGCCAATGTGCATCCTCGACAGGAAGGACACAATGCTCCGGAACCGATCCATAGGATAGGTAAAGGTGCAATGGGAGCACTACAGTCCTAAAGAGGCTACGTGGGAGCTGGAGGATGCCATGTGATTGGCACATCCATTTTTGTTCAATTCTGTGGAACACTGAGGTGATACCAATGTAGCATTTTGTTCAATTTTGTAAAGCATTGAGGATAGTGCTAGTGAAGGGGGAGGGGAATGTAACACCCTGGTTTTGACCCTATTTGCATTAAATGTATATGATGTATATATTGTAATTAGTCATGGTGTGGATCTAAAGGTAAAATCCCCACCATCGATTTGGTTTTTTTATGTTTCGGTGATTGAAATCATTGCCGATGGTATATCGTGCTATTCGGCACATATTAATTCTGGCATCATGTAAATATGCATTTTAATTAAAATGAACCCCAACTAGCTACGTCAATGCAACCATAATGAAAAGGGCATGATTTTCCTAAGGATAGGGAGGAAAATTATTTAACCCTTGGGAGCCATTGGGGAAAAGCCAAGTGTCATTTGATAAGCCCTTTTAGCTGTCACCCACCCTTTTGACTTACTCACCTTCCCCTATATCAATCAGTCAACTACCAAATTAAAAACCTTTGATGTTAGTTGGGCAGTTATTGCTAGGAAATGGTGTGTGGAAGGACTATTATTCCTTTCCCACATGCACACTCCACTAGTAGACTCATTCACCCTCACGTGGGAAGGAAGAGAGGGGACGACCCCATTCTTGCATTCTTACCTATCCTCACGCAGAGACAATCGTTTTTTCTCCTCATGCATAGGTCATGGAATTTTACTCATGTAGAAAGCTGGGAGAGCGGGTTCACATGCAGGATTTTGCTGTGTGTGTGTGACTTTGGTGGTTGAGTATTTCGCTATCTATATTTCTCTTCGTTGTGGATCTGACCGTGTGAATTCACCTCCACGTGGGTTGTTTTTCCTTCCTCATGCAGTCGAGAACTCGATTTCCATTGGTTTCCTCACGATTTTGGTTTGTTGTGGGTTCATTTATGTTTTTGGGTTTGCATGGGTTCTTATTGAGTCGTTTTGGCCACAATAGGGCCAAGAACGACCCAAGAATCGAATTTCTAGTCAAGGCTATGTATTACCTAAATTGTCACCTCGGTTGTTCTGTGGTGTTTGATTTTATTCCTCAGAGCTGTGAATTGCTTGTTTTGCTGTGTGTATGCAGTGGTTGGTCTTTGGACTATGTTGGAGTGGAAATGAAGGCTTGGTATGCTTGATAAACCGGGTGTGTTTGGGAGCCACATATATAGAGCTAGAGGGATGGATTTATTCTCTACAACCCCTGAATAGCACTGGAAGGGAAGTCAGGGCCTGAGGGACTATGTAGCAGAGAAGGGACTGATTCCTTGTGTTCGGTGTGTGTGGGTGTCCTAAACGTCAGGTTAGTTCTAGTGTAGGTGTCCTTAGCTCTTCAATCAGCCCACCAACTTAGCATTCAACTTTTCCCAGCTCCTTGATGGCCTGATAAACCCAATTGTGTTGGCTTGGCTGATTTTTGTACCTTTGGCTATGTGTGAGCCTCCTTAGTTCCTTATTCCTTGGGGAATCATGCCTAGCTTGGGGGTGGTAGTGTTGCTGAGAGATTAAGGAGCACACTAGCCTATGGTTGGGTGGAATGTTGCAGCGACGTAGCTAGTTGCAGGATGAATTATTCATAAGATAAGTACTCTTGAGTATCTCATCTCTGCAAATTGTATTTTGTTGTTTCATGAAAATGATGAACATTATAAATACTTAAATGTATCGTTTTGCTTCCGTTGTATGGTAACAATTTATGCATGTTTTACTTCAAAGCATTTCAGTTTCTTATGTGTGTATGGTCATGGAGCTAGTTGCCCGGATAGATAAGGGTTTGGTAGCGTCCTCTTCGCTGGTCGGAGGGTCGGGGACATTACACGTCGTATCGCAAAAAATGCTACTGCTCGAACTGCCCTCAACTATAGGATAATTGACGACTTGGACCAATCACCTATAGCCATGTCTACTTTGGAAGTGCTTAAAACTTTCCCATCACAACATAAACCATTTTTTTCCGCACAAGGTGTCATTGATCCCTCTTATTCCAGGTTGATCACCTTTGAGCTGGATCAAGGAGAACCCAGGATGACACCCATCGTTGCCTTCCAAATCCTATTCTCAATTCAGAATTTGGTCATACATTGATGCATTATCAATGAAGGGGAATCCACCTATGTTATGTTGACCTTTTTTTGGAAGAAACTTGGGTCCCCTACCTTTCAACCTTCCTCTATCTCCCTTTGTGCCTACGATGGCCACTCTACGAAGGCCTAGGGAATTCTTATGAATTTCCCTGTTGAGTTAGCCAGTAAATCAGTTTTGATTGACATTGAGATTATTAATACTCAACTTGATTACAACCTCCTCTTAGGATGTAGCTACATGTATTCCATGCAAGTCGTGGCCTCCTCCAGCTTTCGACTCCTGATGTTCCCTCATGATGTAAAGATCGTGACTGTCGACTAGTTGACTTACTATGAACCAAAGGGTCTAGACACAATAGAACATGTCATTCCTACCATTGATACTTCCATTGACAACATGCCCATTCCTTCCTTATCTTTCGTTGGCCCAGAATTGTTTTATAACACCACTATGACGAACACCTTCCCATCCTTACAAACGCCACCTACATCAATTGACATAGAAGATTTGTGTACTATCACATCTAGTACCATCCCAACGACATCACAACAATAGTCACAACCCCAACCACAGTCACCTAGGAATTATTGGGGTTCATTCCCGATCCACATGATTCCCTTCCTTTTTCCACCATCTAGAATCATGAGCAATCCTATCATGGCTACTCTCAATTTACCTAATTTCACATTGGGAATTCTCGTGTGGTACCTCGATCGACCCACCCCACCTCTGATACCCCAGGTTGTGTTGACTCCCATCCAACCTATTGAGATAGAGTCACACCCCATATTGGCCCATATAAAATGTCTTTCATTCCCAAACCTGCCCCTCCTCCTCCAAAGAAAGCTGGGGGAAAGGCCACCAAAGTAACAAGCGAGCCTCCTCCGGCTCCACCTTGCGCTTTGTGCGATATTCAAGGTCATGCAACACAAAATTGTCCAAAGTTACCTATCCTTCACACACACATGGACAATATGGATACATCCAATAGTAATCCAATTGTCACCATCCCAGATCCTCCAACAATCAAGAACAAGTCATTGATGACCAACTATCCTTGCGTAGTATGTGTCTTGTATGGCTATTACTCCCACCGTTTCCCAGACTTGTCCGAGTATCGGTTAGTCCTTTGAAAACTTTAGAAACACTCTCATGAGTCTAAAATAATCATCATTTAGGGAATCCACCCTTCATCTTCATCCTCGAACACAATCACCACCATATACATAATCTCCAGTTTTGTTATCCCTTCTGTCTTCTTAGACATAGACGATCCCTTCAATCTCTCCATGCATTGTTTCGGTAAATATGAGGAGATTATTAAAGCTATTTTGACTCCTTAATACCCTTGGGATGATATGCACCATTGCTCATTCTTTATTCCCAAGGAACCACTTTCATCATTGGATCAGTGCTCAATCGAAGCCAAAGACTTCATCCATGGAAAAGTTGACTGGTTCAAGAACCTCATTCTGGCACTCGATGCCTTTGAAGAGGGAAACATGGCTAACATTTCACCCACTATTAAGGTTAACATATCAACCAAATATGAGGTAGTTGAAGACATTACACTCGGATCATCTTGCTCCCCTAAAGAAGTTGCATCCTACAAAGCACGTTTTCAGGAGTTTCGAGGTATTTTTGCTTAGTCCTATACCGAGATGCCTGGGCTGGATCCATCAATCATCAAACATCATATCAACACATGGACTGAGGTGGCACTTGTTCGCCAAAAACAAAGACCCATTCACCCATCAAAGGCTCTTGTGGTCAAAGTCGAGATCGAGAAACTGCTTAAAGCAGGTTTCATATACCCTAGCACGTATACCACTTGGGTTTCCAATCCTGTTCCCATGAATAAATAACAGGGTACCATTCATGTCTGTATTGAATTTCATGATTTGAACTTGGGATGTCCCAAGGACAATTTCCCCACTCTGTTCATTGACCAGATCATTGACGCTTACGTTAGACATGAAGTATTTTCTTTCATGGATGGTTTTTTCGGTTATAGCCAAATTTAGATCCAGAAAGAAGACCAGTACAAGACTTCTTTCACAACCCCCATGGGCACATTTGTGTATCACGTTATGCCATTTGGCCTTAAAAATGCTGGAGCCACTTTTTAGTGGGCCATGATGTTTTGCTTCCATGAACTTATCCATATCATATTGGTTTGTCTAGATGACTTCATGGCTCGCTCTCAGAAGCATTCAAAATAGCTAAATGACTTATGTCAAGTATTCTTATGATGTTGCAAATACAACGTCCACTTGAACCCTCTCAAGTGTGTGTTTTGTGTCCCATGAGTTGGGAGTTTACTCGAGTTCATCGTATCTCACAAATGGATTGCAGTTGATCCTTTGAAGGTTCAATCCATTCTGAATCTTCACCCCCCATGTACATTTTTCCAATTGCAGAGTCTCCACAGCAAGGCCAATTTCCTTCGTCGGAGGTTCTATGCCTGACATCACCATGAGTACACTTCGGTCATAGTTTTTCTTTTTTGTTTTGCATCATTTTTACTAGGAATCAGTGACCCCCTCTAGTAGTTTCTCCATGTCTAGTCACAGTGAGTCCATTATAGAACTTCATCACATAATTTGCACATGAGCAGGTGGATCTAACACATCCTCCCCGCCCATGCGTCGCGGGTACCCCACTAGAGGGTGCGATCCCACGTCTGCACATGCACAGAGTATGTCACATTTATGATATATCTACCACCATGCTAGCATACTGTCAGGTACCTATACTTGTACCAGAGGTTGAGGTGTCTCTAATATCTCCCTATTCATCCATGCTCATGTATGTATCATCCTATATGAGGATAGGAAGCTACCACCATTGTGAAAAAAGATCCCGGGTGAGGAGATGACCTGTACTAGATTTCCTCCCTCCCTACTTTCTTCGATTCGTTTCTTGGAGTCACTTTGATTTGTGTGCCATCACGCAAATCACACATTGTACATTGAGCTAGCTCCATACCTATAGGCCTCCATTTGGTCTAGTTTTTTCCCATGCACCACTGCACCAGGGGCATCATCACTAGCTGCTAGTCAGAGTCATACGGAGTCCGTTTGAGACACTGTTCAAACCACCGGGTTTGGTTTTCTACCCTCTCTATTTTTGCGAGAACCTCGTCTCATGATCTCACTATGATTTTTTAGGCCATTTCCCAGAAGCCACCTTGATTTGCATGCCATCACATGAATCTCCCCTTGAATGTATTGGCATGTTCACAAGCCACTCACTCCATCCATACTACACAGTTAGCCATTTTTTACCACCATCCATCGTCCCATAAAAGGGCCCCACTAGTGTTATACATTTATTCCCATCATCCATGTTCACAACATAACCTCTTTCCATATATCAAACACTTCCCCCTTTCTTGATTGACCATTATGGAGTTTCGGTTAATCTTTTTTTCGACTCATAAAAGAATGAAAATATTGTCAAGCACACTTGATTCCTTTCAAACTCGTTAAAATATTTGAAAGGGTGTTTATGTAGTCTCATTTATCTCCTTTTTCGGACTATATATACTATGATAAGAAAAGGACCACCCTGGCACATTCACGCAAGGACCGTTTCCCTTTGTATCCTTTTATGATTTCTTGGGAATGGGGACCGAACTTTATGAAAAAGCTCATCATGGGATGTCTTTAAGCTCTTTTACAGCCTTCTCATGAATAAAATATTGCTAAGCAAACTTGGGTTCGTTCATGCTCGTAAAAGTATTTGAATGACCATCTAGTCAATATAGGTTTAACATTTTCTGACCTAATTGGACTACCAACGGTAAAGAAGTCTTCCTTCCCCAAAGGTTGGGAGAGCTCTCCTTTGTACACTTTTATCATTTTTTTGGGCTAAGTAGACTACATATGAAAAAGTTCCCACATTGGAGTCTTATTCTTTTTTTCAGACTCTCTTAAATTGAAAACAACATCGAGCATTTACTTTCTCGGGCTTGCTAAAAATTCACAAGATCATGTCATAACGGTGTCTTTAGGCACCACTCCATATATCAAAGTTTGGCATATTTCCCCCATTGGGTCTCCTTTGTTGAGAGTATTCTACGATGAGTATTCCTTGGATCTCCTGGATATCACTAGTCCAGTTACCTCCCTCAATATTTCCCATTTGTAGTTACATTCCTGATATTACAGCTATGATCCCTCTCCCATGAGCCAATTTCATTTGCTGCCAGATCAGCCTTGCTGTCATACTCTGAAAAAAGGAAGTTTGATTCCTTCATACTCCCATGCCCCCATTCCCCCATTTAGTGTGTCATTCCCCAAATTGATTCCATGTCTTTGGTTATAAACCTCATGCTTCTAGTCAAGGGCACATCATTTCCATGATTAGTTGCAGGTCTCCCTCTATCGGCATCAACACATCTATTCCAGAGGATCGACCCAGAGGTCCCGATATCCTAGCTTCTTCTTTGGTTTCCTTTACTTTGTGGCTTCTCTTTGCCATAGATTCTGGATTTTATTAATTTTTATGGTGTTTATATAGCTGTTGAGTGAAAATACATGTTACCAATTATGATTAAACACACGTTACAAGATCTCTGTCATACAAGATCTCCCTAATATTAATAGCCGACATAATATAGGAAAATGTTACAAGAGATACCTCATATTAATAGCTGACATAATAGACAAAAATTACAAGATATTCAAGATTAGACAAAAGCTAAAAGATCTCCCTCATATTAATAGCCGACATAATAGAGAAATGTTACAAGATCTCCACTAGCATTACAACATCATACTTGGCAATATTATTTTTGGCCGACATAATATGGACAAACATTACAAGATCTCCCTCATACTGGGTTGTAGAGCACCTCTTGGTGCAACCAGTGGTGGTTTTAGTCGATGTCCGATAGGCCCAGAGGGTGGAAAAGAGCAAGTGGTGCTAGTTGGTTTTGTGTTTGTCGACCATTCGTTGGAGCATGGTTTTGAGGATCTTGTTGAAAGCCTCAACTTGGCCATTTCCTTGAGGGTAATAAGTGGAGGAATACTGGTGTTCAAATTTCAACATGGAATATATATCTATCCAAACAACGTCCTCGAAATGAGAACCGTGGTTTGAGACTATCGGGAGGGGGACACCGAAATGAGCAATAACATGGTTAAAAAAGAAAAGTACCATAGTTTCAGCTTTACAATTGAAGGTTGGCATGGCTTTTTCCCACTTGGTGAACTAATCAATGACCACAATGATGTATTTATGGTCACCGGCCAAAGGAGGGTTACAGTTCATGAAGTCAATCACCCACTTGCAGAAGGGACTAACTATGATGATAGGATGTAGCGGCGCGAGAGGTTTCCTTGTCTTTGGGGCAAAGAATTGGAAATTCCGGTAGTGTTTAACTGCATGAATGCAATCAGAAAATATGGTGGCCATAAATAATTGGTGAGGAGGATATTCTAAGCGGTAACCAAACCAGAGAGGTGTCTACCACAGGCTCCACTATGAAATTCATTCAGGACTTATTCGGCTTCATCGTGGGTGAGACAACGATGCGGTATGCTTTCCACACCATGGTGGTACAAGACATCACCGATAAGGAGATATTGAGTAGCTTGGTGCCAGATGCAAGGATGATCTTCATGGATTTAATGGGGCTCAATTTTATGTGTCCAGAAATAAAGGAGGATTCCCCCATACCATGGGTATTTTGTAGAGATAAAGAATAAGAATTCATCAAGAAGATTCATTGTGATAGGGAGAAAGGTAGATGATGAGGGGAAGTATGCAATAATGGAATCTAACACCAAAGATTTGGTTCTTATGGGTGTGATGAATTCCAAGTCATACTCTTGGAGAATGAAAATCCAGTTAGAGACATGACCTTGGACAAGGTGGTGACTCAAGAGATAACGCATGGGGTTGGAATCAACCACGTCTTGAGTTCAGCTCATGAGAATTTAATGACATAGCTTCTACACCGAAAAGACGATGACTAGGGCCATTTTCTCTTCTTAGGAGTAATGTAAAGGTGGTCTGGAAAATTTTTGACTCACATAATAGATCACGTTCTCTTAACGAGCATCGTCTTCCTAGACTAGGACTCCAGCTATGGCATTTTCAAATGTTGAGATGTAGAGGATAAATTCCTTGGTGAAGACGATAGGAGACAACAGAGGAGTGGAATTTAGATCTTGTTTCAATGCATCAAAAGTGGCTTGTGCTTTCTCATCCCACACAAAAGGAACATTGGTATGGAGGAAGCATAAGAATCCATGGACTTTCGTTGCATAGTCCAGAATAAACCGTGAAGGAAATTGGACTTGCCTTGAAGGCTCTTCAATTGGCACAGAGTACGTGGAGGGGGAAGATTGAGGATGGATTGAACCTTCAAAGGATCCATAGCAATCCCTTTCTCTAACACAATGAATCCTAATAAGTGACCAGCTAGGACATAGAACACACACTTGAGGAGGATCAAGAGAACATTATATTTGCGACATAGTAGGAAGACTTGCTGTAAGTCGTCCAAATGTTGAAAATGATTTTGATATCGAGTCGTAAGGTCATATAAATATACCAAGATAACGCGAATGAGGTCATGTAAGAAAAAGGTCATGGCTCGCTAAAAAGTGGATCCATCATTTTTAAGGCCAAACAGAATGACACGATATGAAAAAAGTTCCCTACGGGGTAGTAAAAGCGATTTTTCACTTATCTTCTTTGCGGATCTAGATTTGCTTATAACCAGAAGAATTGTCCATGAAGAAAAAGACTTCATGATCGGCATATGCATCAATAATTTGGTCAATAAATGGAGTGGGGAAGTTGTCCTTCGGACAATACAAATTCAAAACATGTAAGTAAGTACAGACACGAATGGTTCCTTATTTTTTGTTAACGGGAACAGGATTGGAAACCCAAGTGGTATACAACGATGGGGTATATAAATCCTGCTTTCCACGGATTTTTTATATCATCTTTGACGGCAGGGGCCTATAACGGGTGAATGGGTCATTTATTTTGCAGAACGGAGGAAACATCGGGCCATGTGTCGAAGCGATGTTCAAAAATATATGGATCAATACCAGACATATTGGTAGAGGACCAAGCAAAAATATCACAAAATTGCTGAATTTTTTTTTGTAAGTGGTGACTTCCTCACGAGAGCATGAAGCACTGAGCATAATATTCTTGACTATCCCAGGTTTCATTGAGATATATAATTTAATGGTTGGTGAGATATTGGCCATGTTAGCCTCTTCAAATGCGTCAGGTGTCAGGATGGGATTTTTAAACCAATCGACACTTCCATGTATGAAGTCTTTCACTTCGACAAAGAGTTGGTACAAAGATGAGGAAGGTTCATCAGGGATGAAGAAGGAGCAATGATGCAGATAATCCTAAGGATATTAAAGATTCAAATGAGCTTCAAGGATCTCTTCATTATTTTGAAAGTAGCACCTGGATAGATCAAAGGGATCTTCCACGGACAAGGAGGGGGAAGGACTCTTGGAATTAGAGATCTTATAAATGGTGTTATTGGTGTCCGAGGAAGAGACCGAATGGTGGATCTCCTTAAGGACAGTGATTTTGGACTCACTAGAGTGCTTGTTAAGGTCACTAAGGAGCGATCAATACTCTGGCAAGTTTGGGAAATGATGGGAATAATGATTGTATAGGACACAAAATACACACAAGTGGTTGGTTAGTAGCGATTTTTTCTTGATTGAAGGTATGGTTGGTACATTGACAATGGAAGCATTGTCGGTCTCTACTATTGTGCACATGTGGGTGCGAAGTAATGGAAAATAGGGCCAATTTTGTGTTGCACGGCCGGGGACATCGCATAAATCATAAGTAGGAGGTGGATTTGGTTTTGTCGGGTCTTTTGGTTCCTTACCCCCAGTATTCATGGGAGGAGGGGTGGCAGGGGTAGATACAAAAGCAGTCATTTCTCTACTACGAGGTGGGTGTGACACCATCTCAATAGGTTGGACTAGTGTCAACATGATCTATGGTGTTGGGGGGAGGGTGGGAAGATCAATGCACCACACAGGAATACCCAAAGTGAAGCCCGGAAGGTTGAGAGTAGCCATGACTGGCTTACTCACAATTCTAGAAGGTGGAAAGAGGAAGGGGATCATGTGTATAGGGAATGAACCCCAATAATTCCTCAATTTCTATGGTTTCGGTTGCGACTGAGGTTGTGAGGAGGTCAGAATATTACAGGATGTGATAGTGCACAAATCTGATACGTCAGTATTCAAAGGGGGAGGTGGGAGGGACAAAACATTTTTCATCAAAGGGGCGTTGGTAAATAGGCCTAGACTAAAAGCAGTCAGGGAAGGAATGGATATGTTGTCGATGGTTGTCTTGATAGTAGGGAGGACATTCTTCGATATGGTCAGTCCATTAGGATCATAATACATCAATTGGTTGATAGTAGTCATCTTCCCATCATGGGGGAACATCAAGAGTCAGAAGATGGTAGAAGCAACGGATCGCATTGCATACATGTAACTACATCCAAGGATGAGGTTGTAATCGAGTTGGGCATTAACCACCTCAATTTCAATCAACACGGTTTTTCTGGATAACTCAACGAGGACATTCAGGAGAATTCCTTGTGGTTGAGCAGCACGACCATCATAAGAACGAAGGGAGGTGGTTGAGGTTTGAAGGATTGGGGATCTGAGTTTCTTCCAAACAAAGGTTGGCATAACACAAACGGATGCCCCTTCATTGATGATACATTGATTAGTAACCAAATTTTTAATAGTGACTAGAACCTGGAAGGATACGGATGATGGGATCTAGCGTTATCCTTGATCCAAGTAGAAAGTGATCAACCTAGAATCATATTAGAGGAAATTTCAACTCAAAATGGGCCTCCTAAAATGAATTAATAAAATAATATTTAAAATAATAAAATAATATTAATTAATTTTGGAGGAAGAAAATAAAAAAACTACTTTTTTGTTTGTATTTTTGGCGTATCTCCCTGTGTTTTTACTCAAATTTTGATCGGGAGAGCTCGTTGGATGCGGAATTAAATTTTGCATCCAACGACCTCTCCCGATCGAAATTTGAGTAAAAACACGGGGAGATATGTCAAAAATACAAACAAAAAGGTAGTTTTTTTTATGATACCTATCCCCAAATTTATATTAAAAAAGTGTTTAAGACCTATATGGTATTTCAAATTTAAAGCGATTTCATTGGCTAACACATGATTACATGGAATTTGAATAAAATTTAAAAGGCCCATTTTGAGTTGAAATTTCCTCTAATGAAGGGATCGAACACACCTAAAGCGACTAACAAAACTTTGCATTGCAAAGGAATTTTTCTTAAGACTTCCAGAGTGGACATGGCATAGGGAGACTGGGCCAATTCATCAATGATACTGTAATTAAGAGCAACTCTAGAGTGGGGTTTTTCATGATGCGAGGTAAGGGGAACTGAGATACTTTGGAATCGTCGTCCATGGTGGGTCTCGACAAATGTAAGGACATATCAAGAGCGGTGGAGGTATATGTCTTGGAGGAATTAATGATTTCCATGGTGGAACCATATTGGTTTCATCGATTCTATAAGTTGACATCAAATGACAATGTCATAAGGTGATGGACACCAGGATCGATGAGTTGATCCGCAAAAGTGGTTCCTTTATTTTGTGGTATCAAGGGCTAGGTTGCAACCATTACTTGGTTTGGTAACAGGTTCTGCAACACCATAGGAGGAGGACCTTGTGGGGGTGGGTTCAGATGTGTTGAAGAAACTGCATTGGGGTCATGTTGATTATTAGATTGTAACAAGTGGTGGAATCGATTCATATGGGGGAATTGATGTGTATAATGGCAGTAAGTATCACAAATGGTACATGGATCGTTATTCTAAAACTGAGGGTTCTTCCCAGGTTGATGTGGACGTTGGGGTTTTTGTGCATGGGTTTTTTCTCCGTTGTTATTCAAATGGTTGGGTTGTTAGCCACCTCATTGAGGTTGGTTGTTTCCCCGGTTCCTACCTCTTTGTTTTCTTCCCTACCCTTGTTGGTTATTAGGGGTGGGTTGATTAGGGAGGTTTTTCTGAGCGTAGACATGTCCATGAGGAATAGGAAGATTCAGGATTGGAGTAGTTGTGGGTTGCATAGGTGATGGGTAGTAGGAAGGAGTAGCTAGAGGGGTTGAAAATCCTACCGTATGGCCATTACAAGAAGGTTCCAAGAAATTTGATCCATGGACATGAGGAATGGGTGCAGGAGACGCATATGAAGGTGTGGATCCTGACTGAGCTGCTACGTGTGAAAAGTTAGGGGTGTATCTAGGTTTGGAAACACTAGGGGTGTTACCAAAATGAGGTGACATCGAAGGAGAGGTCGGGTACAAATGGGGATTCTAGGTAATAGAGCTAATGACTCCATAAGCAGCATGGGATGCACCTAGCATATCATGATCTGAGGAGACAACACGAAGAACATCATGTATGATGGTATAAAGATAACCCAATTAGGAATAGATAAGATCAAACCATTGTTCTTTAAATATTGCTTCTTGCTCAGTTTGTGGGCCCTCAGATGCAACATCCTTAGTGATAGGAGGGAGTAAGGTTTTAAGAAACCAATCCAAGAAAATCCTATGATCTAACTAGACTTTGCACAAGTTACGACAATGAGACCACTCATGGATATGATCTGTGATATGGGTAGTAGTGTTCTGTCTACAGGATAATAGGATTTCAGCTCCCTCATCGCAATGGACGAGTAGCTATAAGTACTAGAGAAACATCGAGGCTAACGAGGAAAAATCAGGATAAGTAGCATGGGGAAGCTCATTATACCATTTTGTTGGAACACTAGTGATTGTGTGCTGGAATAGCCATAATCGGATAAAGTCATCCACTATGTTGTTGGAGGAACACCATAAGTTGAAGGACATAATATGGTTTTGGGGGTCTTCTCCCACCTTTCCTTCCAAATTAGGGATGTCCAAAGGGATTTTGGTAGGCATGGGAGGCCACAACGGTCATGATGGATGGAGTCATTTGTCAACTATTCCAATTTAGGTAGGTTGATACTAGCCATGAATGGTAGACTAAGACATGGACTAGATTGAGGAGGGTCGAAAATGGTGCTAGGAATGGAGGGCATGTAGTTTTCGCATGCAAATAGGGGTTGGTAGGGATGACTTCCTATATTAGGAATAGCCATGGGAATGGTGTGAAGATTTGGAATGGTGGTAGAAAGGCCAATTCCCCCATGCATAAATGAAGGTATAATGTGAACCATGGTGGATGGAGTGGGGCCACCACTAGTGGGTAGCATACTAGCAGCAGTGTGTGCGGTGGAAAGGGGCCCACTAGGACTAGGACCTATTGGTCTGGAAGAAGGGATACCTGGTATGATGGGTGGAGCGGTTACACAATGGTTACAAGTCCACGATCAACCATTCCCATTGGAAGGGGTTGGGAGGTTCACCCGCCATGGGGCTATATGGGTCTATGCTCGGAATATGAAATGGAAGAACCAAAGGCCAAGAGAATCCCACTCCCGAGAGGTACCTCGGGTAAAAGAGCCCTAATAGACTGGAAAATAGGATACCTAGTTCAAGACACATCTGGGATGGTTTCCTTGTGCTTCATCCCTTTTTTCCTTGACATCCTATATGGTCCTCATCATGAATGAGAAGTACTATGAAGGGTTATCCTTCGGTATAGAATGGAGTGTGATATTCCACCTGACTTCTAGAATCCCTTTGTTGTGGCTTACCCCCATAGAGTGGGAGGCCCCCCAATAAATTGGTCATGGACATGTCAACAAATACTAGAGGATTTTGGTTCCCTATAAGACAAAAACTATGTCTCATATGTAAGTGAAAAAGGGGTGTTATTTGGATGCCTATCCCCAATGTCCTAAATTAACTACAATATTGTTTTGTTCCTCAAATGAGGTTATAATGTTGGTCGAGTCAAGTTAAATTTTAGGCTCAGATTGGGGTCATGAACCAAGTGTTTTACTTTAAGGTGTGAGATGTGTGCACAAGAGAAGTGTAATTTCTAAACCCTAATGATCTCATGCCAGAGATGCATATGCTGAAAACAATAATGAACAGTAAATGAAAGTAAATATTTTTCAACAGCTAACAACTAATCCTTCCAAATAACAAAACATACACAAGTAAATGAGCGCATAAGGAACTTCATAGGTTGTAGTAAACACACAATGGTTCTCAACTACCAACCTCGACTAAGATGGGATCATACACAAGGAAAAGAGGGTTGCAAAGCAAACCAGGGGGATGTAGGCAATCAGATCTGGAAGGAAACAGTCGGGGAATGGGTAGAAGACATATAAAAGGTCTAGAAAGGGTCTCAAAACACATCAAATAGTTTGAAAAACTATAGGTAGCACCTTTCAGTGAAACAGGTGTGGTCGGGATCATACAAAACTGTCAAATAGTCGCAACCGAGACAAAAATCAACAAGAAAACTTAGGTTGCACTAAACAGGGGTTTATGCATGACAAGTCGCACTAAACTGGGTCACAGTAACAAATGGGATCACTCCCAAAGCCTAGACAAGTGTGATCTGGAGTTTAGGTCCAGGTCACACTTATCGAGGAAAAAGGCATGACCTAGGTCACACTTATCGAGAAAAAATGTGTGACCTAGGTCACATCTTTTTGTTGGATAGGTGTGATTCGGCCGTAACTAAAGGTTTTTTAACGAAACATTGTCGGCTTGGGAAAGGGGGAAAGCACTATGAAATGGTTGGTTCAGATCTGTTGCAGGGGGATTCGATCTATGATGGATGAAGGTACCCAAGTAGAGAAAACCAGCAAAAACACCTCCAAAAATAGATATCCAAGGGTATCGAGCCAGTGGAGTCACTAAAACTATAGTGGGGGTTTCTCCCCTACTACCTGCAAAATCATGTACCTTAGATCAACCAGATATAAGGGTAGAGTTCATGGTGCAAGGTATATCTTAACCTTGACTTACAACAAGCAATAATAACGTATTTTATATTTGCATTTAAATAATGCAACAAAATAACAAAAATACCTTTAAATTTGGCCACTGCAGCCATTTGAGGAAATGGTATGTAGGCTCCCATGATCCTGGTCTCCATTTATCTCCAACAAGGGGTTGTCACTGGGAAAGGGATCAATGGTTAAATAGAGAGAAATCAACATGCAACATGGGATACTGAATCGAAAGGTGTGGGAAGTGATGAATTAAAGAAAAACGAAATTTCAATTTGTTGCAGGGATACCTTCACAATGTATTTATAGGGTGATCCAAGACTTTTTTTCCCATGGTAATGACACATTGTATTTCATTATGCATGGTATTTTTCCATGGCTTTTTACCCATCCTAATTTTAGGGTTTTTTGGTCCTTTTTGGAGAGAGTGGGGGTTATGTTGCAATAAATGCTCAACTTCCCTATATTTATGGGGGAAGGAATAAGGATGATTTTGGCCAATTTTGGTGGAATTTCATTGTGAAGGTCAAAATGGAGGGAATAATGGTGGGACTATGATGTATAATTATGGTTTGGACCATAGAAAGCTATGTGGAAAATTTTTTTTGTTAACACTTCTATTCTTCTTTATGGATTTTGTGCAACCATCTCTTTGTTGTATAACCTTCTTCTAGATAAATGACCCATTGATAACCCAAAATCATAAGCTTTCCAAATCAATATCTCACTTCTACTTCCTTTCCAAGCTTACTTTAACATTTCCATCTCTTACTTATTTATACTATTTTTTCTCAAGAGATGTGTCACAATTTGGGATTCCTTTGACTCGTTGACACCCCAACTCTCTTACTTCTTGGTCAAGCTAACCAACTCATTCAATATTTCATCGGTGTACATCTTTTAATAATTCAGCCTCATGGGGATTTTTTCACTTAAATCCAATTAATTTGTGGTATCTACACATATGAGTCCTGTGTCCTAATTGGATTTGCACACTTCCAATTATTGCACACTTATTCTCTATGCACTTATTCAAATTGGCTCCACTTGTAAAGAGATCCATTTACCTGGTGGATATTGCAAACTGCTAAGACTTGCATACACTTTTATATATTTCTTCAAACTGGATTCAATTATTCATGCTTCTCTCATGATATCAACATCCATTTTTTTATTTTACATCAATGATAACTCCAAAGTTCAACATATGTCAGCTTTTGAAGTATTTCCTTAGATTCTGTGACGTGCTCCTTTTCTTGAGTTTATTGTTGTACAATGCCTTACATTGTCTGTGTAGTGTGGAGTGCTTGCAACTACTACTCTATTTCATTGATTGTATGGTTTATCCCTTCCTATGGTGTATCAAGGTAGTGTCTAACTTTGTATGCTTCCTCCTATAATTCCTCAAAATTTTGTGCAATGTTATGTTGTTTTCCCTCAGCTGACTAATCTATTTTTGTTGTTTCCTATTTTCAAACAATGCAGCTACTTTAACTACCGCATAATGTTCATTGTATCTTTCATCTTCTATTTATTATCTTGCATAGCACATATCTTTCGCCCTATTGCCTATGTTTTGGCATCCTCCAACAATTGAGTCTAGACCTGCACACTCTCTTCACACATCCCCACATATTTTTCTTATAGGCTCTTGTTGTTTTCTATTGTGGAAACCACAATAGCTCTCTGCTCCCTTTCTTGTATTTCCTATGGTGGTGTACTCGGTGTTTTTCTCACTTCCAATTGTACAATCTTTGATTGGAATGTTGTAATTTCTTCACCTATCTTCCCAAGTTTCTCTTCAACTAGCCTTATCCACCTGCATTTGATCCTCTAGAATTGTATTATATATCCTGCAGGGGCTAGGGGACTTTTCTCCCTTGGATCCTCTTCCTTTGATTCTTCTTCCTTTTTTCTATGGCCTACTACAACTTCTCATTTTCCTCGACTACCTCCTCTTTCATATGTTTTGCTACTTCTTTATCCTTCTTTGTTTCTTGTTTCTCCTTCTACAAATTCTCACTTTCATGTTGCAGTGTCATCTTTTCCATCATCCCCTTTTCCTTCTCAACTAGCTTCATGGATGTATGCAACTAGATATCCATTGCTACTCCTATTTGCAAAGTGTATAACATTTCTACAAGAATTTTGTACAGAATCCAATTAGTTAAACTTACCGCTAATGCACTTTCCTATAGTTCTAGTGTAGGGAAATCAATGGATTCCAATGCAATATTCACATTTATTTGTGTCATTGATGCAATATTTTACTAAGGATCCATCTCCCCTAGTTCCACCTACTCTGCACACGCTTCTCCTGGTATTATAGGTGTTATTCTTACTACTTCCATGTCATGTCACATTGTAGTTAACTAATCCTGCATACTTGTCTTAATCTCATCATGTTTCTTCACTACTACTTCCCATGCTTCCATTGTTGTTTCCCTAATATGTGCGCATATTTTTTCTAAGTCATCTTCTATGAGTGAGTGAACAATTAGTTCTTTTACCTCCTTCCTCTTCTTATTTTGCATGGAAGGGCATGCCTCAGTGTGCTCCTTCCAGTGTTCACCAATCTCTAGTGCAGTCTCCTATGTTGTTTTTCCTCCTGTGTTGCTCGTCATCTTATCTTCTATCTTTCTCTTCACTATGTTCTTCCTCCAAATACCCATCCTATGTCTCATCTTGCTTCTGCTTCTTTTCCTCTATGAGAGGCAATCTCCACTCAACTTGTTAATCGTTTACAATTTCATTGACATCTTGCTCTATTAGCCTAAATAGTGTTGCAAACCATCATTTTTTAGGGTCCCTTTTGGCTTAGATATACATGCGGTGCATTCCAACCCTAAAATGTGTTACTCCTTCGTACATTTCCACTACTTCTGGTTTCATACATGGTGTTTTCATAATAATATATTGTTTTGAACCAGTCTCCTCTTGTTCTTTGTAAACCAAGTATTAGTGTATTTGGCCGCTAAACATGGTTTATTCACAGTATCCAAGAATTGTGACTCATTTGGCTCCCTCCATGCAACCAATGCAATCAATATCAACAACCATGTGTAATGAAGTGATTGCACTTTTTCTTATGCCTCTCTACAGTCTTCCAGAAACTCATTCACTAGGAATGTTGACCAGCTCATTTGTAATCCTTCTTTGCACCTCTCTATTGCTACTATAAATCTTGTTCCAACATGGTATTTGTGAATCTTCATGGCCAACTTGTAAGCCATCATTTGTGTTGTGAACCTTATTGCATCATCCGTGATATTTTCCACAACTAACCCCCACTTCTCTCTACGTGTACCATACTTGTCCTTCATTCTTTTAGCTAATTCTTTGTCATGTTTCTTATTCTTTATCAAATTTGTTAGGTCCTCCCCTACTATAAACAACCCCATTATATCTGAAATAAACTTGTTTTAAATTGATACTGCAGTATCCAACCATAGGAAACCCCATGTACATAGATTATCTCAATCTATACCAAGTTATTCACTTTTGGAATTCTACCAAAATGAGGATTTTCTAGTGAATTCAGCAAGCCTAAACGCTACAACCCTATCGCCCATTGTTGTGGCTCTAATGTCATCATTGGTGAGTCTAGACTGGTTCTTTGCTACAAATAATTTCCTCTGCAAATTTCAAAAACTGCTCCTTTATGGTGATGTCATGGTATGCATACTTTAATTTCGTTACAGTCCCCAACAGGGTACCCCAAATTGGTCGTGGTCTACATCCATTTTCCTCAGATGTGCATACTCCCACTGATAGTTTAGTGATGTGAAGGTTGATTCCCCCTTACCTACTCTTAATCCTATTGTGGTTTCTATCATAACTTATTCTTTTATTACCATGGTGGGGGTCTTCATTCATGGCATTCTCTATACAGTTGCTGATATTTTTGGTGCAATATTCCTACACCTAAACAACTGCACTCGAATTGGTTTTTCTCTACTTGCTTCAACTTTCACCAGGGATGATTTTAAGGAACCATACTTATTTAAAAGTGTATAAATGTTGGTGAATATTACCAATTCTTAAAACATCAACTATAAAACGATTGGCGATATTTTTCAAAAAATATTTTAATTTCCAAGGATTTTATATCGTTTATATAATAATTTGGCAATTTTTGGGTGAAAATTTTTTACCCCATCAAAATTGGGTGAAGCAGGGCTTCAAAAAATGCAAAATGGTGAATCTTTTTTGGGAGAAAAACATGGAAAAATAGCCCACTGGGCTAAAATTCGCCCCTAAAATTATCCCTGACTTTCACTACTTTCAAATTATGGCTGGAACTAGCCATTGCTTTCGTGCTTTTAACATCTCTCCTTATATGTATTGTCTGCCTTTAGGCCCATTTCTGCATCTAATGCAAACCTATATTCATGTGCCCATAGACGCGTTAGGTCTAGATTTACTCGGGATTCATTCTCATGTATAATTCGGCTAGCGATCCTCTACATTTATTATGTCACGTTCTTGCACTTATGTCATTGCTCTTCCATTTAATGTTCACACTTTCCAAATTTGTTGGTCCTTTCCTTAGCTTCCTATTCATGCTACCTCATTTCTCATGGTGATACATTCTTATGTTGTTGGCTTACTCTTTCTACCCTAATCAAATTATTCACTAAATTAACTAACAATTTAAACTCAAAACTGTATTGATATTAAACAGAATCTAGTATTAAAATAACTAATAAACAAAAAAATCAAATTAATTACTAATTAACTAGTAATTTAAAGTCAAATTAACTAATTAATAAATTAAATCCTAAACTAATCAATATAATTAAAAGTTACCTATTATTACTAAATTAGCTAACTATTTAAACTAAAATTAATAAAAAACCAAATTAATATTAAACCTATTCATTTATTAAATTAACCAATAAATTATAAATAAAAAATCAAATTAATTACTAAATCAACTAAATTAAAATTAAAATTTATTAATTATTAAATTTACCTAATTAACAAATAAAATCCAAAACTAATCTATATAATTAAAATTTACTTATTAACCTAAGCAAATAAATAGTACATTCAAATTAAACGAACAATTAACTACTTAAATTAATTAATAACTAATAATTAAACAATCTAGGGTTAATAAATTTAATATAATTAATAATTAAGTCTTAATGAAAAATAATAAAATTTAATAAAAACTAGGAATACAAATTAATTAATTAATTATTAAATAATAATAATTGAAAAGAACTTAAACTTAAACAATTTAACCTTAAAACTACCTATAAACTAAAAAACCTAGTCGACACCATCCCAAAAAGGTTGTTCTGTATTAATATATGACTGCGGGATGAACAAAATCCCAAGCATCGCTATTGTCATGAATATGAGCCACGCATGGCTCGAAATGTCGACAGTAACTCTTCACTCGTCGCAAAATCTCCACAAGATGCCATGAATCTTTACTACAGAATATCAACAAACATAATGTTGTGCCTTCTCTACAACATTCCTCTTTTCTGCATCTTTTTTTCAATCAATGTGTGGAAGGATGGTTGTCCCTATGCAATTCCATCTAACTTCGATTGACAAATACTTCTATAGGTTCCTTGTTCAACTTCTCAATTTGAACGACCCTTTCCTAAGTGACCAATTTTATAATACAAGGTCATAGCCAATTCATTCTAAACTTACCTAGATTCCTCATGAACTTATTGTCATACATCAAGACCAAATCTCCCTTCTTGAACTACTTATGTTTAATGTGTATGTCGTGTCAGGCATTCTTGCGTGCTTTCTGGACCAGCTGGTGAAAGACTATGACAAATTGGTGTTCCTCCAACTCTATTAGTTTGGATAATCTTCTTTCAACTGTCCCACTATATGTTAGTCCCGTGATCACTGCAACACGCAAAATCAGAACAATGAATTCCCATATGCATGATTTCCTCTTTCACGTACACTAACCAGAAGGGTGTTTGTCTAGCCATTTTTTTGCATGCTGCCTTATAATCCCAAAGTAATGCAGGAGAATTCCCAAATCTAGAATTCTCAAATATCAATCATCTCAATTCACATTGTAGGCCTTTTTCAATGCATTCTCCATAATTTTGTTCAATTCTTCTACTATTCCATTTCCTTGAGGGTGATAAGGGATACTCCTCTGATGATAAATTTGGAATTCCTACGTCAACACAACAATGATTTGATTTTAAAAATTTGTCCCCTGATCGCTAATAAATATTCTTAGGCATCCAAACTTGTTACAACATTCTCAAATAAGAATCATGCATTTGCCTATGCACTTCAATCCTTCACAAATTCTTCTTCAACCCATATGGTTAAATAAAGTGTTGTCTTGATAATGTATCTTACTCGCGATCACTTCGCAGGTGGATTAATTGGCCCAAAAAAATCCCTTGCTCATGTATCAAACTCCTATGATGTTACTTGGGGCATGCATGGAATTTCATCCGTCCTTGATGCATTCTCCACTATTGATGCCTCGAATATGCTGGAAGTATCTTGGGAAACAATGTAAGGGAGATAGCCCATCTGAAGGCTTTGAATAATACTAAGCAAGGATTAATCTATCCTCAAACTGTTTGGTATAGCTAACTCCAACGGATATTAGGCCTCCATTGGCACTCTATGAGTTGATGAATCTCTCCCTAAGGAGAAGATTTGGGTTACGGTTAGGCTTCTACAAATTAATCCTAAAGCATAAAAAGATAAGCAATAAAATTATTAAGTTCAACGGTAACAACTATTGAAACAATGCCAAAATTACAAGCAATTTTCCATCAATACTTAATGCTCCTCTATTTAATCAAATGAATAAGAATTCATGAGAGTAAACCAAAATTTCTCCACATGGCTAAGATACACTACTACATGGAGGAGGGTTTTAAGACAATTCTTTGAGACAATATTTCATATTGTCTCTAACTTAACTTTTTAAGTTTCTAATTTATTGTATAGTATTATTATTTTCCAACTTTGTGTTGCCAATAAGACAAAATGGAAAAGCTACCACGTGGGAAGGAAAATTTTGGGGTGATTCTCAAAACCAATTTTCCACCCCCTCTGATTTTGAGATGCTTGAGGAACTAGCTATACTAAAAGGTTGAGGGCTTTGTGCAACATATTGTAGATTCAGGGTATAACTCTAAAGGGTTGAATGCTTTGTGCACCATATTGTTATGAAGGCTTCGCCATAATGAATTAGGGGTGAATGAGTTGATTTTGTGTTGGTACATTGTTGCTAAACAGTTTTCGTGCCTAGTGGTTGGGCTGGATTTTGGTGAAGACATATCACTTCTATATGAATGCCTCACAAGCAATATTGAAATTAGGTTGTAACACCCCGGTTTTGACCCCGTTTGCATTAATGTATATGATGTAAATATTATATGGAATCATGATAAGGATCTCAAGGCCAAGGCCCTATCATTGGTTAATGTTTGGTTGATCGCCTATGGTATATGTGCTAAGGAAATCACATTTGTAAACATCATGTAAATATGCAAATTAATGAAAAACCCACAGCCAGCTATGTTAATGCAACGAAAAATGAGATGGGGGCATGATTTACCTAAGGATAAGGGGAAGGGAATGTTAACCTTGAACCAATTTGGGAAAAGCCATGTGTCATGGAGAAATTCCATTAAAACTATCAATGACCCTCTTTCTTGTCTTTCTTCCCAATCATTTATTTATTCCAGAATGTGGTTGAGGCAGTTATTGCAAGCAAGGGGAAGAGTATGGGAAGATTGGAATTAGGCAGAGCACCCAATTTTGAATGTCATGTTTTGAATTCATGGGAAATAAAAACACCCAGAATCGTATGCCAGTTTGGATGATACGTTCATGCATTACGTCATCGTTATCCATTCATGTTTTGGGGGAGATGCGGGACATTTTTGCTCATCCATCATTCATTCTCTCCATTCGCGTGGAAGCTTGGGGGACTAGCTGACTTCTTCCTATGTGTATCCTTCACATTCTATGAGTGTCTTCCCTTGGCGAGACTCTAATTTCTATGTGGCATCATTATCTTGAACTACAGAGTGTATGAGACCATGTTACTCATGTTCTAGAGTAGAGTCGGTGTTGTTGAGTCTCCTTGTGGTTTTTGTGTTGTGCATCTTGGTTCAGGTGTAAACTATGTACAAGACTTAGGAATGGGAGAGATGAAGAATGTGCTTGATAAACCTAGTGTGGAACCTCACAATAAGATAAGAGTGGTTGGTAAACCTGCTATGCACATCCTGAAGAGCACTGGAAGGGAAGGTGTATCCTGAGGGACTGTGGAGTAGAGAAGGGGACACTTCCTTATATTGGGTGTGTAGGAAGTGGGGAAGCTAGGATAGATAGGTCTTTTTAAGGTGTTCTTAGCTCAGTATATCAGCTCACTAGCTTAGTAGTTCTTCCTGTCCATTGCCTTAGAATCCTGATAAACCCAACTGGAAAAATGGCTTGGATGGTAGCCTAATAAACCCATCTGTTGGATTGGCTGTGTCTTGTTGAGTTTGACCTTGTGAGTAAATGATTGGCTTGACTGTGAATAGTCTATGAAACCCAACTATGAGATGTCTTGGCTAAGGGTCCTATGAAACCCATCTGTTGGTTTGTTTTTCCTTGTATCCTGAGAAACCCAACTGTGTTGGATTGGATGAGCTTTGTTGCACCCTTGGCTATGTCGGACTCTGCTAGTGTTCCCTTATTCCTTGAGGAAATCATGCTCGGCTCCTAGGTGGTAGTGTTTCTGAGAGATTTATGTGCGCACTGGCCTATGGTTGGGTGGAAAGTTGTAGCGACATAGCTGGTTGTGGAACAAGTTCTTCTCAAGATAAGTGTTCTTGTCTATGTTAATCTCTGCAATTGTATTTCTTGCATTGTAATTACTTGATGGAATGTGATGAACATGTTGGTTGTGTTGAATGGATGAATTGTTCCTTTGAATAACTGCAATTATAACCATCTATGTATGTTAGCTTCAATGCATTGTTAAACTAAGTTGCAGGGTTAGAATGTTGGATTGAAGGCTCCACTTCTCTGTAGGTCTCTCCAGTATCTCCACTATTCCCATGATCCTATGATTTCCATCGGCCATACAATGAGCTCCTGGACTCACACATTAAGGGGAAACCTGTTAACACAAAAAAAATTCACCTAGCTCTACATGGTATAAACCACATACATACATCATATTCCTTCTACATTTCCCTTACTTTTTCCCTTCACAATTGTATTTTCAGTCCAAAACATGATTATTTACTATGGTTTGTCACGATTTTTATCATTTAGACAATATGATCTTAGGATCTTATCTGAGAGAATAACATGTACAACAATCAATCACAAGAGACAATAGACACAAATATATTTCCTTGGGGAAACCATAAAGGAGAAAACCCCGCAACTTCCTTAGAAATAGAATGAGCACCAATGGCAGCAGAAAAACCCAAAGACATAAATATGACCTCCAACAGTTGTTCTCTCTCTCACTTGTGCAAGCTCCTATTCTCTCACCTATGTGCTATAGATGGGTGAGTGTGTGTCTCAAAGAAAATGGTGCTATCTCTTAATTCTTCTCATCATAGGAAGTTCTACAGAGCCATCCCTTTTTCATGTTGGTTGTAGGCCTAGCCTCCTTGTAGCTATCCATTAACAGAGCCATCCCTTTTTCATGCTACATGTACTACCTTTCTCTTTCAAGGAATTATCCTATAGAGCCAGTCCTTTTTCATACTGGATGAAACAACTTTCCTCTCGCAAGGATTTCCACTACACAGCCAACCCTTTTTCATGCTAGATGTACCTCTACAGATCCAACCCTTTTTCATGCTGGATGTAATTCTACAGAGCCAACCCTTTTTCATGTTGGATGTACCTCTACAAACCCATCCCTTTTTCATCCTGGATGTATTTCTACAGAGCCATCCCTTTTTCATGCTAGATGTACCTCTATAGAGCCAACCCTTTTTCATGTTGGATGTAGTTCTATAGAGCCAACCCTTTTTCACACTGGATGTAATTCTACAGAGCCATCCCTTTTTGATGTTGGATGTAGTTCTACAGAGCCAGCCCTTTTTCATGCTGGATGTAGGCCTTTCCCTCTGCAAGGTATTCCTACAGAGCTAGCCCTTTTTCATGATGTATGTAGTTCTATAGAGCCAACCCTTTTTCATGCTGGTTGTAGGCCTTTCCCTCTGCAAGGTCTTCCTTTATATATCCAACCCTTTTTCATGTTGGATGTAGTCCTCCAAATCCAACCCTTTTTCATGTTGGATGTAGGTCTCATCACTTATATCTGATCATGGGAGGAACCAATCCTACCACCATGTCAGAAAGGCACAACACTTACATCTGACCATGGTAGGAACCAATCCTACCACCATGTCAGAAAGGTATAGCACTTACTTCTGACCATGGGAGGAACCAATCCTACCACCATGTCAGAAAGGCTCAGTACTTACTTTTGACCATGGGAGGAACCAATCCTACCACCATGTCAGAAAGTCTTAGCACTTATATATGACCATGGGAGGAACCAATCCTACCACCATGTCAGAAAGGCATAGCAGTTTCTTTTGACCATAGAAGGAAACAATCCTACCACCAGGTCAGAAAGGAACAATACTTACTTTTGACCATGGGAGGAAACAGTCCTACCACCATGTCAAAAAGGCTCATGGGCTCATCACTTCCACTTGGAAGGAAAATCCATCTGGAGAACACCAAGATTCTCCCTGAAGTACTCAAACTTCACTCTGGGTAATGGCTTGGTCAACACATCAGCTATCTGTTCATCCATCGCAACATATAGGACTCACTACTCCTCTTTGCACCATATCCTTGATATAGTGATATTTGATCTCGATATGCTTCTAATTGTCATGGAACACCGGGTTCTCCGACAACTTCACACAACTTTGGTTTTCATAATATATACAAGTAGCATCCAACTGGAGATCAAACAAATCATACAGTAGCTTCCTCAGCCACACTACCTCACAACTAGCCAAACAAGTGGCTCCATCCTCTACTTCGGCTATATGCAGTGCCACATAGGACTGCTTCCTGCTAAACCAAGATATCACGACTGATCCCATACTGAATCACCACCCCTAAGTGTTATTCCTATCAATGGCACTACCTTCCCAATCTGAATCCACATAACCCTCCAGGTTAATCTTTTGATTCACCTCATACTTGAGACGATAATCAATTGTACCCTTCAGGTACCTTAGAATATGATTTCCAGCAATCAGGTGAACATGTCTCGAATTTGTCAAGAATTGGCTCAATGTGTTCATAGAAAAGAAAATATTTGGTCTTGCGTTTGTCAGGTACATCAAGGAACCAATCATCTGACGATACACCTTAGCATCAATCGACTCTGATGAAGCATCACTCAATAGCTTCAAGTTCGATGCCATAGGTGTGGTCATGGCCTTGTATTCCATCATCCTAAACCTCTTCAGGATATCTACTACATACTTCCCTTGTCCCAAGGAGATTCCATATGCACTATGCCACACCTCCATGCCTAGAAAGTAGTGCAACATACCCAAGTCTTTCATCTCGAACTCGGCAGCAATTCTCCTTCTTGCAACTTTAATGAGTTCCACTTGTTCTATCAGGAACAAGTTATCGACATGTAATAGGAGCATCACTGGCCTTCCACCTTCAACCTTGAAGTAAAGGTTGGAATCCACTTTACTCTTAGTAAATCCTAGAGCCATCAGTAAGCTGTCCATCCTGTCGTACCATGTCAAACCTTAGGATCTTCTACAGTCTCTCCCTATGAAGTGGAGCATCATTCTCCCTCTGCCTTTCATACTCTATGTATTGAAACATTATGTACTGGAGTGTCAAGTAGCTTCATCTGCTACTAATATTCTATGTATCCATTTAGGGTCACTAGATACCAAGATCCTCTATGTTGAACCTTTTCAAAAGTTCTTCTTGCACCCATCTATGAGCTTGTCATCCTCTATCTTCATCACTCTAGGTGATATTCAATATCCTCATGTATGTGTTATCCCATGGATGCCTTCTAAGCTCGTACAAGGCCTTATTTAATTTGCACACATGAGTTTTCCTGCCATGCGTCTTAACTTCCAGTGGCTGCAAATATCTCTTCATAGTCTATGCCTTCTTTCTGTGAGAAGATTTGTGCTACGAATATTTCCTTATATCCCATGATTTTTCCATCTACTGCAAGTTGGATCTTTGTATATCCATATGGAATACAATGTGTACTTCCCTTCAGGTCTGGATGCTACATCCTATACATCATTCTTCTTGAACTGATACTCTCCTTCCCTTTCTTCTTGGCTACTTCTTCATAGCTAGAAGGCTCTACATCAATGATGTCACTCAATAGTGTCACATAACTAGAGTGTGTTTGAGGCCTCTTGAAGTCTCTTCATGTTATTCTTCATTTTGGATTATTTCTTGAACTGTCGTCACTTGTTCTTTGGAACAAGTCTCATCCTTCTTTTCTTGTAGGCGATTGTACACGATCTTTCCTACAAGTCAAATGCATTAGTTGTATGGTTAGAAACATTCCTTAAGGCATATTCATAATGGAAAATTCTTATTCATAAAGATATAATCATGCAACTATTTTAGTCAATACAACATTCATCCATATCTCACAAAAACTTTCTAGATTCCTTCCATCTCTACCATGACATCATTGAGATTGTGCACTAATCCAATATGTCAGCAAAGAGGTTTCATTCTAGATAAGTAGCAATGGAGAGTTGTATAGCACCATGAGCTACTTACCCATCACATGCATATTATTAGTAAAATGTCATTAATGTAAACATTCTATCATGCATAATACATCAACTGAATATAAACAAATGCATAACAAAATAATATCATGAAATGACAATTGAATACTTATCTTTATTCGTTTCGTGAGTAGACTCCTTCTTGATCCTTTAGTTTCATCATCTTCTTCATTCATAACAACATCATTTCTTATCCAAATGATAATATGGATAAGAGGTTATTTAAGAGTTTAGTCCTTCGTATTCCTCATTGCTTGAGGGATTTTATTTGGATTGTGAGATCTTGATCTTCAGTTGCTCCCATCTTCCCTTTCTCTTATTATGAGCCGAGCTTCTTCTTATGTGAACTCTTCCCAGAGTCTGCTGAAAGTAATCACTTCCTTCTAGTACACATTCCTTGAATGAATGAATCCCATGATCCAGGGAGGCCATTCAAGGTGGTTATCACAAGTTTTGTATTCTCTACTTCTTCATCCACTGCTTCAAGTTGTTCTTTGATTTGAGAGACCCTTGTAAAGTATGACTGTATCATCTTTGCATTCTAGATCTTTACATTCTTCAACTGGTTTCTCAAACTCATCTTCCAGTTTATGTTCTTTCCTTCGAATAGCTTGGTCAAGGAATCAAGCATCTCTTTAGGTGTCTTTAGGGAAGAAACTTGTGGTATAAGGTGATCCTTGATTGAATCAACAATGATCTTCTTGGCCTTGACCAATTTCTTCTTTTGTAAGTCTTTAGCCTCATCTATAGGATCTCGTCAATCTAAATATAGTAAGAATTCAAGCTGACCCTTATCATCTACAACTGAAAACATGACTTTAGCTATTACATGGAAAATAGATCGAATCTCTTTTATTTTCACCTAATCTATTTCAACATAATTCAAAACTTCTAATATTGTTGTGCTCCTAAGAAATCTATTTTGACTTTCTAGAATTCTAATATTGAAAATTGGTCAGAGCCCTTGCACCAGAATCCCAAGGAACATAACTGTTCATGGAATCTTGTCCATTAGGTCATGATTTAATTGCTACTTTTCTATAATATTGCACCAATAATTCATGTATATCCTTCTGTTGAAATATTGTAACTTCGAAGAATATTCTATATGTATCTTTTGCGGTCCCCGATGGTCCTACCAGGAGAACCACTTGTATTATATTATACCTCGATGCTTCTAATTGGAAGAACTAATAAGAGTCATGAGGTTGTCCCCTCTATTTGTAAAGGTGGGTCATTAGCACCCTAGTGTGGTTACTTGAGCCTACATGTGTAACTCGAGCCTACATGATTAACTTGAGCCTACATGTCGGATGAGTTAATTCAAGTGAATGGATGAATATAAATAGAGGTGTTGTGCTCCTCATTTGAGACACACACACTCTCACTTGTGTAGCGCATTAGTGGAGAAGAGAAGTAGCTGGAGAAGGAGGAGGATCAGGGTTTGATCTCCTTGTTGGTTTTATCTTTTATCTTTTGGGGCATCTATATTGAGGAAGCTTTTACTGGGTTTTTCCCTTTATGGTTTTCCTAGGATAAATCTTTGTGTTCTCCTTTTGTATGGTTGTGCTTGTCTATCTTTCAGTGATCCTGTTTATATGCTTTTGTTATGAAATCGAAATGAAATACTAATGATCTAGATTAGCATATGAAAATTTAACATGGTATCAGAGCCACCCTGAAAGAGACATTGTGCAGATAAATAATCTATGGCTTCTTATTTTTTGGGTCTCTATCCATGATCGATCATCAAAAGAATGCTAGACTGACTCTCCATTGAAGGGCACATATTTCTGTTGAAGCAGAATTTGATTCCGAGCATTTTCAGTTTTGGTGCGGAAAATTAGGGCTTTCTACAGAAGAATAATTTTTGAGTGAGCCCAGCATAGGATTTTTCTCCTCATCAAAATCTAAGTTTAGAGACCTGGATCAAGAAATTTGGTTGGGTGAAACTCCAGGAAAGTCAAACCCTAGTTTGACCCCGATCTGGAAAAACCCTAAATACTAAAACTACTACGTTTTGGTAAATTCACTATATCCTAATATTGGAAAAGGCTCAGGATTTGAAAATTTCAAAGGCCGAAGATAAAATCCTGATTTACACTATGTCCAAATTTCAGCCTCAGATTCACTATAATATGGGAGATATGATCCCTCCAAGTTAGGGTTCCAACCTCTTCCAGAATAAATCCCTAAACAGGACACCTGGGGAGACTTGCTGTAGCATGGGATACAAAGTTCCAAATGGAATTCCTAATGATTTTCCATAAATAGCACGGACTTTAATTTCTATGTTATGAATTTTAGAACCTGAAGATGAACCAGTGACATGTGGCATTCCATACAACTTCACTGTTCTGAACAGTCCTGTAACAGGTCACCTTGGAAAAATGATCATAAATCCCAATTGGTGAAACCAATTCTGATGAAACCTATGGGGTTGGATCAGGGACATGCAAGGTTACCTCAATGAAAAATTTAAGACAGAGGAGTAGTAATTTTGGAGATATCACAGAAACAGTAATAGGCATTTTTGTAGAAGAAATCGGAAAACTAGGGCTTCCTGTTCCGGGAGCTTCCCTCCACTGTTTTCAGAAAAGGAGTACATTGGACAGATCCATTTGAAGAGATATATATTTCTATACAATAATATCTAAAATATTTTAAGTTTTGAAAATTAGGGTTTCTCTGACAAACCCTAGATCAGCTAGCTCCGAAAGCGGGACGGACACCTCAAATCGGTAAGATCTAATCTTTTGCTATTTGCATTTGAGGTTCTCATTTCAAAGTGATCTATCACATCAGCTTGATGATAAGCTTGGTGAAGTTGAAAACTTCCAAGCATGGAAGTATTTGATCTCTCTGAAGAAAATGAATTGGACACCTACATGAGTAGAGAGGTTCCAGTTCTATAGGGAGATGAGCCTCAAAGCCTTACACAAGAAGAACTTGATCAAGGCCAAGAATATCATTGTTGATTCAATCATGGATCAACTTGTACCACAAGTGTCTTCCATAAAGACACCGAAGATGTTTGATTCCTTGATCAAGCTATTTGAAGATAAGAACATAATTCAAAAGATGGATTTGAGAAAACAGTTGAAGAATGTGAAGATCCAGAATGCATAACATCTTGAAGCGGTAGAAGAAGAAGCAAAGAATGGCCTCCCATGATCATGGGATTCATTCATGTGAGGAATGTGTGCCAAAAGGAAGTGATTGCTTTCAGTTGACTCTAGGAAGAAGAAGAAGCTCGTCTCATAAGAAGAGAAGAAGAAAGATGGGAGCAAATTGAATATCAAGCTCTCACCCTTCAAAGAAGATCCCTCAAGCAATGAGGAATATGAAGAACTCAATTCTTGACGAACCTCTTATCAATCTTATCATTTGGATAAGAAATGATGATTTCATGGATGAAGAAGATGATGAAGTAGAATGATCAAGAAGGAGTATACCCATGAAACAAACAAAAGATAGGTATTCAATTGTCATTTAATGATATTGTTTTGTTATGCATTTGATTATATTCAGTTGATGTGTTGTTTGCATGCATGTGATGGGTAAGTAGCTCATGGTTCTATACAAATCTCCATTGTTACTTATCTAGAATGAAACCTATTTGCTGACATATTGGATTAGTGCACAATCTCAATGATGTCATGGTAGAGATGGAAGGCATATAGTTGAAGTTTCTGTGAGATATGGATGAATGTTGTATTGGCTAAATAGTTGCATGATGCATAAGAACTTGTCATTATGCATATGTAGTTCTAACCATGAAACTGGTGCATTTGAATTGTAGGAAAGGTCTTGTACAAACTCCTAAAAGAAAAGAAGGATGAGACTTGTTCCGAAGAACAAGTGATGACAATTCAATAAACATGAATCTGAAGCTCCCAAGGTCAGAGACACCATGATTGAAGAAAGATCTTCAAAGAGAGGTAGATCCACCTCGAAGGATGAAGACCACCATGGGTATGAGAGATAACTCAAGATGAAGAAAAAATGCTATGAAAGAAGCTATGATCAAATAATAACAGTTGATTATGGGGAATGATGTATATGATATGATTTCGAGACATAAAGGGAAGTACATAGTATCTTCCATATGGATCTGCAAGAATAAGTGTACAAAGCAAGAATCATGATTTGCCTCAGAAAGAATAGACTATGACATGAAATAATCTATTGACCAGTATATATCAAGCATAGAATCACCTATACAGAATGGAAGAAGGAAGATAATACTCCACTTCAGGGGGAGCGACTATAGAAGATATCTGAGTTCGACATTGTATGACATGATGGGAAGCTTCCTGATGGATGAAAACTTTACCAAGAGTAAAGTGGGTTCCAACCTTCAAAGTTGAATGCAGAAGACTAGGATATGTTGATGACCTGACAAGACGAACTCATGGAAGATGTTATGATGATGTTTTGGATATAGTACTCAAACCAGAAAGCAAGCATGTGGTATCTTACAAATGGATTTGCAAGATAAAATATGTCACTGATAGAAGTAAGGAAAGACTTGTGGGTAGAGGTTTCTATAAGAAAGAGGGAATTAATTTTGAAGAGACACTTACTCCGGGAAGCAAGGTACACTTCCTTCAGAACTATGATGGTAGTTGCTTCCATGATGAAGTAAAGACAATCCTTCCTTAATGGTATGATTGGGGAAGAGTTTTACATCGAAAGGATTTGAAGTTGAAGACAGATGGACTCATATATGTAAGTTGAAGAAGGGCCTCTATGGCATGAAGCAAGCTCCCAGAGCTTGGTATGGAAGTTTCCTGTCAATTATGGGTTTTACCAAGAGTAAAGCTGATCCCAACATTTATCTCAAGGTTGTAGAAGATGAACCTGTCATCCTGTTATTATATGTGGGTGACTTATTCTTGACAAGGAAGGAGAAACAGGTCATGGAAATCAAGAAGAAACTATCAGAAGAATTTGAGATGAAATACCTTGGGTTAATGCACTATTTCCTAGGTCTGGAAATATGACAAAGTTCAGAAGAAATATTTCTCAACCAGGGAAAGTATGCGGTAGAGATATTGAAGAGATTAAATATGTTGGAATGCAAAGACATGGCCACACCCATGGACTCCAACCTGAAGCTGTTAGATCATGAATAATCAGATTTAGTAGATGCAACTCATTACAGACAGATCATTGGGTCAGTGATGTACTTAACAAATACCAGACCCAACATTTTTTTTGCTATGAACACTTTAAGTCAATATCTTGTTCAACCAAGATGGGTTCACCTAGTAGCTGCAAAACATGTGATGAGATATCTAAAAGGGACTATAGACCTTGGTCTATACTATGATGGCAGCCATGACTATAGATTGTATGGCTATACAGATGTAGATTGGTTTGGAAGTATCTTAGACAGGAAAAGCACATCAGGTAGATGCTTTTGTTTGGGGTTTGCTATGATTTCATGGTTTAGTAGGAAACAGTCCAGTGTTTCTCTTAGAACAACAAAAGCAGAATACATAGCAGATTGCTCTGCTAAGTTGTGAAGCCATATGGCTTCGGACGCTGATATCATGTCTCCTTGAGCTGAAGATGGATACTACATTGATTCTATGTGATAACGAGAGTTGTGATAACAGAGAACCCTGTGTTTCATCGTAACACATAGAAATCTGATATTTCTACATACAAGATAAAGATACAGATGATGATGTTTCAGTATTCCCATACTGAAGATATAGATGATGCTTTCAGTATTCACATACTGGAGATACAGATGGTGATAGTTCAGTATTCACATACTGAAGATGTAGATGATGATGGTTTAGATGGTGATGTGCTGACGAAGCCTCTGTCCCAAGTAAAGTTCGAACACTTTCGAGACAAGCTTGGTGTGGTTTGGAAAGACCTTCCTTGAAAGGGGGAGTAGTGATGTTGCAATGGGATTGTATCATCCTGGGACATATGTACAGAAGTGATCCAGAGACCTCGGTCTTCAAGAATGAAGAGGGATTGTATCATCCTTGGACTTCGGTTCATAACAGATCCAATGAACTTTGGTCATCGAGAAGGTGGAAGGATTGTATCATCCTTGGACTTCGGTTCAGAATGGATCCGGTGAACTTCGGTCATCGAGAAGGTAGCAGGATTGTATCATCCTTGGACTTCGGTTCAGAACAGATCCAGTGAACTTCGGTCATCGAGAAGGTGGCAGGATTGTATCATCCTTAGAATTCGGTTCAGAATAGATCCAGTGAACTTCAGTCATCGAGAAGGTGGCAGGATTGTATCATCCTTGAACTTTGGTTCAGAACAGATCCGGTGAACTTCGGTCATCGAGAAGGTAGTAGGATTGTATCATCCTTGAACCTCGGTTCATAATATATCTGGTGACTTCGGTACTCGAGAACGTGTGTTGATCCCGTAATTCTAATAGGAAGGATTGTCTGAGTTCCACAACTGTGTTGATCCCGTAATTCCGAAAGGAAGGATCGTTAGTAACTCCATAAAGACCTAAATCCCATAATTCCAATAGGAAGGATTGTCTGAGTTCCACAGATGTGTTGATCCCGTAATTCCGAAAGGAAGGATCGTTAGTAACTCCGTAAAGACCTAAATCCCATAATTCCGAAGGGAAGGATCGTTGGTAGCTCCGTAAAGACTTGATCCCGTAATTCCAATAGGAAGGATTGTCTGAGTTCCATAGATGTGTTGATCCCATAATTCCAATAGGAAGGATTGTCTGAGTTCCACAAATGTGTTGATCCCATAATTCCGAAAGGAAGGATCGTTAGCAACTCCGTAAAGACCTAAATCCCGTAATTCTGAAAGGAAGGATCGTTAGAAGCTCCATAAAGACTTGATCCCGTAATTCCGAAAGGAAGGATCATCTGAGATCCACAAATGTGTTGATCCCATAATTTCGAAAGGAAGGATCGTTAGTAACTCCGTAAAGACCTAAATCCCATAATTCCGACAGGAAGGATTGTCTGAGTACCACAGACATGTTGATCCCGTAATTCTGAAAGGAAGGATCATGTTGATGTTTTAATGATGATGATGTTGATGTTTTGATGATAACGATTTTATGATGATGATGATGTACTGATCGAAAGATCAGAGTGTGATGATGATGATAATTTGATGTTTTGATGATGTTGAATGTTTTGATCATAATGATGTTTTGATGATGTTGATGTTTTCATGATGATGATGTACTGATCAAAATATTAGAGTATGATGATGATGTACTGATCGAACGATCAAGAGTATGATGATGATGATGTACTGATCGAAATATTAGAGTGTGACGATGATGATGATCAGTATGTGATGATGACGACATATTGATCAAAAGATCAAAATATGATGATGATTATTCTGTTCGAGAGTTGAAGTATGATGATGTTGTTGATCACGATGTTACTAATCAGAATGTGATGATTTTGCTGATCGAAAGCTCAAAATGCTGAAGATGTCTTTGCTGATCAAAAGATCAAAGTGCTGAAGATATTGGTAATGGTCGAAAGGTAAAAGTGTTGAAGATGTTGCTGAAAATGTTGCTGATCGAAAGGTCAAATTGCTAAAGATGTTGCTGTTGATCGAAAGGTATAAGTGCTGAAGATGTTGCTGAAGACATTGCTGATCGAAAGATAAAAGTGTTGAATATGTTGCTGATCAAAAGGTCAAAAGATGCTGATGTTGATTAAAGAGTTGTTGTTGTCAAATATTGAAGACGAAGACTATATGATTTTGAAAAGCTTCCAATGATTTATAGATGTGTTACCCTGATGATGTTGATGATGTCCTCTCCTACTATTGTTGTTGTTGATGTTGTTGTAGAATACCCTTCTCGTTAAGGGGGAGTGTTGAAATATTGTAACTTCGAAGAATATTCTATATGTATATTTTGTGGTCCCCGATGGTCCTACCAGGAGAACCACTTGTATTATCTTGTACCCCGATGCTTCTAATCGGAAGAACTAATAAGATTCATGAGGTTGTCCCCTCTATTTGTAAATGTGGGTCATTAGCACCCCAGTGTGGTTACTTGAGCCTACATGTGTAACTCGAGCCTACATGATTAAATCGAGCCTACATGTCGGATGAGTTAATTCAAGTGAACGGATGAATATAAATAGAGGTGTAGTGCTCCTCATTTGAGACACACACTCTCTCACTTGTGTAGCGCATTAGTGGAGAAGAGAAGTAGTTGGAGAAGGAGGAGGATTAGGCTTTGATATCCTTGTTGGTTTTATCTTTTATATTTTGGGGCATCTATATTGAGGAATATTTTGCTGGGTTTTTCCCTTTAAGGTTTTCCCAGGATAAATCTTTGTGTTCTCCTTTTGTATGGTTGTGCTTGTCTATCTTTCAGTGATCCTGTTTATATGCTTTTGTTATGAAATTGAAATGAAATACTAATGATCTAGCTTAGCATATGAAAATTTAACACCTTCTGGATGATTTCCCATGTATGGCCTTCAAATAGCTTGTTTCTCCGTTTATGGAAGTGTTAAAAATATTTTGTCTCCTGGTTCCTTTATACTTTCAATCGAGTATGACTCCATCTATTGTTCCTGACCTTTCCAAGTTATATATTGATATCATGTAATACAAGTTTCTTTACTAAATCCTTTTTCCACACTGTGTGACTTAGTTGACTTATGCTTCCATTGCTTTTCCTCTGTAATTTGCATTCTTGAATCCTTCTTGTACGATATTTTGAGAATTTCCTTCTTTCAACAAGAACTAGAATGAAATTATCATAATAAACCATCTTTATCATATTTCCTGCATGTAAGACAAATTTATCAAAAGAACCGAATTCTTCCTTAACTTGATATAATCCTTTCCCTGCCACAAAGATAGATATCATACAGAAAATTGTCAAGATTGCTTGCAACTAGAATTTTTTCATGAATCATTTGTTTTATTCTTCCTTTGTTTACATTATATTCACAAGATTATGTTATCTTACAATTTTCAGCAATACTCTTGAGCTCCTCACTCAAAACTCTCTCATTGTCCTTCATGATAATTTCCTTCTTGACATAATTTTGTTGTTAATTTATCAGGATTTTGTCCTTCATGACATATCTTGCAATAAATATTTTTTGTTGATCTTCACTTTCTATTCAAATCCATTCACTAAACATTTCATTAACTATTAAACTCTCATAATCAGTGAAAAAAACTTGATTTGCTGAAAGTGAATTAATTACCTTCATATTTATAGTTGTCATATTCACTTCCTCTCCTTGTTCATGCTTCACAAGCTCTTGGTATTTGATTATCACTTGATTTACACTCATTAGTAACACATTAGGGTCCTCTTACTCCTTTATTCCTTCATTCTTTAAAGGTAATAACTCAAGATTTTGACCGTTCTTCTCAAGGATGTAAGTGTTCTACCTGCTGTCATAAGTAGATTTCTTGTCGTATTGCCAAGGCATTCCTAGTAGGACATGGAAAACACCCATGGCAATAATATCACACATCACTTGATATTTTTACCTTCCAATATGAAACTCCACTCTGATCTCATTAAATATCACTTGACGATCTTTCTTCCACTAAGAAAATTTGTGAGTAGGATGTGGCATCCTTTCCAACTCCAACTTGTCCACCATTTTTGCAGAAACTAAACTATCAATGATGCCATTATCAATAATAAACTTGCAACACCTACCTTTTCATTTTCACTTTGTTTGAAACAAGTTCTTTCTATGAGTTGGTTCACACACTTCCTTATTTGACTTCAACAATACCCTTTTCATCAGTAGGTCCAGTTTCTAGAACTTCAACATGTACTTCATATTTTGTATTATCATTTTCAGCTTGCACAGTTTGCACATTTCTATGCCATGTAGCATTTTCTAGATAGTCCCATGACATATGGACGATATCACCACATGTGTAACATCTAACTTGATAATCTATGCCTCTACATATACCTCTTGAGAAATATCCTCTTCCTTGAAATGAATCATTTCCTTCTAAAAATTTCTCTTACTAATGGAAGTAGATACCTTCTCCCTTCTATTATTTCAATTGTCCGTATCCTTTTGGCAGTCCTTCTCCAAAAAATTTCCCTCTTGCTTGTTGAATTTGCTTCCTGGTCAACTTCTCCTATAATTTTTTAGCAAACTAATAGGAATCTTCTATAGTTCTTGGGGACAATAAACTCAATTCATCCTGAATGTGAAATCTTAACCCATTGAAATATCTAGAAACTCTCTAAGGAATATCTTAGATTTTACCGTCTCTAATGTTTACCTTATAGAATTCCTCAGTATATTCCGTAACTGTCATTAATTTTTTCCTCAAATTTTGCATTTTCCTAAACAAAATCAACTGATATTCCTAGTAAGAACTTACCTTTTACCATGGAAACCATTTTACTCCAACGTTTTATCATGAATTTATTCTTCTGCTTCCATTCCTCCTGCACACCATCCCACCATAAGACCAATGACCACTCATCCTTATAACAACAAATTTCACTTTCCTGTCTTTGCTCACCTCTTCATAATCAAAATATTTGTTTAAAGCAGTTATCCAATCTATCAACTCTTGTGGATCTAATTTCCCACCATTTGTTGGTATCTTAGCGTTTGGTCTTGAAATAGAGATTAGAATAGATCTAAGGACTCTCATTTCTACAATTTACTCTATTACTCTTTCTCCTTCTTCAAAGGAGTCCTCATATGGTTAACTAATATCCTCGACATTAGGATCTTGGTGTCTAGTTGTTTCCATAGCCTCCATTAGTTTTGGTAGAATTCTCACTTTCTCCATCACTTATGCATTGGAAATAGGTTGATGACCTATTCCTCACCCACCTCAACCTCTTTAGATCCAGAATGTCATCTCTTAGCACAACAAATCACTTGTGGAGATATATTTACCATGAATTGAAGTCTAATTTGATACCACTAATGGTGCAAGAGAGAGGAACAACCTATTATTCATGCAATCTCAGTTCCTTTAATATATGGCAACAAACATTAATTGGAAATCTATACTCAGGTATATTTAAATGAAGCACTTATAATTTTAAATGTTCTTCACAAACACTCAAACAATCCTCAAAATAACACTCTTCTTTTCACTTATCAGTTCAATTTGTCAGGTTTAGATTTGGAACTCATTGTTAATAATTAACAAAGGAAGAAACACAATTTCAAACCCCCATATGCTCTATGAAAATAATGGATGCATAGAATATATGCTTCAGCTGTGGGAAACTATTGTAATCTCACAGATCACATAAGGTTACCAATAATACATAGAATATTCACATATACAAGAGATAAGAACTGATAAGATGAACAGATTATATTATTCTCAATAGATCATACAAAGCCAAGAACTGAACTACGTTCTTGAGTGGCTCAACAGCCTAATATACAGGTTACAAACAGTTACAATCATAACTACCTGTCGGTTCACCGAACCGACACGACTATTAGTTAACAGACTAACTACTGTGTTTACTCAGCCGACCGACGTAGTCGGTCTCTCGACTTAGTCGGTTGATCGACTAAGTCGGTCTTCGTTCAAGTCGACTTATGTCAACTTGCTCCTTCTACATCTCCCCCACAAACAAAACATTTCTTCGTCCCGAAGAAAAGGGGAGGTAAAAAATAGATTAGAAGTACAAAAATAGATTGCAAAGGGAGACTGCTACTGAGGTGGGCTGTGCAGGCGAATAGTTGGTCTCTTCTGCACACAGACTTCGACAATTGCGGGTGTTGTGATGGCAAGCTGGTGTTGAAAGTCCGTCCATATCTGCAAGGCTTTCTGAATGTCGATAGTCAGAGTAGTAAGATTTGAGAGTACCGACATCTTCTCTGCCATTGCCATTTCTGCAATATTTTCCATGTTGGGGCCCAGCAGCTGATTGTGTTCTTCCGCAGTCTCAAGGAGTCTCTTCATCTGCGGACAGATGTTGTCGACTTTCTCCAAGTTGGGAAGGGCTTGCTGAACCCACTGGTGTGCCTCACGTTCCAACTGCTGCAGCTTGGTGTTTTCCATCACTATTTGATCCTCGATTGTCTGCCTCAGTTCTGTCTCAGTCGACTTCCTTCTTTCCAAGGCCTGAATGCCTTGTCTGGTCTGCCTCGTCTGACTATAGACCTGCCCATAATGAGTAGGCCAATCTCGGAGTACTTCCTCAGTTACAATGGATTCCTCCATGTGGTCTTGTAGAAGTTTGTGAGCCTCCGAGAATGCTGTGTGTTGAGTCAGGAGCAGTCGGACAGTTTCTTCTTTTTTCCCGGCCTTAGTCTCGTGGAGGTGGGTCTGTATGGTCGACACCAACCCTTCAAACAGCTGATAAGCTCTGTCCAGCGGTCGGTCGGTAGCAGCTTCGACAGGTCCTGGGGTAACAGTCTGTACAAGAGACCTGCATTTGTCGAGGAACTCGACTTCTGCTGTCTCCTTATCCGTGAGCTGTTTCCTTAGTCGGGTCGTCCTCCTCTTCGAATCTTTTGCTAGGGTGTTGAGTAGCTGGCCAACCTCTGAGTCGGTCAACGAGCTTACATCCCGTAAGCTAATCCTTAGCTGATCTGGTCTAGGAAGAGGTTCTGTTGGCTCCTTTGCTTGCTCTGTTAATTTTTCAGGAGGACCTGTAGAAGTGGAAGGTGGATCAGAGGTCGAAGGGGTTGGTTCAGTGGTCGGGGGTTTTTCGGTTTGGGGAGGTGGTATTTCCACCTCCAGCTGTGGTGATGATGGTGGTCTCGGCTGTGAATCAGGCGGTGGTGGAGGTCGTGGAGATGATGGTGGTGGGGGTGGTGGGGGTGGGGAGGAAGGGTGTCCTGATCCTGGGGGTGATGGAGAATGGTGTTGGGGACTTTGGTCGGAAGATATAACGTCTTCTTCCGGTGGGACTTGGTAGTCGGTGAAGGTCTGCTCATGTCCCGCAATGTCACCACCATCATGCACCCTTGTAAATACTGTTGTTTGGTGTGTGTATGTCATGTCGCTTGCTTTAAGGGGAGTTGTTGTATTGATTGTCTGCGTTGTTTTGAATAGTGCAGGCAGTGTTGCAAAGAAGGCTCTAAGCTCCTGGTCCGAGCTTGCCCTGGCTCTGAGTGCTTCAGGGATAACTCGTGCAAAGTCTTCGGGGGACATGTCGGCCTGCTGCACTGGTGCTTGCTCCTCGACTATTTTAGTCGGAGATGGACGAGGAGGAGTCGTCACCAGGTCGACCACATCTTCGGACAGTGGTGTTGTTTTGGCCTTCTTTGGCCGACCTTCCGGTGCTCCTGCTTCGACAAAACATTGAAACTGGGTTTCAACAGTTACTTTATTTGCTCTGGCATCCTCGACAATATCGAGTGCGGAGGCTGCCAGTTCGTCTTCGTCATCTGTGGAGTCAGCAAGGACAAGCTTGCGCTTACCTTTGCCTTGCTGACGTTTTTGCAGTTTGATGTTCCTTCTGGCAATGGCGATCTCCTTTGCCAGTTTCTTGAGAATACTCCGAGACACAGCATACTCAGGGTTGTCTTCCTCGACTTCTCCTGTCGGGATCTGGGCGGGGTCGACCGTCTGAGTAGCCGGGGGAGCTGTTTGTTGTACTGGTTGTTGTGCTGGTGGTGGTGTCTGGTGTTGCTCGGTCAGAGGGTCCACGACTGGTGCAGTCGGATGCTTCACTATTAAGTGCACCCGACCAGGAGTGCCAATTGGAGTGTCCTGCGTCACAAAAGTGCTGATAGACAGGTGCAGCTCGTAATCTTCCTCCTTCTCCTGGTCGGTCAGAGGTTCGACTATAGAGAAGTCGACCTGTTTTGCAGCCTCCTGGATTTGAATTTTGGTTTTTGTCTGCCTAGACAACTCCCGAAAGATCTGATTGACTGTGGGATAGTAGTCGAGGTCCCTGGCATTGGAATCCTGAGTGTTTGACGACCATACGGATGTATGGTCGAGCTCCAGCTGGATGTGTGAGTCGCCTGGGAGGTGTCGTCGGATGTTCTGGGGCACCCTCCACCGTGTCGTGCGCAGCTTAAGCTGCTGGAACCAGTTTTCCATAAAGACCTTTCCTTGGTTGAGTTCATGCACAGTTCCTTTTTGGGAAAAGGTT